>NW_006497930.1:2868475-2955125 GCF_000471905.2 Amborella trichopoda
ATCAATTCCACAACTTCTATGATCTCTTCCCGAACCGAACATGAATCTTTCAATTCATTTGGCTCTCACGCTCAGTTACTTATGGGACACTCCCGTATCTTTTAATGAGCCTACCCTCTCTCTTCGTCTTCTAAGATATCGAAACTGATACAAGACCAGGATCCCCGGAGGGCTCTTCCGACCAGGTAACTGTCAGGAAAGTCGTTTCTTTTATTTGATTATCTTTATAACAGCATCTATCATAAATGAATTCTCTAGCATTTCACTCCTTACCATCGAGGGATTTAATCGTAGACCTGAAAGATAGCCCGGGAAATAGAAGGAATGATTGGATAATTCATTTATATGGATTCTGCCCGGTTGAGACCAGAAGTAAAAACGGAATTGCCAGAAATTGACAAGGTGAGATTTCCATTTATTCATCAGGAGATAAGTACCCCTTGAAGCCATAATTGATTTTCCTTTATATCTAACATAATGCATGAAAAGGTCCTTGAACAACCATAAAATATTCTGAGAATGATTACGCATGGATACTACAAAATTTTCTATTTTTCCATAGAAATGTGTTCGTTCAAGAAAAGATCCAAAAGATATCGACCGTAAATGAAAAAATTGTTTACGTAGGAAAACGAAAAGGGATTCAAATTGATATACATGAAAATTGTACAGGAACAAAAACAATCTTTGATTCTCTCTTGAAAAAAAAGAACTGCATTTCTTTGTATTTGTAGTAATGAAACTATTCCAATTCTGATGTTCGTGGAGAAAAGTGGATGATTGACTCATTCCATACTAGGAATAATCGCGGGAAATCCTTTGAGAACACGGATTCCTATTTCTCAATGATATCCCACGATCGAGACAATTGGCTGAATCCCGTGAAACCCTTTCATAGGAGTTCATTGATATCTTCTTTTTATAAAGCAAATCAACTTCGATTCTTGAATAATCCACATCACTTCTGGTTCTATTGTAACACGTTATGCTCATTACTAAACTTGTTGAAGAGATGAAATAGAACCAAGGTCTATCTTTTTGATCAGAGGTTGAATCGATCATTAGAAGAAGAATTAGGCCAAAAATTAGGATACATTCTGGGAAAATGAAACTTCCATGGAAGAGAAGCAAATGAAAGGCTTTCATAAAAATTCTCGTAGAATCGAGAATGAAGTTTTCATTCTGTACATGCCAGATCATGAATTAGTAACTGCACCCAATCTCCGAAAAAGTCCCAATTGTTTCGAACTTTCTATTTTTGGAATGGGATATTTACGGAATCCCCATGAATAGGATCAAACCTTATTCCATGGTATTTCCATGAGATTCCTCTTTCTTATTCTTAAGCAAGCCCCCGAGAGGGCTTAGTTGATCCATGATTGATGTTTCATTCTTTTTTTTCTTTTTCGTTTGTTTCGAGAAACATATCGATCAATTCCGATTCTTTCTTTTTCTATCGATTCTTTTCCGATCGAGATGTATGGATCCATGGATCTATGTGTCTATATAGATTCCTTTTCATATACATGTAATATCCAAACTTTTAAATATAATAAGTGAAACTTTTAAGTAAAAGTGTAATAAGTCTTAAATGACGGATATATGTGTAATTTTTCCAATATATTTTGGCTCCTATTAAACCAATCGCATATCCTTTTCACGTCATGCACTTTTTTAAGATATCTATTTGTGGTTCCCTTTTTCTTGTAAACAAAATATTATTTGCTTATTTGAAATAAATATTGAAGAGCTGAGATTTTCTCTGGCGACAATAGTCGCATGATAACTCCTATTTTTAGTCAAGTTTGTTTGAAGCCTATTTAATGCATACAAAAACAAATCAAAATCAGATTTTCTTTAAATAAAGAAATAAAGGCTCGTCCTCTCTTTCTGTAAAATATCCTAGAAACACAACCATCATTTTCTCTCTACTTAAGTAAACCAAGAAACTCCATTTCTTGTTTGTGCCACTGATGAATACTTTGTTCTTGTAGCCAGATAAGAATGAAAAATAGAGAGGTGAAGCATTTCCTAAGGTATGTACTGATTTCTATATTATTTTGCACATGAGTTTCATCTTTTCAAAAGATTTACTAGGGAAATCCTAAAGATCTGAAAATCTGAAGATAAAAAAATAGGGCAATATTGGAAAATTTTTTTGGGACTCCTAAGAACGGATATGCATGTAATGTCAAAAAATTTAAATGTAATATGTGAAAAATTTAAGTAAAATGGTAAAAACTCTTTAAATGACAGATATGTGCGTAATTTTTCCAATAACTTTTGGATCCATTTAGACCAAATCCCAAATCCTTATACTCTTTTTAAGATATGTATTTGTGGTTGTAATCTTCCTTTTCGTGTAAACCAAATATTATTTGCTTTATCTGAAATGAATAATGAAGGGCTGAGATTTTAGTGGCATGATAATCTTATTTTGTAAGAACTCCTATATTTGCTCAAGTTAGTTCGAGTCTATTTAACGCATACTACAACAAATCTAAATTAATTACCCGAAAATGAAGAACAAATCTGAATCAGAAATCTTTAATATAAATGGAGGAATAATTTAGAGAGGGCACGCAACTTCCTCCCCAAAAGAAATTACAAGGCCTCGCATCTTCTTCTTCCTCTCTAACAAAGATATTTGGTTCTTGCAACAACAGAGAGAAAACCGAAAGGAGAACCATTTCCAAAGGTAGGCTCTGATTTATGCATTGTTTTTGTACATGAGCTTTTTCAAAAGAATAACTAGTGACTAAACACAATTAAATACCTTGTTAATCACCCAAAGATTCTCAAATTTTTCTTTAAAAATTTACACAAACTTTTTTGAACCCTCAAATCATCACATGGCAAGATATGGTAAATCTGCAGAAATGAATAACCCTTTTTCCATCTCCATTGTTCAGGTTCACTTGCAGGTCCACCAACTTCTTGTTACTATGGACTCTTTCCGTGCCGACAGCTTCTTGAGTGGCTTCTGCACTGTTGAAGAGTGAGGTTGCGTTCTCCGATTGTTGACCCTCAAGCCCCGATACAAGGAAACATAATCATCCAAATTGACCTGTCTGAGCACGTATCGTTCACTAGTTTACTCGCTCCTCAGCAACATAAGAAGCGTACCACCATCATAACCTTTTCCCAACGCCTAAACACCAGATCAATCACTTATCATTTCATGAAGGACGAGTTGCATCGTATGGATGTGCCCTACCAAGTCATCAACCACGTAATCAACCACATTACTGATAAATTTTGGGAGAAATTAGAGGTCATTAACAGAGAGGGCATGGCACCCCAAGAAGCACTTTTGGTAAAGTTGTCGATGGAGATTGTGAGGGAGGTAGATGATGCAGTTCAAGTTGAAGCATCATCTCTTAGCGAAGACTTTGTTTCTAGGCCGGCTGCTGGGCATGCAGTGGAGTCCTTAGAGAGGGTAGATATGAAAGAGGACGAAGAAATTATCTGCACTATTTGCATGTGTGAGATGGATTTTGGAACGGTTGATGTGAGGGTGATGCCATGTTCGCACAGATATCATGGAGAGTGCATTGCTACTTGGCTAGCGAATAGAAGTAGCTGTCCAGTGTGCCGTTACCAATTGCCCACTGCGAACTGAATAATGTATCCTTTTTGCTTTTTTTTTTCTTTTTTGGGTGTGTTGGTGTAAAAAAATGTGCATGACCTTAGAAGTGTTTTTATCTCATATTCTTTGTCATAGATGTACTAGAAATACTTGCTGGAATCAGCCTTTCTTCTCTTCAATGTATTCTTTGTCATGGATGTATTACAAGTACTTGCTGGTATCAGCCTTTCTTCTCTTCAATGCAGGATCATTTTTCTCACGTTAATCTCTTCCATATATTGTCATTGTTATTTTCCATATTCTTGTTTTAATCTATTTCTATCATAACTGGACCTACCAAACAACTTAATTGAAGGTATGGAAGCTCAAAGAGAACTGAGGGGTTGTTTTTTCTCTGATTTGCTTTTGGAAAAATGTCATTTAATAGGTGAAAATCTTCTACAAAACCATATAAAGATGTCAAACAATCTTAATTAATATTGGAGAGTTTGTTTCTGAGGTGTTTAATCTTCTCATATGATGCTAGTATATAAAAACTATATAAACAGGCTATGATGCTAGTATACAAAAACTCCTTTTTAAAATTAAAAAAAGGATAGGGCAATTGTTTTGTTACTCCCATTCCGATCATGAAAAGGAACGGCAAATGAAATTTTACAAACCAAATGGAGGAAAAGACTTTTGTTCCTAAAATTTTTGCCATTATAAATTGTTTAAACTTTCTAAAAGAGATAAACTAAAGGGTGCATTTGAGCCCTTTGATGCAATTCCTAAGGCCTAGTCATTACTAGAAAAGGTAGAGCCGCACCTCAAAATCCCATTGAATAATGTAGTTCCAGCACACGGAAACCCTCACAACGGCTTGAAAATTAATGGCGGCGACTGATTATGAAATTTAAAGACCCAAAAATGGTACATTTGTGAAATTTTAAAATGGGCAGTCCATAAATCATTTTATTTTTCAGATCTATAACTGTAGAGGTCAAGATCATCAATTTGAGGATTTTCAAATGCAAAAATTGGAATCTCCGATGAGAATTGAAATGTTCAGCTTTGCTTTTATTTTAATCGCAAAGCCTAGGCCTTCCCCTAACATTTTCTTAGACCAATTGCAGCAGCCATTTATGAAGAAATCAAAAACTTTAAGGCCAAAGTTCCTAATAAACATGGTATCAGAAAGAATTTATTCATACAATCAAAGGTCATAAAAAGAATCTGGAAACTATCTCCAAACAACCAACAACAATACTGCAGGGCTTATGTGGCCTTTATAGGCCTTAGTGGGAGTGTGGACCCTCGAAGATCATACTAAGCAAATGATATTTGCGGATACCGGACTGTGCTTGACGATCTAGGCCATTCGGATGGAAAACCCAAGGTACCTGGGCATAAAACATAAACCGAGGAGGGATTTTGGGTTAGCCCTTGATGAGGTCGGAGCTTATGCCTAGATGAGTGAGCCGAGGGACAGTGTGACCCTTGTGTGTGATGGTAGGCCTGCAGAGATCTGGGCCAAAACCTCATCCTTGTTCCATCACACGGCATGCATATAGATAGATCGTTCGGGAAAGCTAGATATCCACCTTTGGGTGAAGCATATGCATGTGCGAGAGATACCCCTATGCGCCATAGAGCTATGGTCGCATCAGATCGTGGTGACCTTGACTAGTCTCTAGGGGAGTACCTGTAATCTACAGACTAGGATTGCGACTACTTGACTCATCGACCAAACTTTGGTGACTCGCTAATGAATCCCTGCTTGGACTGGCGGTCATGAGAAACACTGGGTCGGTTCGATAAAGCAAGTGTGGTATGTAGTCCACTGCTGAAGGTTGAGTATCCCGTGATCGTTGATTGAATTCCTTAACCATATGGATCCACTTCCCATCATATTAATTTACTTTTTTTCATTTTATTATTAAATTATTTTAGATTTAGTATTTGAATTTTTATAAATCATTTGATATTTTATTTCTTATTTTTGGACTTATAAAAATGAAATTATTAATTTACAAAGTTATAATGTTTTAAAAATCATTTTGTTTAATTTTAAAATATTTATTAGAAAATACATGGGGGCCCATTGTGCACATGGGCCAACCATGTGGGTATTAGGTAGGGCCCCACATACCATACATGGGTAGGACGCCCCACCCTTAGTTACCTTCCCTTGTTGCTTTGACCTCAAGTTTGTTAAATATGGTAACTATATCTTGTTGCATATGGTCAAATATTGATTAGGAAATATTGACCTTATCTTATCTAGATTATTGAAGGAATATCTTGACTTGATATTATAGAAATATTCTTATGGAAAATATGAAATGGAATATGCAATTTATGGTATGCACTATATCTTTAATGGATTTAGGTTATTTATTTCTATTGTTGGGAAAATGGTTTAAGGAAAGGGGGAGAATGCTTCATGCACCTTCCATAATGTTGATGGCAATTCTATGAAATGAATTGCTCAGATCTCTCACCCCACAAGTCACCTTGATCAATGGTCGATATTCAATCTCAAGAAAGAGGCAAACTATGGGAAAACCTAAAGAAACCCTAGACCTAAATTTCACTATAAACTCTCCCCCCATCTCTACACACCTCTCTCTCTCCCATAACTCTCTCTCTCTCTCATCCCTAAGGGCCACGCCCTTCTCTCTAGTCTCTGATTTTCTCTCTCTTCTCTCTCTCCTTAAAAGACCCTAGGGAGCATGCGCCAACATAGTGGTTCTCTCTCTCTCTTGTGATCTAATTTAAGGGATGGAAAAATTAGGGTTTGAGCCTAATTATTTTGGAGTTAGGGTTCTGTAGAGATTTATAGGTGGTTACCTAGTTTGGCCGAAATTAGCTTTCCTGGTTCGAGATTGAAGCTAGACTGCTGTTTCGGCGCCATTGGATGTGGGGACTCGGTATGGGGTGCAAAAATGCCGGTTGAGGTAATCTCTGACATCTTTTGTTTAAATTGTTTGTTCTTTTATTTGATATTCTCAAGCACATTATTAGGTTGTATGAATGACATCAAGAAGTTGAGATTTATTTTATTGATGCTTTATTTATTTTTGAAATTTGTATTGTTTTAAATATGACAACTTGTGAGTGATCTTGTTGCCCAAATTATAAGGGGTGATTATTATTTTTATTTAAAAAAATAAATAAATTGTATTTCCTCGGCAAAAGATTACACATGTCGTTATTTCATTGGTATCAGAGCTAGTTTAACTTGATTGCCATTAGGATTTTTTTCTTATTTTTTCTTGAGAATAGAAATATAATGGCTGCTAGTACCTTCATCTCTGAGATTCTGAAAGCTGAAAGGTTTGATGGGACCAACTTTGCTTCATGGAAAAGAAAAATCAAATTTGTGCTCTATGAAGAAAACTTGCATGAGGTACTCTTTGAGGACCGACCTCATCGTCCAATTGACGACTCATCTCAAACAAATCTGAGATTTTTTGACTGACTCGTATGCATCTGAGTACGAACAAATCTATACTGCAAGTGAGATTTTTGATTAACTCAAAAGAGAGTATGTTGAACCCTCTCTCATGAAGCAAACTTTGGCTATAATAAGGTACAATGATTTAAAAATGGTAGAAGGTACCAAGTTTGCAGATCATGTGCACTTGTTTCGTGCACTAGTCAGAGATTTGGGAGATATAGGCATATAGCCCAATGAATCTATGCAAGTGATTTATTTAATGAATTCTCTTCTTATTTCATGGGAGACTTTCATATCTTCCATCTTTGCTAGAAGAAAGGCACCAAAATTGGAGGAACTCATCACGACCATCAAATTTAAAGAAGAAAAGAGGGGTTCAAGGCAAACCCCAAGGGATGCTGTGTATATGGTATAATCTCAATCATCTTTTAAATTTAAGAAAGGAAATGGTAGAAAAACTTTTAAGAAGAAAAGATATGCCAAAAGAAGAAATTTTGGAACTAAGAGAACAAAGAGAAAGACTCGAACTTGTTATATTTCCAAGAAGGTGAGCCACATAGCCAATAGTTGTCGGTTCAACAAATCTGGTGGAACTAACAAAGAATTGGCATGTGTGGTTTTCGAGTCCATGCTAGCTGACCCCAAGGAAGCTTCTTGGTGTCTTGACTCGGGGGCTAAGGCCCTTGTCAAAAACACCAAGGAAGGTTACCGATCTTTCACTCCCATGGGGTCAGGACAGCAGGATATTTATATGGGAGGGAATCAGAAGACTGATGTACTTGAAGTTGGAGATTTTGAGTTGAAACTAAAGAGTGGGAGCACCTTGATCCTAAAACAAGAACTTTGTACTTCTGATATGAGGAAGTGTTTGGTTTCGGTTCCTAAGATATCTATAGCTGGATTCATAACTACTTTCATTGGGGAAAAAGTGGTGGTCAAGAAGGGGAAAGATGTGATCATGACTGGACGACTTGAAGATGGGCTATTTACTATTGAAATAAAAGAGAACGTTGCTTATGTCTTGTCTTCTAATGAATTAGATGCTACCCTATGGCATAAGAGGTTAGGAAACAGTAATATCAAACGAATGGAAATATTAAAAAGGAACGAGATTTTTCATAATTATAAGGGAAATTTATCGAATGTGTGCGAGTCTTGTGTGCAAGAAAAACTAATAAGAAAAATTACCACCAGGGAAAAAAGAGCTACTAGCGTATTGAAAATCATTCATAGTGACATATATGGACCAATGAATGTGACCATCAAAAGTGAAAAAAGATATTTTGTTTATTTTATAGATGACCGCTCGCGATATGGCCATGTGTGCCTTATTCATGCAAAATCAGAAGCCTTAGAAAAATTCAAAGAATATAAGGCCCAAGTAGCGGATCAAACCAACCTGAAAATTAAAGTCCTTAGAACCGATAGAGTGGGGGAATATTCATCTAACCTTTTCAAAAAATTGTACATTGAAAATGGGATCATCAGTCAGTACATCATGCCTTATACTCCTGAACAAAATGGTGCAACTGAGAGAAGGAATAGGACCTTAGTGGAAATTGTAAGAAGTATGATGTCACATGCAAATATCTCATTGGAGTTTTAGAGAGAAGCCGTATTAACAGCATGTTACAACCTTAACCGGACTCCCACAAAAGTTGCCCCACTTACTCCTCACGAAATTTTCACAGGTCGTACTCCCTCCATTTAACACCTGAATGTTTGGGGTTGCTCAGCCCATATCCTTATCCCACATCAAAATATAACCAAATTTCAACCCAAAACTGTCAAATCCATTTTCATTGGTAAGGGGTATCGATTCTACAATCTTGAAACTGATACGGGTATTGAAAGCCGTGATGCTCACTTCTTTGAGGAATAGTTCCTTGAAGCATGGGTGAGTAGAAAATAAGCCAACTTTTATTAGAAGGCCAAAAACAAGGATGTAGTTCGAGACCCTGAATCTGAAACTTCTAAACCAACCCAATATGTTTGTGACCTCCCTAAAGAAAGTGAACCTCTACCTGAACCAAGAGGAAGTAACCGAGTTAGTAGACCACCTCATTACCAAGAACATTTTATCTACCTTGGAGAACATTTTGATACGGTTGGGGAAGATCCAGATTCAAAACCTAAAACTCACCGTGATGCCTTGACCTATCTTGAAAGGGAATACTGGGTAGAAGCCATGGAAGCTGAATATGCTTCCATTAACAGAAACCATGTATGGGAATTAGTACCCCTACCTGAAAAACTTAAGGCCGTTGGTTGTAAGTGAATTTTAAAGAAAGAGTTGAACTCTGAAGGGAAAATAGAAAGATACAAAGCTAGGTTGGTTGCAAATGGTTTCACCCAGAAAGAAGAGATAGATTATGAGGAAGATTTTTCCTTTGTTGCTAAATTTCCATCCATCCGAATCCTTATAGCTATAACAGCCTATTTTGACTTTGAGGGTCATCAAATAGATGTCAAAACTACCTTCTTAAATGGGAATTTAAAAGAAGAAATTTACATGACCCAACCTGAGGGATTTGAAGAGAAAGGGAAAGAGAACGTTGTATGCAAACTTAAAAAATCCCTTTATAGCCTGAAACGAGCATCGTGACAGTAGTACATAAAATTCCAAGAGACCCTTGCTCTTATAGGATTCTCTACAAATAATGAGGATTATTGTATTCTTCAAAAGGTTAGTAGGAGTGATGTGGTCTTTATATCATTATATGTGGATGATATGCTAATTGTTTGTTGCTCAATTGCCCTAGTAGTAGAGACGAATGCCCTAGTAGTAGAGACGAACAATTTCTTTGCACAGCACTTCGATATGAAGGATCTTGGGGAAGCTTCATATAAGTTGGGCATCAATATAATTAGAAACAAGAGAGAGAAGACTATCCAACTTTCCCAGGCAACCTACTGTAAGAGGATACTGGAAAAGTTTGATATGAGTATGTGTATGCCCATGTCAACCCCAATTGGTAAAAAGACGAAGCTTAGTAATAAAATTTGTCCTATAGAAGACATGAATATAAGAGCCATGGAGAGAGTGCCCAACCGGAGAGCAGTTGGGTCCCTTATGTACGTCATGACGGGAACAAGGCCTGACTTATCCTTCGTCATGAGTTTGGTGAGCCTTTTCCAAAGCAATTCAGGAGAGGAGCTTTGAAAAGGAGTAAAAAGAATTCTCAAATATTTAAAGGGGACCATGAACTTTGCTCTCACATATAAGGGGGGAGCTGAAATATCAATAGAGAGATATTCAGATGCAAGCAATCTTGCTGATTCAGATGATGCGAAGTGAACATCTGGGTATGTGTTTATGCTTTGAGGGGCTGTTGTTTCTTGGAACTCAAAGAAACAAGATATTATGATTTTGTCCAACATAGAATCTGAGTAAGTGGCATGCTGTCTAGCAGCCAAGGAGGCTGGGTGGATTAAGAAGTTTCTTAATTAACTTAATTTCCATCCTGTAAATTGTGAGGCGGTGCGGATTTTCTGCCACAATACGAGGACAAATTTTGTCTCTCAGGAGCCTCAGTTTCACAAGAATTCCAAGCATATCATGCCATACTTCTATCACCTGAGAAATGAGGTGAGATTGAAAGAGATCGAGATCAGCTACATATCCACATATTTGATGGTTGCAGACCCTCTGACTAAGGGAGTTGTTCTTAATATTTTTGTCAGACATGTGAGAGAAATGAGGATGAGAGAAAGCAAGGAAGAGAGAATGTAAGGCCTTAAAAAGCCAAGTGAAAGATGTTGGGTTTATGTGGCCCTTAAAAGCCTTATGAGTGTGTAATGAAAAACATTTATTATAGTAGAACAAATCTTAGTGGCAGTGTGGTCCCTCAAAGACCATACTAAGAAAATGGTATTTGCAACTACCAGACTGTGCTCGACTATCTGGGCCAGTCGGTTGGAAAACCCAAAGTACCTGAGCATAAAAAGTAAACCGATAAGGGTTTTGGGGTTAGCCCTTGATGAGGTCGGAGCTTATGCCTAGATAAGTGAGCCGAGGGATTGTGTGACCCTTATTTGTGATGGTAGGCCTACAGAGACGGGGGCCAAAACCTCATCCTATTTCCATCACATGGCATGCATATAGATAGATCGTTCAGGAAAGCTAGATATCCACCTTTGGGTGAAGCATATTCATGTGCGAGAGATACCCCTATGCGCTATAGAGCTGTGGTCGCATCAAGTCGTGGTGATCTTGACTTGTCACTATGGGAGGACTTGTAATCTACAGACTGGGATTGCGACTCTTTGGCTCATCGACCAGACTTTGGTGACACACTAATGAGTCCCTATTTAGACTGTGGGTCAAGTAAGTGTGGTCAGTAGTCCACCGTTAAAGGTGGCCTATCCCGTGATCGTTGATTGAATTCCTTAACCATATGGATCCACTTCCCATCATATTAATTTAATTGCGCTCATTTTATTATGAAATTGATTTTGATTTATTATTTGAATTTTAATAAGTCATTTGATATTTTATTTCTTAATTTTGGACTTATAAAAATAAAGTTATTAATTTACAAAGTTATAATGTTTTAAAATTCATTTTGTTTAATTTAAAAATATTTATTAAAAAATACATGGGGGCCCATAGTGCACATGGGCCCACCATGTGGGTAGGTGGGGCCCCACATACCATACATGGGTGGCACGCCCCACCCTTGGATACCTTCTCTTGTCACTTTGTCTTGAAGTTTGTTAAATATGGTAACTATATCTTGTAGCATATGGTCAAATATTGATACGGAAATATTGACCATATCTTATCTTGATTATTAAAGGAATATCTTGACTTGGCATTATTGAAATATTCTTATGGAAAATATGAGATGGAATATGCAATTTATGGTATGCACTATATCTGTAATGGATTTAATTTAATTAAATATATTGATGGGAATATGGTCTAGGGAAAGGGGGATAATGGTTCATGCACCTTCCATGATTTTGATGGACCATCTATGGAATGGATGACTCCGATCTTTCACCCCACATGTCACCTTAATCGACTGTCCATATTCAATCTCAAGAAAGATGCAAACAATGAGAAACCCTAAAGAAACCCCAGACCTAAATTTCACTATAAATAGGGGTGCTCTCCCCCCTTCTCTACAGACTTCTCTCTCTCCCATAAACTCTCCATCTCTTCCCTAGGGACCACGCCCCTCTCTCTACTCTCGAATTTTCTCTCTCTACACTCTCTCCTACACTCTCTCAACATAGAGACTCTCTCTCTCTCATGATCTAATCTAAGGGTTGGGAAAATTAGGGTTTGAGTAATTATTTTGGAGTTAGGATTTTGTAGAGATTTAAGGGTGGTTATCTAGTTTAGCCGAAATTAGCTTTTTTGGTTCGAGATTGAAGCTAGACTGTTGATCCGGTGCCGTTGGATGTTGTGACTCGGAGTCGGGTGTAAAAAGTCCGGTTGAGGTAATCTCCGACATATTTTCTTTTAATTGTTTGTTCTTTTATTTTATATTCTCAAGCACAATATTAGGTTTTATGAATGGCATCAAGTAGTTGAGATTTATTTTATTTGTGTTTTTTTTTTTTTGAAATTTTATTATTTGTAATAAGACCGCTTGTGCATCTCTAAGATTCTGAAAACCGAAAAGTTTGATCGGACCAACTTTGCTTCATGGAAAAGAAAAATTAAATTTGTGTTCTACAAAGAAAACTTGCAGGAGGTACTCTTTGAGGACCGACCTCATCGTCCAACTAACGACTCATCTCAGATAATCAATGATGAGTACGCCAACTGGAAGAGGAGGAACTTGAGATGCATGCACATTCGTTTATGTGCAATGAGTGACTCGTATGCTTTTGAGTACGAGTCAATCAATACTGTAAGTGAGACTTTAGATAAACTTGGAAGAGAGCATGAAGCAAACTATGGCTATGAGAAGGTACAATGATTTAAAAATGGTAGAAGGTACCAAGTTTGCAGATCCTGTGCACGTATTTCGTGCATTAGTCACAGATTTGGAAGATACGGGCATGAAGTCCAATGAATATATGCAAGTGATTCATTTAATGAATTCTCTTCCAAATTCATGGGAGACTTTAATATCTTCCATTTCTGCTAGAAGAAAGGCACCAAAATTGGAGGAACTCATCATGACCATCAAATCTGAAGAAGAAAGAAGGAGTTCAAGGAAACCCCAAGAGATGTTGTGCAAAAATCTCAACCATCTTTTAAATTTAAGTAAGGAAAGGGAAGAAATACTTTTGAGAAGAAAAGATATTTCAAACGAAGAGATTTTTCAAATAAGTGAACAAAGAGAGAGACTCGAACTTGTTATATTTGCAAGAAAGTGGGGCACATAGCCAATAGTTGTTGGTTCAACAAATCTGGTGGAACTAACAAGGAATTGGCATGTGTGTTTTTTGAGTTCATGCTAACTGACCCCAAGGAAGCTTCTTGATGTCTTGACTCGGGGGCTACGGCCCATGTCACAAACACCTTGGAAGGTTACCATTCTTTCACTCCTATGGGGCCAGGATAGCAGCATATTTATATAAGAGGGAATCAGAAGAGTGATGTACTTGGAGTTGGAGATTTTGAGCTGAAACAAAAGAGTAGGAGCACCTTGATCCTAAAACAAGTACATTATGCTCCTAATATGAGGAAGCTTGGTTTCGGTTCCTAAGATATCTATAACTGGATTCATAACCACTTTCATTGGGGAGAAAGTGGTGGTCAAGAAGGAAAAAAATGTGATCATGATTGGACGACTTGTAGAAGGATTATTTACTATTGAAATAAAGGAGAACGTTGCTTATGTATCGTTCCCTAATGAATTAGATGCTACCCTATGACATACGAGGTTAAGACATATTAATATCAAACGAATGGAAAGATTAAAAAGGGATGGGATTCCACATAATTAAAAGGGAGATTTATCGAAAGTGTACGTATCTTATGTTTAATGAATGCTAATAAGTAATAATACCACCAGGGCAAAATGAGCTACTAGCGTATTGAAAATCATTCATAGTGATATATGTAGACCTATGAATGTGACCACCAAAAGTGGAAAAAGATATTTTCTCTCTTTTATAGATGATCACTTGAGATATGACCATGTGTACTTTATTCACGCAAAATAAGAAGCCCTAGAAAAATTCACAGAATATAAGGCCCAAGTAGAGAATCAAACCAACCTGAAAATTAAAGTCTTTAGGACTGATAGAGGTGGGGAATATTCGTCTAACCTTTTCAAAGAATTGTACATTGAAAATGGGATCATCCATCAGTACATCATGTCTTATACTCCTGAACAAAATGGTGTAGCTGAGAGAGTAATAAGACCTTAGTCCAAATGGTAAGGAGTATGATGGGCATGCAAATCTCTCACTGGAGTTTTGGGGAGAAGCCGTATTAACGGCATGTTACATCCTTAACCGGACTCCCACAAAAGCTGCCCCACATACTCCTCACGAAATTTTCACAGGTCTTACTCCCTCCCTTGAAGACCGTAGAGTTTGGGGTTGCTCAGCCCATGTCCTTATCCGACATTAAATTAGAACCAATTTTCCACCTAATACTGTCAAATCCATTTTCATTGGTTACCCAGATCATAGTAAGGGGTATCAATTCTACAACCTTGAATTTGGTACTGTTACTGAAAGCGGCGATGCTCACTTCTTTGAGGAAGAGTTCCTTGAAGCAAGGGTGAGTAGAAAACAACTCAACTTTTATGAGGAGGCCAAAAATAAGGATGTAGTTCGAGTCCCTGAACCTGAAACTTTGAAACCAACCCAACCTGTTTGTGACCTCCCTAAAGCAAGTGAACCTTTACCTGAACCAAAACGAACTAACCGAGTCTGTAGACACCTCTTTACCTAGATCATTTTGTCTACCTTGGAGAACATTTTGATAAGGTTGGAGAAGATCGAGATTCAGAACTTAGAACTCACCGTGAAGCCTTGACCTCTCTTGAAAGGGAATACTAGGTGGAAGCCATGAAAGATAAGTATGCTTTCATTAACCAAAACCATGTATGAGAATTAGTACCCCTACCTGAAAAACATAAAGCCATTAGTTGAAGTGGATTTTCAATGAAAAGTTGAACTCTGAAGGGAAACTAAAAAAATACAAAGCTAGCTTGGTTGCAAAGGGTTCACCCAGAAAAAAGGGATAGATTATGAGGAAAATTTTTCCGCTGTTGCCAAATTTCCATCCATCCGAATCCTTATAACTATCGTAGCCCATTTGACTTTGAGGTTCATCAAATGAATGTCAAAACTACCTTCCTAAATGGGGATTTAGAAGAAAAAACTTACATGACCCAACCTGAGGGATATGAAGAGAAAGGGAAAGAGAACCTTGCATGCAAACTTAATAAATCTCTTTATGACCAGAAACAAGCATCGCGACAGTGGTACATCAAATTCCAAGAAACTCTTGGTCTTACAGGATTCTCTACAAATAATGAGGACTATTGCATATATCAAAAGGTTAGTGGGAGTGAAGTGGTATTTATATCGTTATATGTGGATGATATGCTAATTGTTAGTAGCTCAATTGCCTTAGTAGTAGAGGCAAAAAATTTCTTTGCACAACACTCCGATATGAAGGATTTTGGAGAAGCTTCATATGTGTTGGGCATCAAGATAATAGGAAACAGAAGAGAGAAGACAATCCAACTTTCCCAAGCAACCCACACTAAGAGGATACTGGAAAAGTTTAATATGAGTATGTGTAAGACCTTGTCAACCCCAAATGATAAAAAGACGAAGCTTAGTAATAAAATGTGTCCTACCCAATACATGGATATAAGAGCCATGGAGAGAGTGCCATACAGGAGCGCAGTTGGGTCCCTTATGTACGCCATGATGGGAACAACGCTTGACTTGTCCTTCGTCATGAGTTTGGGGAGTCGTTTCTAAAGCAATCCAGGAAAGGAGCATTGGAAAGCAGTAAAAAGAATTCTCAGATATTTAAGGAGGACCATGAACTATACGCTCGCTTATAACGGAGGAACTGAAATAGTAATAGAGGAATATTCAGATGTAAGCTATCTCATGGATCCAGATGATGCGAACTCTACATCTGGGTATGTGTTTATTCTTGGAGGGGGTGCAGTTTTTTGGAACTCAAACAAACAAGATATTATGGTTTTGTCCACCATAAAAATCGAGTATGTGGCATGCTGTCTAGCAGCCAAGGAGGCTGTGTGGATTAAGAAGTTTCTTAATGAACTTAATTTTCATCCTGTTCATTGTGAGGCGGTGCGGATTTTCTGCCACAACACGGCGGCTATTTGTGCCTCTAAGGAGACTCGGTTTCATAAGAATTTCAAGCAAATCAAGCTATACTTCTATGACCGGAGAAATGAGGTGAGATTGAAAGAGCTCGAGATCAGCTACATATCTATAGATTTGATGATTGCAGACCCTCTGACTAAGGGAGCTGTCGCTAATGTTTTTGTAAGACATGTGAGAGAGATGGGGATGAGAGAAAGTGAGGAAGAGAGAATGTAAGTCATTCAAAGGCCAACTGGGAGATGTTGGGTTTATGTGGAGTTTAAAGGCCTTATGAATGTGTAATGAAAACTAATTATTATAGTGGAACATAAACTCAGTGGGATTGTGGTCCCTCGAAGACCATACGAAGCAAATGATATTTGCGGATACCAGACTGTGCTTGATGATCTGGGCCAGTCGGTTGGAAAACCTAATGTACTTGGGCATAAAAAATAAATCGAGAAGGGTTTTTGGGTTAGCCCTTGATGAGGTCAGAGCTTATGCCTAGATGAGTAAGTCGAGGAACTGTGTGATCCTTTTGTGTGATAATAGGCCTATAGAGATGGGGGCCAAAACCTCATCCTTGTTTCATCACACGGCATGTATATAGATAGATCGTTCGGGAAAGCTAGATATCCACCTTTGGGTGAAGCATATGCATGTACGAGAGATACCCCTCTACGCCATAGAGCTGTGGTCGCATCAGATCATGGTGACCTTGACTTATCTCCAGGGGAGGACCTGTAATCCACAGACTGGGATTGCAACTCTTTGGCTCATCAATCAGACATTGGTGACCCGTTAATGAGCCCCTGTTTGGATTGTGGGTCATGGGAAACATTGGGTCGGTTCGATAAAGCAAGTGTAGTCTGTAGTCCACAGTTGAAGGTGGAGTATCCCGTGATCGTTGATTGAATTCCTGAACCATATGGATCCGCTTCCCATCATATTAATTTAATTGTGTTCATTTTACTATTAAATTATTTTAAATGTATTATTTGAATTTTTATATGTCATTCGATATTTTATTTCTTATGTTTAGACTTACAAAAATGAAGTTATTAATTTACAAAGTTATAATGTTTAAAAATTCATTTTGTTTAATTTTAAAATATTTATTAAAAATTACATGAAAGCCAAAAGTGCACATCGGCCCACCATGTGGGTATTAGGTGGGGCCCCACATACCATACATGGGTGGCATGCCCACCCTTGGATACCTTCTCTTGTTGTTTTGTCTTCAAGTTTGTTAAATATGGTAATTATATCTTGTGACAAACGGTCAAATATTAATTAGGAAATATTGACCATATCTTATCTTGATTATTTAAGAAATATCTTTACTTGATATGATTGAAATATTCTTATGGAAAATATGAGATGGAATATGCAATTTATGGTATGCACTATATCTTTAATGGATTTAATTTATTTTAATATATTGGTGGGAAAATGGTTTAAGGAAAGGGGGATAATTGTTCATGCACCTTCCATAATGTTGATGGCCCATCTATGGAATGGATGAGTCAGATCTCTCACCCCACAAGTCACCTTGATCAATGGTCCATATTCAATCTCAAGAAAGAGGCAAACTATGGGAAACCCCAAAAAAACTCTTGACCTAAATTTCACTATAAATAGGGGTGCTCTCCCCCCATCTCTACACACCTCTCTCTCTCTCCTATAAACTCGTTCTCTCTGTTCCCTAGGGGCCACGTCCCTTTTTCTACTCTCTGATTTTCTCTCTCTACTCTCTCTCCTAAAAAGACCCTAGGGGGCACGCCCCAACATAGAGACTCTTTCTCTCTCATGATCTAATGTAAGAGTTTGAAAAATTAGGGTTTGAGCCTAATTATTTTGAAGTTAGGGTTTTGTAGAAATTTATGGGTGGTTACTTAGTTTGGGTGAAATTAGCTTTCCCGGTTCGAGATTGAAGCTAGACTGCTGATTCCGAAATTATTAGGGGTGATTATTAATTAAAAAAAAAAAAAATCTTAAAATAGGGAAATTTCTAACTTCGGTAGTCTTGAATTTTTTTATTTTTTTTGAATCCTAAAGATCTTTAAATAGAAAAATTTTGGACCTTTAACTTCTGAATATGGGCCTCCTAAGAACATGTACATGTAATATCCAAAATTTCGAATGTAATATATTAAATTTTTAGGTAAAATTGTAGTTTATTACTGCTTTACCAATTTTATATTTATTATAAAAACATATTGTCAATAATTTAAAGAACGGATATGCATGTAATGTCCAAAAATTTAAATGTAATATGTGAAAACTTTAAGTAAAATGGTAAAAACTCTTTAAATGACGAATATGTGCGTAATTTTTCCAATATCTTTTTGGATCCATTTAGACCAAATCCCAAATCCCTATTACGTCATACTCTTTTTAAGATATGTATATGTGGTTGTAATCTTCTTTTTCGTGTAAACCAAATATTATTTGCTTTATCTGAAACGAATAATGACGGGCTGAGATTTTAGAGGCATGATAATATTATTTTGTAAGAACTCCTATTTTTGCTCAAGTTAGTTTGAGTCTATTTAATGCATACTACAACAAATCTAAATTAATTACCCGAAAATAAAGTACAAATCTGAATCAGAAATCTTTAATATAAATTGGAGGAATAGTTTAGAGAGGGCACGCCACTGCCTCCCCAAAAGAAATTACAAGGCCTCGCATCTTCTTCTTCTTCTCTAACAAAGATATTTGGTTCTGGCAACAGCAGAGAGAAAACCGAAAGGAGAACCAATTCCAAAGGTAGGCTCTGATTTATGTACTGTTTTTGTACATGAGTTTTTTCAAAAGATTAACTAGTGACTAAACACAATTAAATACCTTGTTAATCACCCATAGATTCTCAAATTTGCTTTAACAATTTACTCAAACAATTTTGAACCCTCAAATCATCACATGGCAAGATATGGTTAATCTGCAGAAATGAATAACCCTTTTTCCATCTCCATTGTTCAGGTTCACTTGCAGGTCCACCAACTTCTTGTTACTATGGACTCTTTCCGTGCCGACAGCTTCTTGAGTGGCTTCTGCACGGTTGAACTGGAAAGCAGCAGAGTGAGGTTGCGTTCTCCGATTGTTGACCCTCAAGCCCCGATACAAGGAAACATAATCATCCAAATTAACCTGTCTGAGCATGTATCGTTCACTAGTTTACTCGCTCCTCAGCAACATAAGAAGCGTATCACCATCATAACCTTTTCCCAACGCCTAAACACCAGATCAATCACTTATCATTTCTTGAAGGATGAGTTCCATCGTATGGATGTGCCCTACCAAGTCATCAACCACGTAATCAACCACATTACTGATAAATTTTGGGAGATATTAGAGGTCACTAACAGAGAGGGCATGGCACCCCAAGAAGCACTTTTGGTAAAGTTGTCGATGGAGATTGTGAGGGAGGTAGATGATGCAGTTCAAGTTGAAGCATCATTTCTTGCCGAAGACTTTGTTTCTAGGCCGGCTGCTGGGCATGCAGTGGAGTCCTTAGAGAGGGTAGATATGAAAAAGGACGAAGAAATTATCTGCACTATTTGCATGTGTGAGATGGATTTTGGAACGGTTGATGTGAGGGCCATGCCATGTTCGCACAGATATCATGGAGAGTGCATTGCTACTTGGCAAGCGAATAGAAGTAGCTGTCCAGTGTGCCGTTACCGATTGCCCACTGCGAACTGAATAATTTCTCCTTTTGCTTTTCTTTTTTCTCTTTTTGGGTGTGTTGGTGTAAAAAAATGTGCATGACCTTAGAAGTGATTTTATCTCATATTCTTTGTCATAGATGTACTAGAAATACTTGCTGGAATCAGCCTTTCTTCTATTCTTTGTCATTGATGTAATACAAATACTTGCTGGTATCAGCCTTTCTTCTCTTCAATGTACGATCATTTTTCTCACGTTAATCTCTTCCATATATGGTCATTTAATAGGTGAAAATCTTCTACAAAACCATAAAAAGACGTCAAACAATCCTAATTAATATGGGAGAGTTTGTTTCTGAGGTGTTTAATCTTCTCATATGATGCTAGTATCCAAAAACTATATAAACAGGCTAAGATGCTAGTATACAAAAACTCCTTTTCAAAATTTAAAAAAAGATAGGGCAAATGTTTTGTTACTCCCATTCCGATCATGAAAAGAAAGAGCAAATGAAATTTTACAAACCAAATGGAGGAAAGGACTTTTGTTCCTAAAATTTTTGCCACTGTAAATTGCTTCAACTTTCTATAAGAGATATACTAAAGGGTGGATTTAAGCCCTTTGATGCAATTCCTAAGACCTAGTCATTACTAGAAAAGGTAGAGCCGCACCTCAAATCCCATTGAATAATGCAGTTCTAGCACAAGGAAACCGTCACAATGGCTTGAAATTCATGGCGGCGACTGATTATGAAATTCAAAGACCCAAAAATGGTACATTTGTGAAAATTTAAAATTGACAGTCCAAAAATCATTTTATTTTTCAGATCTATAACTGTAGAGGTCAAGATCGTCAATTTGAGGATTTTCAAATGCAAAAATTGGAATCTCCGATGAGAATTGAAATGTTCAACTTTGCTTTTATTTTAATTGCAAAGCCTAGGCCTTCCCCTAACATTTTCCTAGACCAAATGCAGCAGCCATTTATGAAGAAATAAAAAACTTTAAGGCTAAAGTTCCTAATAAACATGGCATCAGAAAGAATTCTGTCATAGAGTCAAAGGTCATAAAAAGAATCTTGAAGCTATCTCCAAACAGACAACAACAATACTGCTGAGTTTATGTGGCCTTTAAAGGCCTTGTGAGTGTGTAACGAAAAACATTTATTATAGTTGACCATAAACTCAGTGGGAGTGTTGTCCCTCGAAGACCATACTAAGCAAATGATATTTGCGAATACCGGACTGTGCTTGACGATCTAGACCATTCGGTTGCAAAACCCAAGGTACCTGGGCATAAAAAATAAACCGAGAAGGGATTATGGGTTAGCCCTTTATGAGGTCGGAGCTTATGCCTAGATGAGTGAGACGAGGGACTGTGTGACCCTTGTGTGTGATGGTACGCCTACAGTGATGGGGGCCAAAACCTCATCCTTGTTCTATCACATGACATGTATTTAGATAGATCGTTCGGGAAAGCTAGATATCCACCATTGGGTGAAGCATAAGCATGTGCGAGTGATACCCCTATGTGCTATAGAGCTGTGGTTGCATTAGGTCATAGTGACCTTGACTTGTCTCTAGGAGATTATCTGTATTCCACCGACTGCGATTACGACTCTTTGACTCATCGACCAGATTTTGGTGACCCGCTAATGAGCCCCTGCTTGGATTGGGGGTTTTGAGAAACACTGAGTCGGTTTGATAAAGTAAGGGTGGAGTATCCCATGATCGTTGATTAAATTCCTTAACCATATGGATCCACTTCCCATTATATCAATTTATTTTTGTTCATTTTATTATTTGAATTTTTATAGGTCATTTGATATTTTATTTTTTATTTTTGGACTTATAAAAATGAACCTATTAATTTACAAAGTTATAATGTATTAAAATTCATTTTGTTTAATTTTAAAATATTTATTAGAAAATACATGGGGGCCTAGAGGGCACATGGGCCCACCATGTGGGTATTAGGTGGGGCCCCACATATATTACCTGGGTGGCACGCCCTACCCTTGGATACCTTCTCTTGTGGCTTTATCTTCAAGTTTGTTAAATATGGTAACTATATCTTGTAGCATATGGTCAAATATTGATTAGGAAATATTGACCATATCATATCTTTATTATTGAAGGAATATCTTGACTTGATATTATTGAAAATATTCTTATGGAAAATATGAGATGTATTATGCAATTTATGGTATACACTATATCTTTAATGGATTTAATTTATTTAAATATATTGATGGGAGAATGGTTTAAGGAAAGGGGGATAATGCTTCATGCACCTTCCATAATGTTGATGGCCAATCTAGATAATGGATTGCTCAAATCTCTCACCCCATAAGTTACGTTGATCAACGGTCCATATTCAATCTCAAGAAAGAGGCAAACTATGAGAAACCCTAGACCTAAATTTCACTATAAATAGGGGTGTTGTCCCCCCATCTCTACACACCTCTCTCTCTCCCATAACTCTCTCTCTCTCTTCCCTAGAGGCCACGCCCTTCTCTCTACTCTTTGATTTTCTCTCTCTACTCTCTCTCCTAAAAAGACTCTAGGGGGCTCGCTCCAACATAGAGATTCTCTCTCTCTCATGATCTAATGTAAGGGTTGGAAAAATTAGGATTTGAGCCTAATTCCTTTAGAGTTAGGGTTTTGTAGAGATTTATAGGTGGTTACCTAGTTTGATCGAAATTAGCTTTTTCGGTTCGAGATTGAAGCTAGACTACTGCTCCCGCGCCGTTGGATGTGGTGACTCGGTGTGGGGTGTAAAAGGACCGGTTGAGGAAATCTCTTGCATCTTTTCTTTAAATATTTTGTTCTTTTATTTTATATTCTCAAGCATATTATTAGGTTATATGAATGACATCAAGAAGTCGAGATTTATTTTATTGATATGTTATTTATTTTTGAAATTTCTATTGTTTGTAATATGACCACCTATGAGTGATCTTGTTGGCAAAATTATCAGAGGTGATTATTATTTAAAAAAAAAAAAAATTATATTTCCAAGGCAAAAGATTACATAGGTCTTTCTTTTATTGGTATCAGAGCTAGTTTTACTTGATTGCCACTAGGATTCTTTTCTTATTTTTGTTTGAGAACAGAAATATAATGGCTGCTCGTACCTTCATCTCTGAGATCCTGAAAGCCGAAAGGTTTGATGGGATCAACTTCGCTTCATGAAAAAAAAAAATCAAATTTGCGCTCTATGAAGGAAACTTGCATGAGGTACTCTTTGAGGACCGACCTAATGGTCCAACTGACGACTCATCTCAAATAATCAAAGATGAGTACGCCAACAGGAAGAGGATGAACTTGAGATGCAAGCACATTCTTTTATGTACCATGACTGAGTCGTATGCTTCTGAGTACGAGTCAATCTATACTGTAAGTCAGATTTTTGATTAACTCAAAAGTGAGTGCTGAACCCTCTCTCATGAAGCAAACTATGGCTATGAGAAGGTACAATGATTTAAAAATGGTAGAAGGTACCAAGTTTGCTGATCATGTGCACTTGTTTCGTGCACCAGTCAGAGATTTGGAAGATATAAGCATGTCACCCAATGAATCTATGCAAGTGATTTATTCAATGAATTCTCTTCTTATTTCATGGGAGACTCTCATGTCTTCCATCTCTGCTAGAGGAAAGGCACCAAAATTGGAGGAACTCATCACGACCATCAAATCTGAAGAAGAAAGGAGGAATTCAAGGCAAACCCAATGGATACTGTGCATATGGTAAAATAGCAACCATCTTTTAAATTAAAGAAACGAAAGGGAAGAAATACTTTTGAGAAGAAAAGATATTTCAAAAGAAGAGATTTTGGAACTAAGGGAGCAAAGAGAAAGACTCGAACTTGTTATTTTTGCAATAAGGTGGGCCACATAGGTAATAGTTATATGTTCAACAAATCTAGTAGAACTAACAAGGAATTGGCATGTGTGGTTTTCGAGTTCAAGCTAGCTGACCGCAAGGAAGTTTCTTGGTGTCTTGACTCGGGGGCTACGGCCCATGTCAAAAACACCAAGTAAGGTTGCCGTTCTTTCACTCCTATGGGGCCAGGACAGCAGGATATTTATATGGGAGGGAATCAGAAGACTGATGTACTTGAAGTTCGAGATTTTGAGTTAAATATAAAGAGTGGGAGTACCTTGATCCTAAAACAAGGACTTTATGCTCTTGATATGAGGGAGTGCTTGGTTTCTATTCCTAAGATATCTATGGCTGGATTCATAACCATTTTCACTTGGGAGAAAGTGGTGGTCAAGAAGGGGAAAGATGTGATCATGACTTAACTTGTAGAAGGGCTATTTATTATTGAAATAAAAGAGAATGATGCTTATGACTCAACGCTACTGAGTTAGATGCTACCCTTTGGCATATGAGGTTAGGAAACATCATTATCAAATGAATGGAAATAATAAAAAGGAACGGGATTCTTCATAATTATAAGGGAGATTTATCGAAATTATGCGAGTTTTGTGTCCAAGGAAAGCTAATAAGGAAAAATATCACCAAGGCAAAAAGAGCTACTAGCGTATTGGAAATCATTCATAGTGGCATATGTGGACCAATGAATGTGACCACCAAAAGTGGAAAAAGATATTTTATCTCTTTTATAGATGACTACGCGTGATATGGCCATGTGTACCTTATTCATGCAAAATCAGAAGCCCTAGAAAAATTCAAAGAATATAAGGCCCAAGTAGAGAATCAATCCAACCTGAAAATTAAAGTCCTTAGAACCGATAGAGTGGGGGAATATTCATTTGACCTTTTCAAAGAATTGTGTATTGGAAATGGGATCATCCATAAGTACATCATGCCTTATACTCTTCAACAAAATGGTGTGGCTGAGAGAAGGAATATGACCTTAGTGGAAATTGTAAGGAGTATGATGGGGCATGTAAATCTCTCATTGCAGTTTTGAGGAGAAGTCGTATTAACAGTATGCTACATCCTTAACAGAATTCCCATAAAAGCTACCCCACTTACTCCTCACGAAATTTTCACAAGTCGTGCTCCCTTTTTTGAACACTTGAAAGTTTGGAGTTGCTTCGCCCATGTCCTTATCCCACATCAAAATAGAACCAAATTGAAACCCAAAACTGTCAAATCCATTTTCATTGGTTACCCAGATCACGGTAAGGGGTATCGATTCTACAAATTTGAAAATGGTACGATTATTGAAAGCCACGATACTCACTTCTTTGAGGAAGAGTTCCTTGAAGCAAGGGTGAGTAGAAAATAAGCCAATTTTTATTAGGAGGCCAAAAACTAGGATGTAGTTCGAGACTCTGAACCTGAAACTTCTAAACCAACCCAACCTGTTTGTGACCTCCCTTAAGAAAGTGAACCTTTACCTGAACCAAGACGAAGTAACCGAGTCAGTAAACCACCTCATTACCAAGAACATTTGTCTACCTTGGAGAACATTTTGATAAGGTTGGGGAAGATCCAGATTCAAAACCTAGAACTCACCGTGAGGCCTTGACCTATACTGAAAGGGAATACTGGGTAGAAGCCATTGCAGATGAATATGCTTCCATTAACCAAAACCATGTATGAGAATTAGTACCCCTACTTGAAAAACATAAGGCCATTGATTGTAAGTGAATTTTTTAAGAAAAATTTGAACTCTGAAGGGAAAATAGAAAATTATAAAGCTAGGTTGGTTGCAAAGGGTTTCCCCCTGAAAGATGGGATAGATTATGAGGAAAAATTTTCCCCTGCTACCAAATTTCCATCCATTCGAAACCTTAACGCTAAAACAACCTATTTTGATTTTGAGGTTCATCAAATGGATGTTAAAGCTGCCCTCCTAAATGGGGATTTAGACGAAGAAATTTGCATGACCCAATCTGAGGGATTTGAAGAGAAAGGGGAATAGAACCTTATATGCAAACATAATAAATCGGTTTATAGCCTGAAACAAGCATCACGACAGTGGTACATAAAGTTCCAAGAGACCCTTGCTCTTGCAGGTTTCTCTACAAATAATGAGGATAATTGTATATATATCTAAAGGTTAGTGGGAGTGATGTGGTCTTTATATCGTTATATGTGGATGATATGCTAATTGTTAGTAGCTCAATTCTCCTAGTAGTAGCGGCAAACAAATTCCTTTCACAACTCTTCGATATAAGGATCTTGGAATAAGCTTCATATGAGTTGGACTTCAAGATAATAAGAAACAAGAGAGACAAGACTATCCAACTTTCCCATGCAACCTACTGTAAGAGGATACTGGAAAAGTTTGATATGAGTATGTGTAAGCCTATGTCAACCACAATTGACAAAAAGACAAAGCTTAGTAATAAAATGTATCCTGTCGAAGACATGGATATAAGAGCCATGCAGAGAGTGCCCTACAAGAGCGCAGTTGGGTCCCTTATGTACGTCATGACGGAAACAAGGCCTGACTTATCCTTCGTCGTGAGTCTGGTGAGCCGTTTCCAAAGCAATCATGGAGAGGAGCATTAGAAAGCAGTAAAAAGAATTCTCATATATTTAAAGGGGGCCATGAACTATGCGCTCACATATAAGGGAGGAGCTGAAATGGCAATCGAGGGATATTCAGATGCAAGCTATCTCACCGATCTAGATGATGCGATGTTTACATCTGGGTATGTGTTTATGCTTGGAGGGGGTGCAGTTTCTTGGAAGTCAAAGAAACAAGATATTGTGGTTTTGTCCACTATAGAATCTGAGTATGTGGCATGCTGTCTAGCAGCCAAGGAGGCTGTGTAGATTAAGATGTATCTTAATCAACTTAATTTCCATCCTGTACATTGTGAGCCGGTGCGGATTTTTTGCGACAACACGGCGGCATTTTGTGTCTCTAAGGAGCCTCGATTTCACAAGAATTCCAAGCATATCAAGCCATACTTCTATCACCTGAGACATGAGGTGAGATTGAAAGAGATCGAGATCAGCTATAACATATCTATAGATTTGATGATTTCAGACCCCTTGACTAAATGAGTTTTCCCTAATATTTGTGTAAGACATGTGAGAGAGATGGGGATGAGAGAAAGCGAGGAAGAGAGAATGCAAGGCCTCAAAGGCCAAGTGGGAGATGTTGAGTTTATATGGCCTTTAAAGGCCTTATGAGTGTGTAATGAAAAATATTTATTATAGTAGAACAAAACTCAGTGGGAGTGTGGTCCCTCGAAGACCATACTAAGAAAATGGTATTTGCGGATACCGAACTGTGCTTGACAATCTGGGCCGTTCGGATGGAAAACCCAAGGTACCTGGGCATAAAAAAAAACCGAGAAGGCATTTTGGGTTAGCCCTTGATGAGGTCGGAGCTTATGCATAGATGAGGGAGCCAAGGGACCGTGTGACCCTTGTGAGTGACGGTAGGCTTACAGAGATCGGAGCCAAAACCTCATCCTTGTCCCATCACACGGCATGCATATAGGTAGATCATTTGCGAAAGTTAGATATCCACATTTGGGTGAAGCATATGTTTGTGAAAGAGATACCCCTATAGAGCTGTGATCGCATCAGGACGTGGTGACCTTGACTGTCTCTAGGGGAGTACCTGTAATCCACAGACTGCGATTGCGACTACTTGATTCATCGACCAGACTTTGGTGACCCGCTAATGAGCCCTGTCTTGAACTGGGGGTCTTGAGAAACACTGGGATGGTTCAATAAGGCAAGTGTGGTATGGTGCCCACAGCTGAAGGTGGAGTATCCCGTGATCGTTGATTGAATTCCTTAACCATGTGGATCCACTTCCCATCATATTAATATATATTGGTTCATTTTATTACTAAATTATTTTAGATTTATTATTTGAATTTTTATAAGTCAATTGATATTTTATTTCTTATTTTTGGACTATAAAAATGAAATTATTAATTTACAAAGTTATAATGTTTTAAAATTTATTTAGTTTAATTTTAAAATACTTATTAGAAAATACAAAGGGGCCCATTGTGCACATGGGCCAACCGTGTGGGGATTAGGTGGGGCCCCACATACCATACATTGGTGGCACGCCCCTCCCTTGGATACCTTCTCTTGTCGCTTTGTCCTCAAGTATGTTAAATATGGTAACTAGATCTTGTAGTGTATGGTCAAATATTGATTAGGAAATATTGTCGATATCTTATCTTGATATTATTGAAATATTCTTGTGGAAAATATTAGATGGAATATGCAATTTATGGTATGCACTATATCTTTAATGGATTTAATTTATTTAAATATATTGATGGGAATATGGTTTAAGGAAAGGGGGATAATGGTTCACGCACCTTTCATGATGTTGGTGGCCCATCTATAGAATGGATGACTCTGATCTCTCCCCCTACAATTTACCTTAATCAACGGTCCATATTCAATTTCTAGAAAGAGGCAAATTATGGGAGACCCTAAAACAACCGTAGACCTAAATTTCACTATAAATAGGGATGCTCCCCCGCCATCTCTACACACCTCTCCCTCTCTCCCATAAACCCTCTATCTCTTCCCTATGGACCACACGCCTCTCTCTACTCTCAGATTTTCTCTCCCTACTCTCTCTCCTAAAAAGACCCTAGGGGGCACGCCTCAACATAGAGACTCTTTCTCTCTCATGATCTAATATGAAGGTTGGAAAAATTACGGTTTGAGCCAAATTATTTTGGAATTAGGGTTTTGTTGAGATTTAAGAGTGGTTACCTAGTTTGGCCGAAATTAGCTTTCTCGGTTAGAGATTATTGCTAGTCTGCTGATCCTGCGCCATTGGATGTGGTGACTCAGTGCGGGGTGTAAAAAGCCCGGTTGAGGAAATCTCCGACATCTTTTCTTTTAATTGTTTGTTCTTTTATTTTATATTCTCAAGTACAATATTAGGTTGTATGAATGGCGTCAAGTAGTTGAGATTTATTTTGCTGATATGTTATTTATTTTTGGAAATTCTATCGTTTGTAATAAGACCACCTGTGAGTGATCTTGTCGGCAAAATTATAAGGGGTAATTACTAATAAAAAAAAAAATTGTATTTCCTTGCCAAAAGATTACATTGGTCTTTCGTTCATTGATATCGGTGTTTGTTTTACTTGATTGCCATTAGGATTCTTTTCTTATTTTTGCTTGAGAATAGAAATATCATTCCTGGTCGTACCTTCATCTCTGAGATCCTGAAAATCGAAAGGTTTGATTGGAATAACTTTGCTTCATGGAAAAGAAAAATCAAATTTGTGCTCTACGAAAAAAACTTTCATGAGGTACTCTTTGAGGACCGGCCACATCGTCCAACTGACAACTCATCTCAAATAACCAATGATGATTGCGCCAACTGGAAGAGGAGGAACTTGAGATGCAAGCACATTCTTTTGTGTACCATTATTGACTCGTACGCTTCTTAGTACGAGTCAGTCTATACTGTAAGTGAGATTTTTGATAAACTTGAAAGAGAGTATGACGAACCCTCTCTCATGAAGCAAACTATGGCTATGAGAAGGTACAATGATTTAAAATTGTAGAATGTACCAAGTTTGCAGATCATGTGCATGTGTTTCGTGCACTAGTCAGAGATTCGAAAGATTCAAGCATGAGGCTCAATGAATCTATGCAAGTGATTCATTCAATGAATTCTCTTCCAAATTCATTGGGGACTTTAATATCTTCCATCTCTGTTAGAAGAAAGGCACCAATAGTGGAGGAACTCATCACAACCATCAAATTTGAAGAAGAAAGAAGGAATTCAAGGCAATCCCCAAGGGATGCTGTGCATATGGTAAAATCTCAACCATATTTTAAATTTAAGAAAGGGAAGGGATGAAATACTTTTGAGAAGAAAAAATATTTCAAAAGAAGAGATTTTGGAAATAAGGAAGCAAAGAGAGAGACTTGAACTTGTTTTATTTGCAAGAAGGTGGGCCACATAGCCAATAGCTATCGGTTCAACAAATCTGGTTGAACTAATAAAGAATTGGCGTGGGTGTTTTTTGAGTCCATGCTAACTGACCCCAAGGAAGCTTCTTGGTGTCTTCACTCGAGGGCTACGGCCCATGTCACAAACACCATAGAAGGTTACCGTTCTTTCACTCCCATGGGGCCAAGATAGCAGCATATTTATATGGGAGGGAATCAGAAGACTGATGTACTTGGAGTTGGAGATTTTGTGCTAAAACAAAAGAACAGGAGCACCTTGATCCTCAAACAAGTACTTTACGCTCCTATTATGAGGAAGTGCTTGGTTTCGGTTCTTAAGATGTCTATAACTGGATTCATAACCACTTTCCTTGAGGAGAGAGTTGTGGTCAAGAAGGAGAAAGATGTGATCATAACTCAGTGAAAGTGTGGTCCCTCGCAGACCGTATTAAGCAAATGGTATTTGTGGATATCGGATTGTGCTTGACGATCTGGGCCAGTCGGTTGGAAAATCCAAGTACCTGGGTATAAAAAATAAACCGAGAAGAGTTTTGGGGTTAGCCCGTGATGAGGTCGGAGCCTATGTCTAGGTAAGTAAGGCGAGGGACTGTGTGACCCTTTTGTGTGATGGTAGACCTACAGAGATGGGGGACCAAAACCTCGTCCTTGTTCCAACACATGGCATGCATATAGATAGATCATTCGGGAAAGCCAGATATCCACCTTTAGGTGAAGCATATGCATGTGCGAGAGATACCCCTATGCACTATAGAGCTGTAGTCGCATCAGATCGTAGTGATCTTGACTTGTCTCTAGAGGAAGACCTGTAATCCAGTGACTGAGATTGCGACTCCTTGACACATCGACAAGACTTTGGTTACATAGTAATGAGTTCCTGTTTGGACAGTGGGTTACGAGAAACACTAGGTCGGTTCGATAAAGCAAGTGTGGTCAGTAATCCACAGTTGAAGGTGGAGTATCTTGTGATTGTTGATTTAATTCTGGAACCATATGGATCTGCTTCCCGTCATGTGCTCATTTTATTATTGAATTATTTTAGACTTATTATTTGAATTTTTATTGGTCATTTGATATTTTATTTCTTATTTTTTGACTTATAAAAATAAAGTTATTAATTTACAAAGTTGTCATCTTTTGAAATTCATTTTGTTTATATTTAAAAAATTTATTAAAATATACATGGGGGTCCACAGTACACATGGGCCCACCATGTAAGTATTAGGTGGGGCCCCACATACCATACATCGGTGGCACGCCTCACCCTTGAATACCTTCTCTTGTCGCTTTGTCTTCAAGTTTGTTAAATATGGTAACTATATCTTGTAGCACATGCTCAAATATTGATTAGGAAATATTGACCATATCTTATCTTGATTATTGAAGGAATATCTTGACTTGATATTATTGAAATAATCTTATGGAAAATATGAGATGAAATATGCAATTTATGGTATGCATCATATCTTTAATGAATTTAAATTATTTAAATATATTGATGGAAATATGGTTTAAGGAAAGGGGGATAACGGTTCATGCACCTTCCATGAAGTTGATGGCCCATCTATAGAGTGGATGACTTAGATCCTCACCCCACAAGTCACCTTAATCTACGGTGCATATTCAATCTCAAGAAAGAGGCAAACTATGGGAAATCCTCAAGAAACCCTAGACCTAAATTTCACTATAAATAGGAGTGCTCTGCTCCCATCTCTACACACCTCTCTCTCTCTCCCATAAAGTCTCTATCTCTTCCCTAGGGACCACGCCCCTCTCTCTACTCTCGAATTTTCTCTCTCTACTCTCTCCCTTAAAAACATCTTGGGGGCACGCCTCAACATAAAGACTCTCTCTCTCTCATGAAGCAAACTATGGCTATGAGAAGGTACAATGATTTAAAAATGGTAGAAGGTACCAAGTTTGCAGATCATGTGCATGTGTTTCGTGCACTAGTCAGAGATTTGGAGAATTCAGGCATGAAGCCCAATGAATCTATGCAAGTGATTCATTTAATGAATTCTCTTCCAACTTCATGGAGGACTTTAATATCTTCCATTTCTGCAAGAAGAAAGGCACCAAAATTGGAGGACCTCATCCTGACCATCAAATCGGAAGAAGAAAGGAGTTCAAGGAAAACCCCAAGGGATGTTGTGCAGCTGGTAAAATCTCAACCATCTTTTAAATTTAAGAAAAGAAAGGGAAGAAATACTTTTGAGAAGAAAAAATATTTCAAAAGAAGAGATTTTGGAAATAAGGGAGCAAAGAGAGAGAGTCGAACTTGTTTTATTTGCAAGAAGGTGGGCCACATAGCCAATAGTTGTCGGTTCAACAAATCTGGTGGAACCAATAAGGAATTGGCATGGGTGTTTTTTGAATCCATGCTAACTGACTCCAAGGTAGCTTCTTGGTGTCTTGACTAGGGGGCTAGCCTCTGTAACAAACACCATGGGCGGTTACCATTCTTTCACTCCCATGTGGCCAGGATAACAACATATTTACATGGGAGGGAATCAAAAGACTGATGTACTTGGAGTTGGAGATTTTGAGTTGAAATAAAAGAGCAAGAGCACCTTGATCCTCAAACAAGCTCTTTATGCTCCTAGTATGAGAAAGTGCTTGGTTTCAGTTCTTAAGATGTCTATAGCGGGATTCATAACCACTTTCATTGGGGAGAAAGTGGTGGTCAAGATGGAGAAAGATGTGATCATGATTGGACGACTTGTAGACTGGCTTATCCCCTAATGAATTAGATGCTTCCCTATGACATATGAGGTTCGGACACATTAATATCAAACGAATGGAAAGATTGAAAAGGGACGAGATTCTTCATAATTATAAGTGAGATTTATCGAAAGCGTGAGAGTCTTATGTGCAAGGAAAGCTAATAAGTAAAAATACCACTAGGGCAAAAAGAGCTACTAGCGTATTTGAAATCATTCATAGTAACATATGTGGACGTATGAATGTGACCACAAAAAGTGGAAAGTATGAATGTGACCACTAAAAGTGGAAAAAGATATTCTATCTCTTTTACAGATGATCACTCGTGATATGACCATGTGTACGTTATTTATGCAAAATCAGAAGCCCTAAAAAAATTCAAAGAATATAAGGCCCAAGTAGAGAATCAAACCAACCTGAAAATTAAAGTCCTCAGAACCGATAGAGGGGGGGAATACTAGGTAGGAGTCATGAAAGATGAATATGCTTCCATTAACCAAAACCATGTATGAGAATTAGTACCCCTACCTGAAAGACATAAGGTCATTAGTTGTAAGTGGATTTTCAAGAAAAATTTGAACTCTGAAGGGAAAATAGAAAAATATGAAGCTAGCTTGGTTGCAAAGGTTTCACCCAGAAAAAAAGATAGATTTTAAGGAAACTTTTTCCCCTGTTGCTAAATTAATATCCATCCAAATCCTTATAACTATCGCAGCCCATTGTGACTTTGAGGTTCGTCAAATGGATGTCAAAACTGTCATCCTAAATGGGGATTTAGAAAAAAAAACTTACATGACCCAACCTGAGAGATTTGAAGAGAAAGGGAAAGAGAACCTTGTATGCAAACTTAATAAATCCCTTTATGACCTGAAACAAGCATCGCGACAGTGATACATAAAATTCCAAGAGACCATTGCTTTTGGAGGATTCTCTACAAATAATGAGGATTATTGCATATATCAAAAGGTCAGTGGGAGTGATGTTGTCGTTGTATCGTTATATGTGAATGATATGCTAATTGTTAGTAGCTCAATTACTCTAGTAGTAGAGACAAAAGATTTCTTTGCACAACACTTCGATATGAAGGATTTTGGAGAAGCTTCATATGAGTTGGGCATCAGAATAATAAGAAATAGGAGAGAGAAGACTCTCCAACTTTCCCAACTAACCTACTGTAAGATGATACTGGAAAAGTTTAATATGAGTATGTGTACGCTCATGTAAACCCCAAATGATAAAGAGACGAAGCTTAGTAATAAAATGTGTCCTACCGAAGACATATATATAAGAGCCATGGAGAGATTGCCATACAGGAGCGCTGTTGGGTCCCTTATGTATGCCATGACGGGCACGAGGCCTGACTTGTCCTTCGTCATGAGTTTGGTGAGCCGTTTCTAAAGCAATCCAAGAAAGGAGCAATGGAAAGCGGTAAACAGAATTCTCAGCTATTTAAAGAGGATCATGAGCTATGCGCTCATTTATAAGGGAGGAGCTAAAATAGTAATTGAGGGATATTATGATGCAAGCTTTCTCGTGGATCGGGAAGATGCGAAGTCTACATCTGGGTATGTGTTTATGCTTGGAGGGGGTGCGGTCTCTTAGAACTCAAAGAAACAAGATATTATGGTTTTGTCCACCATGGAATCTGAGCATGTGGCATGCTGTCGAGCAGCCAAGGAGGCTGTGTGGATAAAGAATTTTCTTAATCAACTTAATTTCCATGCTGTACATTGTGAGGCGGTGCGGATTTTCTGTGACAACACGACGGCTATTTGTGTCTCTAAGGAGCCTCGGTTTCACGAGAATTCCAAGCATATCAAGCCTTACTTCTATCAGCAGAGAAATGAGGTGAGATTGAAAGAGATCGAGATCAGCTATATATCAACAGATTTGATGATTGCAGACCCTCTGACTAAGGGAGTTGTCCCTAATATTTTTGTAAGACATGTGTGAAAGATGGGAGTGAAAGCGAGTGAAGAAGAGAGAATGTAAGGCCTTCAAAGGCCAACTGAGAGATGTTGGGTTTATGTGGCTTTTAAGGGCCTTATGGGTGTGTAATGAAAAACAATTATTATAGTGGAACATAAACTCAGTGGGATTGTGGTCCCTCGAAGACCCAACTAATCAAATGATATTTGCGGATACTGGACTATGCTTGACGATCTGGGCCAGTCGACTGGAAAACCTAGGGTATCTGGGCATAAAAAATAATCGAGAAGGGTTTTTGGGTTAGCCCTTGATGTGGTCAGAGCTTATGCCTAGATGAGTAAGCCGTGGGACTGTGTGACCCTTGTGTGTGATGGTAGGCCTACAGAGACGGCTGCCAAAACCTCATCCTTGTTCCATCACATGGCTTGCGTATAGATTGATCGTTCGGGAAGCTAGATATCCACCTTTGGGTGAAGCATATGCATTTGCGAGAGATACCTCTATGCGTGATAGAGCTGTGGTCGCATCAGGTCGTGCTGACCTTGATGTGTCTCCAGGGGAAGACCTGAAATCCACAGACTGGGATTGCGACTCCTTGGCTCCTCAACTAGACATTGGTGACCCGTTAATGAGCCACTGCTTGGACTGTAGGTCATGGGAAACGTTGGGTCAGTTCGATAAAGCAATCTGGTCTGTAGTCCACAGTTGAAGGTGGATTATCCCCTGATCGTAGATAGAATTCCTTAACCATATGGATCTACTTCCCATCATAGTAATTTATCTATGTTCATTTTAATTTTAAAATATTTTAAATTTATTATTTGAATTTTTATATGTCATTTGACATTTTATTTCTTATTTTTGGACTTATAAAAATGAAGTTATTAATTTACAAAGTTATAATGTTTTAAAATTTATTTTGTTTAATTTTAAAATATTTATTAAAAATTACATGGGGGCCCATAGCGCACATAGGACCACCATGTGGGTATTAGGTGGGGCCCCACATACCATACATAGGTGGCACGCCCACCCTTGGATACCTTTTCTTGTTGCTCTGTCTTAAAGTTTGTTAAATATGGTAACTATATCTTGTAGAATATGGTCAAATATTGATTAGGAAATATTGACCATATCTTATCTTGATTATTGAAGGAATATCTTGGCTTGAGATTATTGAAATATTCTTATGGAAAATATGAGATGGAATATGCAAATTATGGTATGCACTATATATTTAATGGATTTAATTTATTTAAATATATTGATGGGAAAATGGTTTAAGAAAGGGGGATAATGGTTCATGCACCTTCCATAATGTTGATTGTCCCTCTATGGAATGGATGACTCAGATCTCTCACCCCACTAGTCACTTTGATCAAAGGTCCATATTCAATCTCAAGAAAGAGGCAAACTATCGGAAACCCAAAAGAAACCCTAGACCAAAATTTCACTATAAATTGTGGTGCTCTCCCCCCATCTCTACACATCTCTCTCTCTCCCACAAGCTCTCTCCCTCCCATAAACTCATTCTCTCTCTTCCCTAGGGGCCACACCCCTCTCTCTAATCTCGGATTTTCTATCTCCTCTCTCTTAAAAAGACCCTAGGGGGCACGCCCCAACATAGAGACCCTCTCTCTCTCATGATCTAATCCAAGGGTTGGAAAAATTAGGGTTTGAGACTAATTATTTTGGAGTTAGGGTTTTGAGAAATTTTTGGGTGGTTACCTAGTTTGGCTGAAATTTGCTTTCCCGGTACGAGATTGAAGCTAGACTGCTGATGCCACGCCATTGGATGTGGTGACTCGGTGTGGGTTGTAAAAAACCCAGTTGTGGTAATCTCCGACATCTTTTCTTTTAATTGTTTGTTCATTTAATTTATATTATCAAGCACAATATTACGTTGTATGAATGGCATCAAGTAGTTGAGATTTATTTTATTGATGTGTTATTTATTTTTGGAATTTCTATTGTTTGTAATAAGACCACCTGTGAGTGATCTTCTTGCCAAAATTATTAGGGGTGATTATTATTAAAAAAAAAATCTTAAAATAGGGAAATTCCGAACTTTGGTAGTCTTGAATTTGTTATTTTTTTTGAATCCTAAAGATCTTAAAATAGGAAAATTTTTGACCTTTAACTTCTGATTTTTTTTTTTTTTTTTTTTTTTTCTGATCCACATTTTCCAAAAATAAGGCCATATTGGAAAAAAAAATATGGGGCTCCTATGAACAGGTGTACATGTAATATCCAAAATTTCGAATGTAATAAATTAAAATTTTAGGTAAAATTGTAATTTATTACTGCTCTACCAATTTTATACCTATTATTAAAACATTTTGCCAATAATTTAAAGAATGACCAATTTGCACTTTTTTTATTTTAAAAATCCAATCTTTATTTTTGCGTAAACTAAGTATGATTGAATTTTTGGAATTTTCAAAATTAGAAATTTTATACCTGTCAAATTTTAAAAATTAGACAATTATAAAATAAAAGACTTACAATTTGGGTGTCTGAAATTTTTTATTATTTTGGATACTAATGAACTGAAAGTAGGGAAATTTTTGACATTAATAGTCTTGATTTTTTTTTTTTTTGGGATCCTTAAGATTTGAATCATGGTAAATTTGAGTTATTAAAGTTCCGAATTCTTTTTTTATTTGGGATCATTATGATACAAAAAATACGGGGCTCCTAACAACGGATATACATGTAATATCCAAAATTTTTAATATAATAAGTGAAACTTTTAAGTAATATTGTGATAACTCTTAAATGACGGATATGTGTAATTTTTCCAATATATTTTGGCTCCTATTAAACCAATCGCATATCCTTATAACGTCATACACTTTTTTAAGATATCTATTTGTGGTTCCCGTTTTCTTCTAAACCAAATATTATTTGCTTATTTGAAATAAATATTGATGGGCTGAGATTTTCTCTGGGGACACTAGTGGCATGATAACTCCTATATTTAGTCAAGTTTGTTTGAAGCCTATTTAATGCATACAAAAACCAATAAAAATCAGATTTTCTTTAAATAAAGAAATAAAGGCTCGGCCTCTCTCTCTCTGTTAAATATCCTAAAAACACAACCATCATTTTCTCTCTACTTAAGTAAACTAAGAAACTCCATTTCTTGTTTGTCCCACTGATCAATACTTTGTTCTTGTCGCCAGATAAGAAGGAAAAATAGAGAGGTGCACCATTTCCGAAGGTATGTACTGATTTCTATATTATTTTGTACATGAGTTTCATCTTTTCAAAAGATTTACTAGGGAAATCCTAAACATCTAAAAATCTGAAGATCAAAAAATAGGGCAATAATGGAAAATTTCGGACCTTGAAGTTCTGAATTTTTTTTTGTTTCGGATCCTGAAGATCAAAAAATAGGGCAATATTGGAAAAAAAAAAAATTGGGACTCCTAAGAATGGATAGGTATGTAATGTCCAAAAATTTAAATGTAAAATGTGAAAACTTTAAATAAAATGGTAAAAACTCTTTAAATGACGGATATGTGCGTAATTTTTCCAATATCTTTTGGATCCATTTAGACCAAATCCCAAATCCCTATTTTAGTGGCACGATAATCTTATTTTGTAAGAACTCCTATATTTGCACAAGTTAGTATGAGTCTATTTAATGCATACTACAACAAATCTAAATTAATTACCCGAAAATAAAGAACAAATCTGAATCAGAAATCTTTAATATAAATTGGAGGAATAATTTAGAGAGGGCACGCCACTTCCTCCCCAAAAGAAATTCCTAGGCCTCGCATCTTCTTCTTCCTCTCGAACAAAGATATTTGGTTCTTGCAACAACAGTGAGAAAACCGAACGGAGAACCATTTCCAAAGGTAAGCGCTGATTTATGTATTGTTTGTACATGAGTTTCATGTTTTCAAAAGATTAACTAGTGACTAAACACAATTAAATACCTTGTTAATCACCCAAAGATTCTCAAATTTGCCTTAACAATTTACTCAAACATTTTTGAACCCTTAAATCATCACATGGCAAGATATGGTAAATCTGCAGAAATTAATAACCCTTTTTCCATCTCCATTGTTCAGCTTCACTTGCAGGTCCACCAACTTCTTGTTACTATGGACTCTCTCCGTGCCGACAGCTTCTTGAGTGGCTTCTGCACGGTTGAACTGGAAAGCAGCAGAGTGAGGTTGCGTTCTCCGATTGTTGACCCTCAAGCCCCGATACAAGGAAACATAATCATCCAAATTGACCTGTCTGAGCACGTATCGTTCACTAGTTTACTCGCTCCTCAGCAACATAAGAAGCGTATCACCATCATAACCTTTACCCAACGCCTAAACACCAGATCAATCACTTATCATTTCTTGAAGGATCAGTTGCATCGTATGGATGTGCCCTACCAAGTCATCGACCACGTAATCAACCACATTACTGATAAATTTTGGGAGAAATTAGAGGTCATTAACAGAGAGGGCATGGCATCCCAAGAAACACTTTTGGTAAAGTTGTCGATGGAGATTGTGAGGGAGGTAGATGATGCAGTTCAAGTTGAATCATCATCTCTTGGCGAAGACTTTGTTTCTAGGCCTGCTGCTGGGCATGCAGTGGAGTCCTTAAAGAGGGTGGATATGAAAGAGGACGAAGAAATTATCTGCACTATTTGCATGTGTGAGATGGATTTTGGAACGGTTGATGTGAGGGTGATGCCATGTTCGCACAGATATCATGGAGAGTGCATTGCTACTTGGCTAGCGAATAGAAGTAGCTGTCCTGTGTGCCGTTACCGATTGCCCACTGCGAACTGAATAATTTCTCCTTTTGCTTTTCTTTGTTCTCTTTTTTGGTGTGTTGGTGTAAAAAAATGTGCATGACCTTAGCAGTGTTTTTATCTCATATTCTTTGTCATAGATGTGCTAGAAATACTTGATTTGTCATAGATGTACTAGAAATACTTGCTGGAATCAGCCTTTCTACTATTCTTTGTCATGGATGTATTACAAATACTTGCTCGTATCAGCTTTTCTTCTCTTCAAAGTACGATCATTTTTCTCACGTTAATCTCTTCCATATATGGTCATTGTTATTTTCCATATTCTTGTTTTAATCTATTTTTATCTGGACCTACCAAACAATTTAATTGAAGGTATGGAAGCTCAACGAGAACTGTGGGGTTGTTTTTTCTCTGATTTTTCTTTTGGGAAAATGTCATTTAATAGGTGAAAATCTTTTACAAAACCATATAAAGACGTCAAACAATCTTAATTAATATTGGAGAGTTTGTTTCTGAGGTGTTTAATCTTCTCATATGATGCTAGTATACAAAAACTATATAAACAGGCTATGATACTAGTATACCAAAACTAGTATACCAAAACTCCCATTCCGATCATGAAAAAGAAGAGCAAATGAAATTTTACAAACCAAATGGAGGAAAAGACTTTTGTTCCTAAAATTTTTGCCATTATAAATTGCTTAAACTTTCTAAAAGAGATAAACTAAAGGATGCATTTAAGCCCTTTGATGCAATTCCTAAGGCCTAGTCATTACTAGAAAAGGTAGAGCCGCCCCTCAAAATCCCATTGAATAATGCAGTTCCAGCACAAGGAAACCCTCACAATGGCTTAAAAATTAATGGCGGCGACTAATTATAAAATTTAAAGACCCAAAAATGGTACATTTGTGAAATTCTAAAATGGGCCGTCCAAAAATCATTTTATTTTTCAGATTTATAACTGTAGAGATCAAGATCATCAATTTGAGGATTTTCAAATACAAAAATTGGAATCTCCGATGAGAATTGAAAAGTTCTGCTTTGCTTTTATTTTAATCGCAAAGCCTAGGCCTTCTCCTAACATTTTCCAAATGCAGCTGCCATTTATGAAGAAATCAAAAACTTTAAGGTCAAAGTTCCTAATAAACATGGTATCAGAAAGAATTCTATAATAGAGTCAAAGGTCATAAAAGGAATCAAGAAGCTATCTCCAAACAACCCACAACAATACTGCTGGGTTTATGTTGCCTTTAAAGGCCTTAGTGGGAGTGTGGTCCCTCGAAGACCAAACTAAGCAAATGATATTTGTGGATACTGGACTGTGCTTGACGATCTAGGCCATTCGAATGGAAAACCCAAGGTACCTAGGTATAAAAAATCAACCGAGAAGGGATTTTGGGTTAGCCCTTGATGAGGTCGGAGCTTATGCCTAGATGAGTGACCCGAGGGACAGTGTGACCCTTGTGTGTGATGGTAGGCCTGCAGAGATCGATGCCAAAACCTCATCCTTGTTCCATCTCACGGCATGCATATAGATAGATTGTTCGGGAAAGCTAGATATCTACCATTGGGTGAAGCATAGGCATGTGCGAGAGTTACCCTTATGCGCCATAGAGATGTGGTCGCATCAGGTCGTGGTGACCTTGACTTGTCTCTAGGGGAGTACCTGTAATCCACAGACTAGAATTGCGCCTGCTTGACTCATCGACTAGGCTTTGGTGACCAGCTAATAAGCCCCTGCTTGGACTGGGGGTCATGAGAAACACTGGGTTAGTTCGATAAAGCAAGTGTGTTCTGTAGTCCACAGCTGAAGGTGGAGTATCCCGTGATCGTTGATTGAATTCCTTAACTATATGGATCCACTTCGCATCATATTAATTTACTTTTGTTCATTTATTATTAAATTGTTTTAGATTGATTATTTGAATTTTATAAGACATTAGATGTTTTATTTATTATTTTTGGACTTATAAAAATGAAATTATTAATTTACAAAGTTATAATGTTTTAAAATTCATTTTGTTAAATTTTAAAATACTTATTGGAAAATACATGGGGGCCCATTGTGCAAATGGGTCAACCATGTGGGTATTAGGTGGGGCCCCACATACCATACATGGGTGGCACCCCCCACCCTTGGATACCTTCTCTTGTTGCTTTGTCTTCAAGTTTGTTAAATATGGTAACTATATCTTGTAGCATATGGCCAAATATTGATATGGAAATATTGACCATCTCTTATCTTGATTAATGAAGGAATATCTTGACTTGATATTATTGAAAATATTCTTATCGAAAATATGAGATGGAATTTGCAATTTATGGTATGCACTATATCTTTAATGGATTTAGGTTATTTATATCTATTGATGGGAAAATGGTTTAACGAAAGGGGGAGAATGCTTCATGCACCTTCCATAATGTTGTTGGCCAATCTATGGAATGAATTGCTCATATCTCTCACCCCATAAGCCACCTTGATCAAGGGTCCATATTCAATCTCAAGAAAGAGGAAAACTATTAGAAAACCTAAAGAAACCCTAGACCTAAATTTCACTATGAATAGGGGTTCTCTCCCCCCATCTCTACCCACCTCTCTCTCTCCCATAACTCTCTCTCTCTCTCTTCTCTAGGGGCCATGCCCTTCTTTCTACTCTCTGATTTTCTCTCTCTACTCTCTCTCCTAAAAAGACCTTAGGGGGCATGCACCAACATAGTGATTCTCTCTCTCTCATGATCTAATTTAATGGTTGGAAAAATTAGGGTTTGAGCCTAATTATTTTGGAGTTAGGGTTCTGTAGAGAATTATAGGTGGTTACCTAGTTTGGACGTAATTTGCTTTCCCGATTCGAGATTAAAGCTAGATTGCTGTTCCCGTGCCATTGGATGTGGGGACTCGGTGTGGGGTGCAAAAAGACCGGTTGAGGTAATCTCTGACATCTTTTCTTTAAATTGTTTGTTCTTTTATTTTATATTCTCAAGCACATTTTTAGGTTGTATGAATGGCATCAAGAAGTTGAGATTTATTTTATGGATGTTTTATTTTTTTTTAATTTTTTATTGTTTTTTATATGACCACTTGTGAGTGATCTTATTGCCAAAGTTATAACGGGTGATTATTATAATTTTTTTTTTTAAAAAAAAAAATTGTATTTCCTCAGCAAAAGATTACATAAGTCTTTCTTTCACTGGTATCAGAGCTAGTTTTACTTGATTGCATTAGGATTTTTTTCTATTTTTGCTTGAGAGTAGAAATATAATGGCTGCTCGCACCTTCATCTCTGAGATCCTGAAAGCCGAAAGGTTTGATGGGACCAACTTCACTTCACGGAAAAGAAAAATCAAATTTGCACTCTATGAAGAAAACTTGCATGAGGTACTCTTTGAGGACCGACCACATAATCCAATTGACGAGTCATCTCAAATAATCAAAGATGAGTACGTCAACTGGAAGAGGAGGAACTTGAGAAGAGAGCACATTCTTTTATGTGCAATGACTGACTCGTATGCTTCTGAGTACGAGTCAATCTATACTGCAAGTGAGATTTTTGATTAACTCAAAAGAGAGTATGCTAAACCCTCTCTCATGAAGCAAACTATGGCTATAAGAAGGTACAATGATTTAAAAATGGTAGAAAGTACCAAGTTTGCAGATCATGTGCATTTGTTTCGTGCGTTAGTCAGAGATTTGGAAGATATAGGCATGTAGCCCAATGAATCTATACAAGTGATTTATTTAATGAACTCTCTTCCTATTTCATGGGAGACTTTCATATCTTCCATCTCTACTATAAGAAAGGCACCAAAATTGGAGGAACTCATCACGACCATCAAATCTAAAGAAGAAAGGAGGAGTTCAAGGAAAACCCCAAGGGATGCTGTGCATAAGGTAAAATCTCAACTATCTTTTAAATTTAAGAAAGGAAAGGGAAGAAATACTTTTGAGAAGAAAAGATATTGCAAAAGAAGATATTTTGGAACTAAGGGAACAAAGAGAAAGACTCGAACTTGTTATATTTGCAAGAAGGTGGGCCACATAGCCAATGGTTCAACAAATCTGGTGGAACGAATAAGGAATTGGCATGTGTGGTTTTCGAGTCCATGCTAGCTGACCCCAAAGAAGCTTCTTGGTGACTTGACTCGAGGGCTAAGGCCCATGTTAAAAACACCAAGGAAGGTTACCGATCTTTCCCTCCCATGGGGCCAGGACAACTGCATATTTATATGGGAAAGAATCAGAAGACTGATGTACTCAGAGTTAGAGATTTTGAGTTGAAACTAAAGAGTGGGAGCACCTTGATCCTAAAACAAGAACTTTATGCTTCTGATATGGGGAAGTGCTTGGTTTCGGTTCCTAAGATATCTATGGTTGGATTCATAACCACTTTCATTGGGGAGAAAGTGGTGGTCAAGCAGGGAAAAGATATGATCATGACTAGACGACTTGTAGATGGGCTATTTATTATTGAAATAAAAGAGAACATTGCTTATGTCTCTTCCCCTACTGAATTAGATGCTACCCAATGGCATATGAGGTTAGGAAACATTAATATCAAACGAATGGAAAGATTAAAAAGGGACGGGATTCTTGAGAATTATAAGGCAAATTTATCGAAAGTGTGCGAGTCTTGTGTGCAAGGAAAACTAATAAAGAAAAATACCACCAGGGAAAAAAAAGCTACTAGCGTATTGAAAATCGTTCATAGTGACATATATGGACCTATGAATGTGACCACCAAAAGTGGAAAAAGATATTTTATCTCTTTTATAGATGACCACTCGCGATATGGCCACGTGTGCCTTATTCATGCAAAATGAGAAGCCCTAGAAAAATTAAAAAAATATAAGGTCCAAGTAGAGAATCAAACCAACCTGAAAATTAAAGTCCTTAGAAACGATAGAGTGGGGGAATATTAATCTGACCTTTTTCAAAGAATCGTACATTGAAAATGAGATCATCAGTCAATACATCATGCCTTACACTTCTGAACAAAAAGGTGTTGCTGAGAGAAGGAATAGGACCTTAGTGGAAATTGTAAGGAGTATGGTGGCGCATGCAAATCTCTCATTGGAGTTTTAGAGAGAAGCCGTATTAACAGCATGTTACATCCTTAACCGGACTCCCACAAAAGCTGCCCCAGGTACTCCTCACGAAATTTTCACAGGTCGTACTACCTCCATTGAACACTTGAAAGTTTGGGGTTGTTCAGCTCATATCCTTGTCCCACATCAAAATAGAACCAAATTGCAACCCAAAACTGTCAAATCCATTTCCATTGGTAAGGGATATCTATTCTACAACCATGAAACTGGTACGGTTATTGAAAGCTACGATGCTTACTTCTTTGAGGAAGAGTTTCTTGAAGCATGCGTGAGTAGAAAACAAGCCAACTTTTATTAGGAGGCCAAAAACAAGTATGTAGTTCGAGACCCTGATCCTGAAACTTCTAAACCAACCTAACCTGTTTTTGACCTCCCTAAAGAAAGTAAACCTTTACTTGAGCCAAGACGAAGTAACCGAGTTAGTAGATCACCTCATTACCAAGAACATTTTATCTACCTTGGAGAACATTTTGACAAGGTTGGGGAAGATCCAGATTCAAAACCTCGAACTCACCGTGAAGCCTTGACCTGTCCAGAAAGGGAATACTGAGTAGAAGCCATGGAAGATGAATATGCTTCCATTAACAGAAACCATGTATGAGAAATAATACCCCTACCTGAAAAACTTAAGGTCATTGGTTGTAGTTGAATTTTAAAGAAAAAGTTGAACTCTGAAGGGAAAATAGAAAAATACAAAACTAGGTTGGTTGCAAAGGGTTTCACTCAGAAAAAAGGGATAGATTATGAGGAAACTTTTTCCCCTGTTGCCAAATTTCCATCCATTCGAATCCTTATAGCTAGAGCAGCCTATTTTGACTTTGAGGGTCATCAAATGGATGTCAAAACTGCCTTCCTAAATGGGGATTTAGAAGAAGAAATTTACATGACCCACCCTGAGGGATTTGAAGAGAAAGGGAAAGAGAACATTGTTTGCAAACTTAATAAATCCCTTTATAGCCTGAAACAAGCATTGCGACACTGGTAATAAAACTTCCAAGAGACCCTTGCTCTTGCAGGATTCTCTACAAGTAATGAGGATTATTGTATATATCAAAAGGTTAGTGGGAGTGATGTGGTCTTTATATCGTTACATGTGGATGATATGTTAATTATTAGTAGCTCAATTGCCTTAGTAGTAGAGACAAACAATTTCTTTGCACAACACTTCGATATGAAGGATCTTGAAGAAGCTTCATATGAGTTGAGCATCAAGATAATAAAAAACAGGAGAGAAAAGACTATCCAACTTTCCCAGGCAACCTACTGTAAGGGGATATTGAAAAAGTTTATTATGAGTATCTGTAAGCCCATGTCAACCCCAATTGACTAAAAGACGAAGCTAAGTAATAAAATGTGTCCTATCGAAGACATGGATATAAGAGCCACGGAGAGAGTTCCCGACAAGAGCGCAGTTGGGTCCCTTATGTACGTCATGACGGGAACAAGTCCTGACTTATCCTTCGTCACGATTCTGATGAGCCGTTTTCAAAGCAATCCAGGAGAGGAGCATTGGAAAGGAGTAAAAAGAATTCTCAGATATTTAAAGGGGACCACAGACTTGGCGCTCACATATAAGGGGGGAGCTAAAATAGTAATAGAGAGATATTCAGATGCAAACAATCTCGCCGATCCAGATGATGTGATGTGTATATCTAGGTATGTGTTTTTGCTTTGAGGGGGTGCAGTTTCTTAGAACAGAAAGAAACAAGATATTCTGGTTTTGTCCACCATAGAATCCGAGTATGTGGTATGCTGTTTAGCAACCAAGGAGGCTGTGTGGATTAAGAAGTTTCTTAATCAACTTAATTTCCATCCTGTACATTGTCAAGCGGAGCGGATTTTTTACGACAACACGACGGCAAATTGTGTCTCTTAGGAGCCTCGATTTTATAAGAATTCCAAGCATATCAAGCCATACTTCTATCACCTGAGAAATGAGGTGAGATTGAAAGAGATCGAGATCAGCTACATATCCATAGATTTGATGATTGCAGACCCTCTGACTAAGGGAGTTGCCCCTAATGTTTTTGTAAGACATGTGAGAGAAATGGGGATGAGAGAAAGCAAGGAAGAGAGAATGTAATGCCTTAAAAGGCCGAGTGGAAGATGTTGGGTTATGTGGCCTTTAAAATCCTTATGAGTTTGTAATGAAAAACATTTAATATAGTAGAACAAATCTCTGTGGGAGTGTGGTCCCTCAAAGACCATACTAAGCAAATGGTATTTGCAGATACCAGACTGTGCTCGACAATCTGGGCCAGTCGATTGGAAAATCCAAAGTATCTGGGCATAAAAAGTAAACCGAGAAGGGTTTTGGTATTAACCCTTGATGAGGTCGGAGCTTATGCCTAGATAAGTGAGCCGAGGGATTGTGTGACCCTTATGTGTGATGGGAGGCCTACAGAGATGGGACCCAAAACCTCATCTTATTTCCATCAGATGGCATGCATATAGATAGATCATTCGGGAAAGCTAGATATCCACCTTTAGGTGAAGCATATGCATGTGCGAGAGATACCTCTATGCGTTATAGAGCTGTGGTCGCATCAGGTTGTGGTGATCTTGACTTGTCTCTAGGGGAGGACTTGTAATCCACAGACTGGGATTGCGACTCCTTGGCTCATCGACCAGACTTTGGTGACACGCTAATGAGTCCCTGTTTAGACTGTGGGTCATGAGCAACACTGGGTCGGTTCGATAAAGCAAGTGTGGTCAATAGTCCACTGTTGAAGGTGGAGTATCCCGTGATCGTTGATTTAATTCCTGAACCATATAGATCCACTTCCCATCATATTGTGCTCAGTTTATTATTAAATAATTTTTGATTTATTATTTGAATTTTAATAAGTCATTTGATATTTTAATTCTTTTTTTTGGACTTATAAAAACAAAGTTATTAATTTACAAAGTTATAATGTTTTAAAATTCATCTTGTTTTATTTAAAAATATTTATTAAAAAATACATGGGGGCCCATAGTGCACATCCACCCACCATGTGGGTATTAGGTGGGGCCCCACATACCATACATGGGTGGCGCGCCCAACCCTTGGATACCTACTCTTGTCGCTTTGTCTTCAAGTTTGTTAAATATGGTAACTATATCTTGTAGCATATGGTCAAATATTGATAAGGAAATATTGACCATATCTTATCTTGATTATTAAAGGAATATCTTGACTTGACATTATTTAAATATTCTTATGGAAAATATGAGATTGAATATACAATTTTTGCTATGCACTCTATCTTTAATGGATTTAATTTATTTAACTATATTAATGGGAATATGGTCTAAGGACTGGAGGATATTGGTTCATGCACCTTGCATGATGTTGATGGCCCATCTATGGAATGGTTGACTCCGATCTCTCACCCCACATGTCACCTTAATCAACGGTTCATATTCAATCTCAAGAAAGAGGTAAACAATGAAAACCTTAAAGAAACCCTAGACCTAAATTTCACTATCAATAGGGGTGCTCTCCCCCCTTTCTCTACACACCTCTCTCACTCCCATAAACTCTCTATCTCTTCCCTAGGGACCATGCCCCTCTCTCTACTCTCGAATTTTCTCTCTCTACACTCTCTCCTAAAAAGATTCTAAGGGGCACACCTCAACATAGAGACTCTCTCTCTCTTATTATCTAATCTAAGGGTTGGGAAAATTAAGGTTTGAGGCTAATTATTTTGGAGTTAGGGTTTTGTAGAGATTTAAGAGTGGTTATCTAGTTTAGCCGAAATTAGGTTTTTCGGTTCGAGATTAAAGCTAGACTGCTAATCCGGCGCCATTGGATGTGGTGACTCGGTGTGGGGTGTAAAAAGCCCGGTTGAGGCAATCTCTTGCATATTTTCTTTTAATTGTTTGTTCTTTTATCTATATTCTCAAGCACAATATTAGGTTTTATGAATGACATCAAGTAGTTGAGATTTATTTTATTGATGTGTTATTTATTTTTTTAAAATCTGTTATTTGTAATAAGACTGCCTGTGAGTGATCTTGTTGCCAAAATTATCAGGGGTGATTATTAAAAAAAAAAAAAAATTGTATTTACTTGTCAAAAGATTACATAGGTCTTTCTTTCATTGGTATCGGTGCAAGTTTTACTTGATTGCCATTAGGATTCTTTTCTTATTTTTGCTTGAGAGTAGTAATATAATGGTTGCTTTTACCTTCATCTCTGAGATCCTGAAAACCGCAAAGTTTGATGAAACCAACTTTGCTTCATGGAAAAGAAAAATTAAATTTGTGCTCTATGAAGAAAACATGCATGAGGTACTCTTTTAGGACCGACCTCATCGTCCAACTGACAACTCATCTCAAATAATCAATGATGAGTACGTCAACTAGAAGAGGAGGAACTTGAGATGCAAGCACATTCTTTTATGTGCCTTGAGTGACTCGTACGCTTTTGAGTACGAGTCAATCTATACTGTATGTGAGACTTTAGATAAACTTGGAAGAGTGCATGAAGCAAACTATGGCTATGAGAAGGTACAATGATTTAAAATGGTAGAAGGTACCAAATTTGCAGATCCTGTGCACGTGTTTCGTGCACTAGTTAGAGATTTGGAAGATACAGGCATGAAGCCCAATGAATATATGCAAGTGATTCATTTAGTGAATTCTCTTCCAAATTCATGGGAGTCTTTCATATCTTCCATCTCCGTTAGAAGAAAGGCACCAAAATTGGAGGAACTCATCATGACCATGAAATCTGAAGAAGAAAGAAGGAGTTCAAGGAAAACCCCAAGGGATGTTGTGCATATGGTAATATCTCAACCATCTTTTAAATTTAAGAAAGGAAAGGGAAGAAATATATTTGAAATAAGTGAGCAAAGAGAAAGACTCGAACTTGTTTTATTTGCAAGAAGGCGGGCCACATAGCCAATAGTTGTCGGTTCAACAAATCTGGTGGAACTAAGAATGAATTAGCATGTGTGTTTTTTGAGTCCATGCTAACTGACTCTAAGGAAGCTTCTTGGTGTCTTGACTAGGGGGCTACGGCCCATGTCACAAACACCATGGAAGGTTACCGTTCTTTCACTCCTATGGGGCCAGGATAGTAGCATATTTATATAGGAGGGAATCAGAAGACTGATGTATTTGGAGTTGGAAGGTGAAACAAAAGAGTAGGAGCACCTTGATCTTAAAACAAGTACATTATGCTCCTAATATGAGGAAGTGCTTGGTTTCGGTTCCAAGATGTCTATAGCTGGATTCATAACCACTTTCATTGGAGAGAAAGTGGTGATCAAGAACGAGAAAGATGTGATCATGATTGGACGACTTGTAGAAGGATTATTTACTATTGAAATAAAAGAGTACGTTGCTTATGTCTCGTTCCCTTATGAATTAGATGCTACCCTATGACATATGAGGTTAGGACACATTAATATCAAACGAATGGAAATATTAAAAAGGGACTGGATTCCACATAATTATAAGGGAGATTTATCGAAAGTGTGCGTATCTTATGTGTATTGAAAGCTAATAAGTAATAATACCACCAGGGCAAAAAGAGCTACTTACATATTGAAAATCATTCATAGTGACATTTGTGAACCTATGAATGTTACCACCAAATGTGAAAAAAGATATTTTATCTCTTTTATAGATGATCACTAGCGATATGACCATGTGTACCTTATTCATGCAAAATCAAAAGCCTTAGAAAAATTCAAGGAATATAAGGCTCAAGTAGAGAATCAATCCGACCTGAAAATTAAAGTCCTTAGAACAGATAGAGGGGGGAAATATTCGTCTAACCTTTTTAAGAATTGTACATTGAAAATGGGATCATCCATCAGTACATCATGTCTTATGCTCTTGAACAAAATGGTGTAGCGGAGAGAGGAACAAGACCTTAGTGGAAATGGTAAGGAGTATGATGGGCATGCAAATCTCTCATTGGAGTTTTGGGGAGAAGCCGTATTAACGGCATGTTACATCCTTAACCGGACTCCCACAAAAGCTGCCCCACTTACTCCTCACGAAATTTTCACAGGTCGTACTCCCTTCCTTGATGACTTGAAAGTTCGGGGTTGCTCAGCCCATGTCATTATCCGACATCAAATTAGAACCAATTTGCGACCCAATACTGTCAAATCCATTTTCATTGGTTACCCAGATCATAGTAAAGGGTATCGTTTCTACAACCTTGAATTTGGTACTGTTATTGAAAGCCGCGATGCTTACTTCTTTGAGGAAGAGTTCGTTGAAGCAACGGTGAGTAGAAAACAAGCTAACTTTTATGAGGAGGCCAAAAATAAGGATGTAATTCTAGTCCCTAAATCTGAAACTTCTAAACCAACCCAACTTGTTTGTGACCTCCCTAAAGAAAGTGAACCTTTACCTGAACCAAGACGAACTAATCGAGTAAGTAAACGATTCTTTACCTAGATCATTTTGTCTACCCTGGAGAACATTTTGATAAGGTTGGAGAAGATCGAGATTCAAAACCTAGAACTCACCGTGAAGCCTTGACCTGTCTTGAAAGGGAATACTAGGTAGAAGCCATGAAAGATAAGTATGCTTTCATTAACCAAAACCATGTAAGGGAATTAGTACCCCTACTTGAAAAACATAAGGCCACTAGTTGTAAATGGATTTTCAAGAAAAACTTGAACTCTGAAGGAAAAATAGAAAAATACAAAGCTAGCTTGGTTGCAAAGGGTTCACCCAGAAAAAAGGGATAGATTCAAAAAAAACTTTTTTCCCTGTTGCCAAATTTCCATCCATCCGGATCCTTATAACTATCGTAGCCCATTTGACTTCAAGGTTCATCAAATGGATGTCAAAACTACCTTCCTAAATGGGGATTTAGAAGAAAAAACTTACATGACCTAACCTGAGGTATTTGAAGAGAAAGGGAAAGAGAACCTTGTATGCAAACTTAATAAATCTCTTAATGACAAAAAACAAGCATCGCGACAGTAGTACATCAAATTCCAAGAGACCCTTGCTCTTGCAGGATTCTCTAGAAATAATGAGGACAATTGCATATATCAAAAGGTCAGTGGGAGTGATGTGGTATTTATATCGTTATATGTAGATGATATGCTACTTGTTAGTAGCTCAATTGCCTTAGTAGAAGAGACGAAAAATTTCTTTCCACAACACTTCGATATGAAGGATTTTGGAGAAGCTTCATATGTGTTGGGCATCAAGATAATAAGAAACAGTAGAGAGAAGACTATCCAACTTTCCCAAGCAACCCATAGTAAGAGGATACTGGAAACGTTTAATATGAGTCTGTGTAAGCCCATGTCAACCCCAATTGATAAAAAGACGAAGCTTAGTAATAAAATGTGTCCTACCTAAGACATGGATATAATAGCCATGGAGAGAGTGTCGTATAGGAGCGCAGTTGGGTCCCTTATGTACGCCATGAATGGAACAAGGCCGGACTTGTCCTTCGTCATGAGTCTGATGAGTCGTTTCCAAAGCAATCCAGGAGAGGAGCATTGGAAAACAGTAAAAAGAATTCTCAGATATTTAAAGAGGACCATGAACTATGCGCTCACATATAAAGGAGGAACTAAAATAGTAACAGAGGAATATTAGGATGTAAGCTATCTCATGGATCCAGATCTACATCTGGGTAAGTGTTTATTCTAGGAGGGGGAGCAGTTTCTTGGAACTCAAAGAAACATGATATTATAGTTTTGTCCACCATGGAAACCGAGTAAATTGCATGCTGTCTAGCAGAGAAGGAGGCTGTGTGAATTAAGAAGTTTCTTAATGTACTTAATTTTCATCCTGTACATTGTGAGGCGGTGCGGATTTTCTGCGACAACACGGCGACTATTTGTGCCTCTAAGGAGCCTCAGTTTCATAAGAATTCCAATCAAATCAAGCTACACTTCTATCACTAGAGAAATGAGGTGAGATTGAAAGAGATCGAGATCAACTACATATCTACAGATTTGATGATTGCAGACCCTCTGACTAAGGGAGTTGTCCCTAATGTTTTTGTAAGACATGTGAGAGAGATAGGGATGAGAGAAGTGAGGAAGAGAGAATGTAAGTCTTTCAAAGGCCAACTGAGAGATGTTGGGTTTATGTGGCGTTTAAAGGCCTTATGAGTCTGTATTGAAAAACATTTATTATAGTGGAACATAAACTTAGTGGGATTGTGGTCCCTCGAAGACCATACTAAGCAAACGCTATTTACGAATACCGAACTGTGCTTGATAATCTGGGCCAGTCGGTTGGAAAAATCAAGGTACCTGGGCATAAAAAATAAATCGAGAAGGATTTTTGAATTAGCCCTTAATGAGGTCAGAGCTTATGCCTAGATGAGTAAGTCGAGGGACTGTGTGACCCTTGTGTGTGATGGTAGGCCTACAGAGACGAAGGTCAAAACCTCATCCTTGTTCCATCACACGGCATGCATATAGATATATTGTTCGGGAAAGCTTGATATCTACTTTTGAGTGAAGCATTTGTATGTGCGACAGATACCCCAATGCGCCATAGAGTTGTGGTCGCATCAGGCCGTGGTGACCTTGACTTGTCTCCAAGGGAGGACCTGTAATCCACAGACTCGGATTACGACTCCTTGGTTCATCAACCATACATTGGTGACCAGTTAATGAGCCCTTGCTTGGACTGTAGGTCATGAAAAACATTGGGTCGGTTCGATAAAACAAGTATGGTCTGTAGTCCACTATTGAAGTTGGAGTATCCCCTGATCGTTGATTGAATTCCTTAACCATATGGATCCAGTTCAATTCATATTAATTTAATTGTGTTTATTTTATTATTAAACTATTTTAAATTTATTATTTGAATTTTTATATGTCATTTGGTATTTTATTTCATTTTTTTGGACTAATAAAAATGAAGTTATTAATTTAAAAAGTTATAATGTTTTAAAATTTATTTGGTTGAATTTTAAAATATTTATTAAAAATTACATGGGGGCCCATTGTGCACAACGGCCCACCATGTGGGTATTAGGTAGGGCCCCTCATACCATACATAGGTGGCACGCCCACCCCTAGATACCTTCTCTTGTTGCTTTGTCTTCAAGTTTGTTCAATATGGTAACTATAGCTTGTAGCATATGGTCAAATACTGATTAGGAAATATTGACCATACCTTATCTTGATTATTGAAGGAACATCTTGACTTGATATTATTGAAATATTCTTAAGGAAAATATGAGATGGAATATGCAATTTATGGTATGCCCTATATTTTTAATGGATTTAATTTATTTAAATTTATTGATGGAAAAATGGTTTAAGAAAAATGGGGATAATGCTTCATGCACCTTCCATAATATTGATGGCCAATCTATAGAATGGATTGCTCAAATCTCTCACCCCATAAGTCACCGTGATCAACGGTCCATATTCAATCTCTAGAAAGAGCCAAACTGTAGGAAACCCTAAAGAAACCCTAGCCCTAAATTTCACTATAAATAAGGGTGCTCTGCCCCCATTCGTACACACCTCTCTCTCTTCCGTAAACTCTCTCTCTCTTTACTCCATGAGTTTCTCTCTCTACTCTCTCTCCTAAAAAGACCCTAGGGGGCACACACCAACATAGAGATTCTCTCTCTCTCTTGAACGAATCTAAGGGTTGGAAAAATTAGGGTTTGAGCCTAATTACTTTGGAGTTAGGGTTTTGTAGAGATTTTCAGGTGGTTACCTAGTTTAGTCGAAATTAGCATTTCGGTTCGAGATTGAGGCTAGACTACTGCTCCCGCACCGTTGGATGTGGTGATTCGGTGTGGGGTGTTAAAAGACTGATTGAGGTAATCTCTTGCGTCTTTTCTTTAGATTTTTTGTTCTTTTATTTTATATTCTCAAGCACATTATTAGGTTGTATGAATGACATCAAGAAGTTGAGATTTATTTTATTGATGTGTTATTTATTTTAGAAATTTCTATTGTTTGTACTATGACCAACTGTGTGTGATCTTGTCGGCAAAATTATCAGAGGTGTTATTATTTAAAAAAAAAAAAATTGTATTTCCCCGACAAAAGATTACATAGGTCTTTCTTTCATTGGCATCAGAGCTAGTTTTACTTGATTGCCATTAGGACTCTTTTCTTATTTTTGTTTGAGAGTAGAAATATAATGGCTACTCGTTCTTTCATCTTTGAGATCATGAAAGCCGAAAGGTTTGATGGGACCAACTTTGCTTCTTGGAAAAGAAAAATCAAATTTGTGCTTTATGAAGAAAACTTGCATGAGGTACTCTTTGAGGACCGACCTAATGGTCCACCTGATGACTCATCTCAAATAATCAAAGATGAGTACGCCAACCGGAAGAGGAGAAACTTGAGATGCAAACACATTCTTTTATGTGCCATGACTGAGTCGTATGTTTTTTAGTACGAGTCAATCTATACTGTTAGTGAGATTTTTGATTAACTCAATAGTGAGTATGCTGAACCCTCTCTCATGAAGCAAACTATGGCTATGAGAAGGTACAATGACTTAAAAATGGTAGAAGGTACCAAGTTTGCAGATCATGTGCACTTGTTTCGTGCACTAGTCAGACATTTGGAACATATAGGCATGTTGCCAAACGAATCTATGCAAGTGATTTATTTAATGCATTCTCTTCCTATTTCACGAGAGACTTTCATATCTTCCATCTCTGCTAGAGGAAAGGCACCCAAATTGGAGGAACTCATCACGACCATCAAATCTAAAGAAGAAAGGAGGAAATCAAGGCAAATCCAATGGATGTTGTGCATGTGCTAAAATCGCAACCATCTTTTAAATTAAAGAAAGGAAAGGGAAGAAATACTTTTGAGAAGAAAAGATATTTCGAAAGAAGAGATTTTGGAACTAAGGGAGCAAAGAGAAAGACTCGAACTTGTTATTTTTGCAAGAAGGTGGGCCACATAGCCAATAGTTGTCTGCTCAACAAATCTAGTGGAACTAACAAGGAATTGGCTTGTGTAGTTTTCGAGTCCAGGCTAGCTAACCCCAACGAAGCTTCTTGGTGTCTTGACTCGGAGGCTACGACCCATGTCAAAAACACCAAAAAAGGTTACCGTTCTTTCACTCCCATCGGGCCAGGACAGCAGCATCTTTATATGGGAGGGAATCAGAAGATTGATGTACTTGGAGTTGGAGATTTTAAGTTGAAACTAAAGAGTGAGAGCACCTTGATTCTAAAACAAGCACTTTATGCTTCTGATATGAGGTAATGCTTGGTTTCTATTCTTAAGATATTTATGGCTGGATTCATAACCATTTTCACTGGGGAGAAAGTGGTGGTCAAGAAGGGGAAAGATGTGATCATGACTTGACTTGTAAAAGGGCTATTTACTATTGAAATAAAAGAGAACGATGCTTCTGACACCTTTCCTACTAAATTAGATGCTTCCCTTTGGCATATGAGGTTAGGACACATTAATATCAAAGGAATGGAAAGATTAAAAAGGAATGGGATTCTTCATAATTAAAAGAGAGATTTATCGAAAGTGTGCGACTTTTGTGTCCAGGGAAAACTAATAAGGAAAAATACCACCAAGGCAAAAAGAGCTACTAGCGTACTGAAAATCATTCATAATGACATATGTGGACCTATGAGTGTGACCACCAAAAGTGGAAAAAGATATTTTATCTCTTATATAGATAACAACTCGCGATATGACCATGTGTGCCTTATTCATGCAAAATTAGAAGTCTTAGAAAATTCAAAGAATATAAGGCCCAAGTAGAGAATCAAACCAACCTGAAAATTAAAGTTCTTAGAACCGATAGAGTGGGGAATATTCATCTGACTTTTTCAAAGAATTGTGCATTGAAAATTGGATCATCCGTCAAGACATCATGCCATATACTCCTGAACAAAGTGGTGTAGCTTAGAGAAGGAATAAGACCTTAGTGGAAATAGTAAGGAGCATGATGGGGCATGCAAATCTCTCATTGCAGTTTTGGGGAGAAGCCGTATTAGCAGCATGTTACATCGTTAACTGGATTCCCACAAAAGCTACCCCACTTACTCCTCACGAAATTTTCACAAGTCGTACTCCCTCCCTTGAACACCTGAAAGTTTGGAGTTGCTCAGCCCATGTCCTTATCCCACATCAAAATAGAACCAAATTGAAACCCAAAACTATCAAATCCATTTTCATTGATTACCCAAATCATGGTAAGGGGTATTGATTCTATAACTTTAAAACTGGTACGGTTATCAAAAGCCACGATGCTCACTCCTTTGAGGAAGAGTTCCTTGAAGCAAGGTTGAGTAGAAAACAAGCCAACTTTTATTAGGAGGCCAAAAACTAAGATGTAGTTCGAGACTCTGAACCTGAAACTTCTAAAACAACCCAACCTGTTTGTGACTTCGCTAAAGAAAGTGAACCTTTACCTGAACGAAGACGAAGTAACCGAGTCAGTAAACCATCTCATTGCAAGAACATTTTTTCTACATTGGAGAACATTTTGATAAGGTTGGGGAAGATCTAGATTCAAAACTTAGAACTCACCATGAAGCATTGATCTATCCTGAAAGGGAATATTGGGAAGAAGCCATTGCAGATGAATATGCGTCCATTAATAAAAACCATGTATGAGAATTACTACCCCAACCTGAAAAATATAAGGGCATTGGTTGTAAGTGAATTTTCAAGAAAAAGTTGAACTCTAAAGGGAAAATAGAAAATTATAAAGCTAGGTTGGTTGCAAAGGGTTTCACCCAAAAAGATGTGATAGATTATGAGAAAACGTTTTCCCCTGTTGCCAAATTTCCATCCATCCGAAACCTTATAGCTAAAACAACCTATTTTGAGTTTGAGGTTCATCAAATGGATGTTAAAACTGGCTTCCTAAATAAGGATTTAGAAAAAAAAAATTACATGACCCAACCTGAGGGATTTGAAGAGAAAGGGAAAGAGAACCTTGTATGCAAACTTAATAAATCCCTTTATAGCCTGAAACGAGCATGGCGACAGTGGTACATAAAATTTCAAGAGACCCTTGCTCTTGCAAGATTCTCTACAAATAATGAGGATTATTGTATATATCTAAAGGTTAGTGGGAGTGATGTGATTTTTATATCGTTATATGGGGATGATATGCTAATTGTTAGTAGCTCAATTACCCTAAAAGTAGCAACGAACAAATTCCTTGCACAACTCTTTGATATGAAGGATCTTGGAGAAGCTTCATATGAGTTGGGCATTAAGATAATAAGAAACAGGAGAGAGAAGACTATCAAAATTTCTTAGCAACCTACTGTAAGAGGATACTGGAAAAATTTGATAGGAGTATGTGTAAGCCCATGTCAGCCCCAATTGACAAAAAGACGAAGCTTAGTAATAAAATGTATCCTACCGAAGACATGGGTATAAGAGCAATGGAGAAAGTTCCCTACAGGAGCGCAGTTGGGTCCCTTATGTACATCATGACAGGAACAAGGCCTGACTTATCCTTCGTTGTGAGTCTGGTGAGCTGTTTCCGAAGCAATCCAAAAGAGGTGCATTGGAAAGCAGTAAAAAGAAATCTCAGATATTTAAAGAGGACCACGAACTATGTGCTCATATATAAGGGAAGAGCAGAAATAGCAATAGAGGGATATTCAAATGCAAGCTATCTCGCCGATTCAGATGATGTGAAGTGTAGATCTAGGTATATATTTATGCTTGGAGGGGGTGCGGTTTCTTGGAAGTCAAAGAAACAAGATATTGTGGTTTTGTCCACCATAGAATCCGAGTACGTGGCATGCTTTCTAGCAGCCAAGGAGGGTGTGTGGATTCAGAAGTTTCTTAATCAGCTTAATTTCCGTCTTGTACATTGTGAGGTGGTGCGGATTTCCATCCTATACATTCGGTTTCACAAGAATTCCAAGCATATCAATCCATAATTCTATCACTTGAAAAATGAGGTGAGATTGGAAGAGATCGAGATCAGCTATATATCTACAGATTTGATGATTGTAGACCCTCTGACTAAGGGAGTTGTCCTTAATGTTTTTGTAAGACATGTGAGAGAGATGGGAATGAAGGAAAGGGAGGAAGAGAGAATGTAAGGCCTTCAAAGGCCAACTGAGAGATGTTTGGTTTATGTGGCCTTTAAAGGCCTTATGAGTGTGTAATGAAAAACATTTATTTTAGTGGAACGTAAACTCAGTGGGATTGTTATCACTTGAAGACTATACTAAGCAAATGATATTTGCGAATACCGGACTGTGCTTGATGATCTGGGCAAGTCGGTTGGAAAACCCAAGGTACCTGGGCATAAAAAATAAACCGAGAAGAGTTTTTGGGTTAGCCCTTGATGAGGTCAGAGCTTATTCTTAGAAGAGTAAGCCGAGGGACTGTGTGACCATTGTGTGTGATGGTAGGCCTACAGAGACGGGGGCCAAAACCTCATCCTTGTTCCATCACACGGCATGCATATAGAAAGATCGTTCGGGAAAGCTTGATATCCACTTTTGAATGAAGAATTTGTATGTGCGACAGATACCCCAATGCGCCATAGAGCTGTGGTCGCATCAGGTCGTGGTGACCTTGACTTGTCTACAGGGGAGGACCTGTAATCCACCGACTTGGATTACGACTCCTTGGCTCATCAACCATACAATGGTGACCAGTTAATGAGCCCCTGCTTGGACTGTAGGTCGTGGGAAACATTGGGTCGGTTCGATAAAGCAAGTGTGATCTGTAGTCCACAGTTGAAGTTGGAGTATCCCCTGATCGTTGATTGAATTCCTTAACCATATGGATCCACTTCCATTCATATTAATTTAATTGTGCTCATTTTATTATTAAATAATTATAAATTTATTATTTGAATTTTTATATGTCATTTAGTATTTTATTTCATTTTTTTGGACTAATAAAAATGAAGTTATTAATTTAAAAAGTTATAATGTTTTAAATCTTATTTGGCTTAATTTTAAAATATTTATTAAAAATTACATGGGGGACCATTATGCACATCGGCCCACCACGTGGGTATTAGGTGGGGCCCCACATACCATATATAGGTGGCACGCCCACCCCTGGATACCTTCTCTTGTTGCTTTGTCTTCAAGTTTGTAAAATATGGTAACTATATCTTGTAACATATGGTCAAATATTAAGTAGGAAATATTGACCATATCTTATCATGATTATTGAAGGAATATCTTGACTTGATATTATTGAAATATTTATATGGAAAATATGAGAAGGAATATGCAATTTATGGTATGCACTATTTATTTAATGGATTTAATTTATTTAAATATATTGATGGGAAAGTGGTTTAAGAAAAGGGGGATAATGGTTCATGCACCTTCCATAATGTTGATGGCCCATCTATGGAATTGCTGACTCCGATCTCTCACCCCACTAGTCACCTTGATCAACGGTCAATATTCAATCTCTAGAAAAAGACAAACTATGGGAAACCCAAAAGAAATTCTAGACTTAAATTTCACTATAAATAGGGGTGCTCTCCCCCACCTCTATACACCTCTCTCTCTCTCCAACAAACTCTCTATTTCCCATAAACTCATTCTCTCTCCTCCCTAGGGGCCACGGCCCACTCTCTGCTCTCAAACTTTCTCTCTCTACTCTCTCTCCTAAAAAGACCCTAGGGGGCACGCCCCAACATAGAGACTCTCTCTCTCCAATGATCTAATCCAAGGGTTGGAAAAATTAGGGTTTGAGCCTAATTATTCTGGAGTTAGGGTTATGAGAAATTTATGGGTGGTTATCTAGTTTGGCCGAAATTAGTTTTCCCGGTTCAAGATTGAAGTTAGACTGCTGATCGCGCGCCATTAGCTGTGGTGACTCGGTGTGGGGTGTAAAAAGCCCAGTTGAGGTAATCTCCGGCATCTTTTCTTTTAATTGTTTGCTCTTTTATTTTATATTCTCTAGCACAGTATTACATTGTATGAATGGCATCAAGTACTTGAGATTTCTTTTGTTGATGTGTTATTTAGTTTTGCGATTTCTATTTTTTGTAATAAGACCACCTGTGAATGATCTTGTTGCCAAAATTATTAGGTATTATTAAAAAAAAACAGCTAAAAATAGGGAAATTTCGCACTTTGGTAGTCTTGAATTTTTTATTTGTTTTGAATCCTAAAGATCTTAAAATAGGAAACGTTTGGACCTTTAACTTCTGAATTCTTCTTTTTTTTTTTTGATCCTCATTATCCAAAAATAAGGCAATAATGGAAAAAAAAAAATATGGGGCTCCTAAGAACAGGTGTACATGTAATATCAAAAATTTCGAATGTAATAAATAAAAATTTTAGGTAAAATTAAAGTTTATTACTGCTCTACCAAGTTTATATCTATTATTAAAAAAAAAATTCAATAATTTAAAGAATGACCAAATTGCATTTTTTTTATTTTCAAAATCCAATATTTATTTTTGCGTGAACTAAGTATGATTGAATTTTTGAATTTTCAAAATTGAAAATTTTATAGTTGTCAAATTTTAAAAATTCGACAATTATAAAAAAAAAAATTTATAATTTGGGTGTCAGAAATGTTTTTTTATTTCGGATACAAAAGAACGGAAAGTCGGAAAATTTTGGACATTGATAGTCTTGATTTTTTTTTTTTTTTGGTATCCTTAAGATTTGAAACTTGGTAAATTTCCGATCTTTAAGGTCTGAATTCTTTTTTTACTTAGGATCATTATGATACAAAAAATTCGGGGCTGCTAACAAGGGATATACATGTAATATCCAAAATTTTAAATATAATAAGTGAAACTTTTAAGTAATATTGTGATAACTCTTAAATGACGGATATATGTGTAATTTTTCCTATTTATTTGGACTCCTATTAAACCAATCGCATATCCTTATCACGTCATACACTTTTTTAAGATATCTATTTGTGGTGCCCTTTTTCTTCTAAACCAAATATTATTTGCTTATTTGAAATAAATATTGAAGGGCTGAGATTTTCTCTGGCGACACTAGTGGCATGATAACTCCTATTTTTAGTAAAGTTTGTTTGAAGCCTTGAATGAATACAAAAACCAATCAAAATTAGATTTTCTTTAAATAATAAAATAAAGGCCCGTCCTCTCTCTCTGTTAAATATCCTAGAAACACAACCATCATTTTCTCTCTACTTAAGTAAACCAAGAAACTCCATTTCTTGTTTGTGCCACTGATCAATACTTTGTTCCTGTAGCCAGATAAGAACGAAAAATAAAGAGGTGAACCATTTCCGAAGGTATCTACTGATTTCTATATTATTTTGTACGTGAGTTTCATCTTTTCAAAAGATTTACAACGCAAATCCTAAATATCTGAAAATCTGAAGATCAAAAAATAGGGCAATAATGGAAAATTTCGGACCTTGAAGTTTTGAATTTTTGTTTTATTTCGGATCCTGAAGATAAAAAAATAGGGTAATATTGGAAAAAAAATTTGGGACTCCTAAGAACGGATATGCATGTAATGTCCAAAAATTTAAATGTAATATGTGAAAAATTTATGTAAACGGGTAAAAACTCTTTAAATGACGGATATGTATGTAATTTTTCGAATAACTATTGGATCCATTTAAACCAAATCCCAAATCCCTACTACGTCATACTCTTTTTAAGATATGTATTTGTGGTTGTAATCTTCCTTTTCGTGTAAACCAAATAATATTTGCTTTTTCTGAAATGAATAATGAAGGGCTGAGATTTTCGTTGCATGATATTCTTATTTTGTAAGAACTCCTATATTTGCTCAAGTTAGTTTGAGTCTATTTAATGCATACTACAACAAATCTAAATTAATTACCCGAAAATGAAGAACAAATCTGAATCAGAAATCTTTAATATAAATTGAAGGAATAATTTAGAGAGGGCACGCCACTTCCTCCCCAAAAGAAATTACAAGGCCTCGCATCTTCTTCTTCCTCTCTAACAAAGATATTTGGTTCTTGCAACAACAGAGAGAAAACCGAACGGAGAACCATTTCCAAAGGTAAGTTCTGATATATGTATTGTTTGTACATGAGTTTCATGTTTTCAAAAGATTAACTAGTGACTAAACACAATTAAATACCTTGTTAATCACCCAAAGATTCTCAAATTTGCCTTGACAAATTACTCAAACATTTTTGAACCCTTAAATCATCACATGGCAAGATATGGTAAATCTGCAGAAATGAATAACCCTTTTTCCATCTCCATTGTTCAGGTTCACTTGCAGGTCCACCAACTTCTTGTTACTATGGACTCTTTCCGTGGCTACCGCTTCTTGAGTGGCTTCTGCACGGTTGAACTGGAAAGCAGCAGAGTTAGGTTGCGTTCTCCGATAGTTGACCCTCAAGCCCCGATACAAGGAAACATAATCATCCAAATTGACCTGTCTGAGCACGTATCGTTCACTAGTTTACTCGCTCCCCCGCAACATAAGAAGCGTATCACCATCATAACCTTTACCCAAAGCGTAAACACCAGATCAATTACTTATCATTTTTTGAAGGATGAGTTGCATCGTATGGATGTGCCCAACCAAGTCATCAACCACGTAATCAATCACATTATTGATTAATTTTGGGAGAAATTAGAGGTCATTAACAGCGAGGGCATGGCACCCCAAGAAGCACTTTGGTAAAGTTGTCGATGGAGATTGTGAGGGAGGTAGATGATGCAGTTAAAGTTGAAGCATCAGCTCTTGTCGAAGACTTTGTTTCTAGGACAGCTGCTGGGCATGCAGTGGAGTCCTTAGAGAGGGTAGATATGAAAGAGGACGAAGAAATTATCTGCACTATTTGCATGTACGAGATGGATTTTGGAACAGTTGATGTGAGGGTGATGCCATGCTCGCACAGATATCATGGAGAGTGCATTGCTACTTGGCTAGCGAATAGAAGCAGCTGTCCAGTGTGCCGTTACCAATTGCCCACTGCGAACTGAATTATTTCTCCTTTTGCTTTTCTTTGTTCTCTTTTTGGGTGTGTTGGTGTAAAAAAATGTGCATGACCTTAAAAGTGTTTTTATCTGATATTCTTTGTCATAGATGTACTAGAAATACTTGCTGGAATCAGCCTTTCTTCTATTCTTTGTCATGGATGTAATACAAATATTTGCTGGTATCAGCTTTTCTTCTCTTCAATGTACGATCATTTTTCTCACGTTAATCTCTTCCACATATGGTCATTGTTATTTTCCATATTCTTGTTTTAATCTATTTCTATCATAACTGGACATACCAAACAACTTAATTGAAGGTATGGAAGCTCAACAAGAACTGAGGGGTTGTTTTTTCTCTGATTTTCCTTTCGGGAAAATGTCATTTAATAGGTGAAAATCTTCTACAAAACCATATAAAGACGTCAAACAATCTTAATTAATATTGGAGAGTTTGTTTCTGAGGTGTTTAATCTTCTCATATGATGCTAGTACACAAAAACTATATTAACAGGCTATGATGCTAGTATACAAAAACTCCTTTTTAAAATTAAAAAAAGGATAGGGCAATTGTTTTGTTACTTCCAATCCGATCTTGAAAAGGAAGAGCAAATGAAATTTTACAAACCAAATGGAGGAAAAGACTTTTGTTCCTAAATTTTTTTCCATTATAAATTGCTTAAACTTTCTAAAAGAGATAAACCAAAGGGTGCATTTAAGTCCTTTGATACAATTACTAAGGCCTAGTCATTACTAGAAAAGGTAGAGCCGCACCTCAAAATCCCATTGAATAATGCAGTTCCAGCACAACGAAAATTTAAAATGGACAGTCCAAAAATCATTTTATTTTTCAGATCTATAACTGGAGAGGTCAAGATCATCAATTTGAAGATTTTCAAATGCAAAATTGGAAATCTCCGATGAGAATTGAAATGTCCAGCTTTGCTTTTATTTTAATCGCAAAGCCTAGATCTTCCCCTAACGTTTTCCTAGACCAAATGCAGCAGCCATTTATGAAGAAATCATTAACTTTAAGGCCAAAGTTCCTAATAAACATGGTATCAGAAAGAATTCTATCACAGAGTCAAAGGTCATAAAAAGAATCTGGAAGCTATCTCCAAACAGCCAACAACAATACTGCTGGGTTTATGTGGCCTTTAAAAGCCTTATGAGTGTGTAACGAAAAACACTTATTAGAGTGGAACATAAACTCAGTGGGAGTGTTATCCCTCGAAGACCATACTAAGCAAATGATATTTGCGGATATCGGATTGTTGCTTGACGATCTAGGCCATTCGGTTGGAAAACCCAAGGTACCTAGGCAGAAAAAAGAAACCGAGAAGGGATTTTGGGTTAGCCCTTTATGAGGTCGGAGCTTCTGCCTAGATGAGTGGGCCGACGGACTGTGTGACCCTTGAGTGCGATGGTAGGCCTACAAAGATGGGGCCAAAACCTTATCCTTGTTCCATCATACGGCATGCATATAGATAGATAGTTCGTGAAAGCTAGATATCCACCTTTGGGTGAAGCATATGCATGCGCGAGAGATACCCCTATGAGCCATAGAGCTGTGGTCGTATCAAGTCGTGGTGACCTTGACTTGTCTCTAGGGGAGTACCTGTAATCCCCAGACTGGGATTGCGACTCTTTGACTCATCGACCAGACTTTGGTGATCTGCTAATGAGCCTCTCCTTACACTGGGGGTCATGAGAAACACTGGGTCGGTTCGATAAAACAAATGTAGTCTGTAGTCCACAATTGAAGGTGGAGTATCCCATGATCGTTGATTGAATTCCTTAACCATATGGATCCACTTCCCATCCTATTTGTTTAGTTTTGTTTATTTTATTATTAAATTATTTTAGATTGATTATTTGAATTTTTATACGTCATTTGATATTTGATTTCTTATTTTTGGACTTATAAAAATGAAATTATTAATTTACAAAGTTATCATGTTTTAAAACTCAGTTTGTTTAATTTTAAAATATTTATTAGAAAATACTTGGGGACCTATAGACACATGGGCCCACCATGTGGGTATTAGGTGGGGCCCCACATACCATACATGGGTGGCACGCCCCACCCGTTGATACCTTCTCTTGTGGCTTTGTCTTCAAGTTTGTTAAATATGGTATCTATATCTTGTAGCATATCGTCAAATATTGATTAGCAAATATTGACCATACCTTATCTTGATTATTGAAGGAATATCTTGACTTGATATTATTGAAATATTCTTATGGAAAATAAGAGATGGAATATGCAATTTATGGTATGCACTATATCTTTAATGGATTTAATTTATTTAAATATATTGATGGGAAAATGGTTTAAAGAAAGGGGGATAATGCTTCATGCACCTTCCATAATGTTGATGGCCAATCTATGAAATGGATTGCTCAAATCTCTCACCCCATAAGTCACATTGATCAACGGTTCATATTCAATCTCAAGAAAGAAGCAAACTATGGGAAACCCTAAAGAAACCCTAGACCTAAATTTCACTATAAATAGGGGTGCTCTCCCCCGATCTCTATACATCTCTCTCTCTTCCATAAACTCTCTCTCTCTTCCCTAGAGGCCACATGCTTCTCTCTACTGTCTGATTTTCTCTCTCTACTCTCTCTCTTAAAAAGACCCTAGGGGGCACGCACCAACATAGAGATTCTCTCTCTCTCATGATCTAATCTAAGGGCTGGAAAAATTAGGGTTTGAGTCTGATTACTTAGGAATTAGGGTTTTGTAGAGATTTATAAGTGGTTACCTAGTTTGGCCGAAATTAGCTTTTTCGGTGCGAGATTAAAGCTAGACTACTTCTCCCGTGCCGTTGGATGTGGTGACTCGGTGTGGGGTTTAAAAAGACCGGTTGAGGTAATCTTTTTCATCTTTTCTTTAAATATTTTGTTCTTTTATTTTATATTCTCAAGCACATTATTACGTTGTATGAATGACATCAAGAAGTTGAGATTTATTTTATGGATGTGTTATTTATTTTTTAAATTTCTTTTGTTTGTAATATGACCACCTGTGAGTGATCTTGTTGGCAAAATTATTAGAGGTGATTATTATGTAAAAAAAAAATTATATAGCCTCTGCAAAAGGTTACATAGGTCTTTCTTTCATTGGTATCAAAGCTAGTGTTACTTGATTGCCATTAGGATTCTTTTCTTATTTTTGCTTGAGAATCGAAACATAATGGCCGCTCATACCTTCATCTCCGAGTTCCTGAAAGCCGAAAGGTTTAATGGAACCAACTTTGCTTCATGGAAAAGAAAAATCAAATTTGCGCTCTATGAAGAAAACTTGCATGAGATACTCTTTGAGGACCGACCGTATTGTCCAACTGACGACTCATCTCAAATAATCAAAGATGAGTACGCCAACAGGAAGCAGAAGAACTTGAGGTGCAAGCACATTCTTTTATGTGTCATGGCTGACTCGTATGCTTCGGAGTATAAGTCAATCTATACTGCAAGTGAGATTTTTTATTAACTCAAAAGAGAGTATGTTGAACCCTCTCTCATGAAGTAAACTATCGCTATGAGAAGGTCCAATGATTTCAAAATGGTAGAAGGTACCAAGTTTGAAGATGATGTGCACTTGTTTCGTGCACTAGTTAGAGATTTGGAAGATATAGGCCTGTAGCCCAATGAATCTATGCAAGTGATTCATTTAATGATATCTCTTCATATTTCATGGGAGACTTTCATATCTTCCATCATTGCTAGAAGAAAGGCACCAAAATTGGAGGAACTCATTACGACCATCAAATCTGAAGAAGAAAGGAGGAGTTCAAGGCAAACCCCAAGGGATGCTTTGCATATGGTAAAAACTCAACCATCTTTTAAATTGAAGAAAGGAAAGGGAAGAAATACTTTTGAGAAGAAAAGATATTTCAAAAGAAGAGATTTTGGAACTAAGGGAACAAAGAGAACGACTCGAAATTATATATTTGCAAGAAGGTGGGCCACATAGCCAATAGTTGTCTGTTCGACAAATCTAGTGGAACGAACTAGGAATTGGCTTGTGTGGTTTTCGAGTCCAAACTAGCTGACCCTATGAAAGCTTCTTGGTGTCTTGACTCGAGGGCTATGGCCCATGTCAAAAACATGAAGAAAGGTTACAGTTCTTTCACTCCCATGAAGCCAGCACAGTAGCATATTTATATGGGAGGAAATCAGAAGACTGATGTACTAGGAGTTGGAGATTTTGAAGTGAAACTAAAGAGTGGGAGCACCTTGATCCTAAAACAAGCACTTTATGCACTTGATATGAGGGAGTGCTGGGTTTTATTTCCTAAGATATCTATGGCTGGATTCACAATCATTTTCACTGGGGAGAAAGTGGTGGTCAAGAAGGGGAAAGATGTGATCATGACTTGACTTGTAGAAGGGCTATTTACTATTGAAACAAAAGAGAACGATGCTTATGAATTAGATGCTACCGTTTGGCATATGAGGTTAGAAAACATTAATATCAAACGAATTGAAAGATTAAAAAGGAAAGGGGTTTTTCATAATTATAAGGAAGATTTATCAAAAGTGTGCGAGTTTTGTGTGCGAGGAAAACTAATAAGAAAAAATACCACCAAGGAAAAAAGAGCTACTAGTGTACTAGAAATCATTCATAGTGACATATGTGGACCTATGAATATGACCACCAAAAGTGGAAAAATATTTTTTATCTCTTTTATAGATGACCACTCGTGATTTGGCCATGTGTACCTTATTCACGCAAAATTAAAAGCCATAGAAAAATTCAAAGAATATAAGGCCCAAGTAAAGAATCAAACAACCCTGAAAATTAAAGTCCTTAGAACCGATAGAGTGGGAGCATATTCATCTGACCTTTACAAGGAATTGTGCATTAAAAATGGGATCATCCATCAGTACATCATGCCTTATACTCTTGAACAAAATGGTGTAGCTGAGAGAAGGAATAGGGCCTTAGTGGAAATTGTAAGGAGTATGATGGGGCATGCAAATCTCTCACTGCAGTTTTGGGGAGAAGCCATATTAATAACATGTTACATCCTTAATTGGATTCCCATAAAAGCTACCCCACTTACTCCTCACGAAATTTTCACAAGTCGTACTCCCTCCCTTGAACACCTAAAAGTTTGGAGTTGCTCAGCCCATGTCCTTTTCCCAAATCAAAATAGAACCAAATTGAAACCCAAAACTGTCAAATCCATTTTTCATTGGTTACCCTGATCATGGTAAGGGGTATTGATTCTAAAACCTTAAAACTGGTACGGTTAATTAAAGCCACGGTGCTCACTCCTTATAAGCTAAAACAGCCTATTTTGACTTTGAGGTTCATGAAATGGATGTTAAAACTGCCTTCCTAAATGAGGATTTAGAAGAAGAAATTTACATGACCCAACCTGAGGGATTTGAAGAGAAAGGGACCGAGAACCTTATATGCAAACTTAATAAATCCCTTTATAGCCTAAAACAAGCATCGCGACAGTGGTACGTAAATTTCCAAGGGACCCTTGCACTTGCATGATTCTCTACAAATAATGAGGATTATTGTATATATTTAAAGGTTAGTGGGAGTGATGTGGTCTTTATATCGTTCCTTGCTCTTGCATGATTCTCTAGAAAGAATGAGGATTATTGTATATATCTAAAGGTTAGTAGGAGTGATGTGGTCTTTATATCGTTATAAGTGGATGATATGCTAGTTGTTAGCAGCTCAATTACCCTAATAGTAGCGACGAACAAATTCCTTGCACAACTCTACGATATGAAGAATCTTGGAGAAGCTTCATATGAATTGGACATCAAGATAATACGAAACAGGAGAGAGAAGACTATCCAACTTTCCCAGGCAACCTATTGTAAGAGGATACTGGAAAAGTTTGATATAAGTATGTGTAAGCCCATGTCAACCCCAATTGACAAAAAAAAGAAGCTTAGTAATAAAATGTGTCCTACCGAAGACATGGACATAAGAGCCATGTTGAGAGTGCCCTATAGGAGCGTAGTTGGGTCCCTTATGTACGTCATGATGGGAATAAGGCCTGACTTATCCTTCGTCATGAGTCTGGTGAGCCGTTTCCAAAGCAATCTAGGAGAGGAGCATTGCAAAGCAGTAAAAAGAATTCTCAGATATTTAAAAGGGATTATGAACTATGCGCTCACATATAAGGGAGGAGTTGAAATAGCAATAGAGGGATATTCAGATGCAAGCTATCTCGTCGATCCAGATGATGCGAAGTGTACATCTGGGTATGTGTTTATGCTTGGAGGGGGTGCGGTTTTTTGGAAGTCAAAGAAACAAGATATTGTGGTTTTGTCCACCATAGAATCTGAGTATGTGGCATGCTGTCTAGCTGCCAAGGAGGCTGTGTGGATTAATAAGTTTCTCAATCAACTTAATTTCCATCCTGTACATTGTGAGGCAGTGCGGATTTTTTGCGACAACACGGCGGCAATTTGTGTCTCTATGGAGCCTCGGTTTCACAAGAATTCCAAGCATATCAAGTCATACTTCTATCACTTGAGAAATGATGTGAGATTGATAGAGATCAAAATCAGCTACAACATATCTACAAATTTGATGATTGCGAACTCTCTGACAAAGGGAGTTGTCCCTAATGCTTTTGTAAGATATGTGAGAGAGATGGGGATGAGAGAATGCGAGGAAGAGAGAATGTAAGGCCTCAAAGGCCAAGTGGAAGATGTTGGGTTTATATGGCCTTTAAAGGCCTTATGAGTGTGTAATGAAAAACATTTATTATAGTAAAACAAAACTCAATGGGAGTGTGGTCCCTCGAAGACCACACTAAGCAAATAGTATTTGTTGATACCGAACTGTGCATGACTATCTAGGCCATTTAGATGGAAAACCCAAGGTACCAGGGCATAAAAATAAATCGAGAAGGGATTTTGGGTTAGCCCTTGATGAGGTCGAAACTTATACCTAAATGAGTGAGCCGATGGACAGTGTCACCCTTGTGTGTGACGGTAGGCCTACAGAGATCGGGGCCAAAACCTCATCCTTGTTCCATCACACGGCATGCATATAGATAGATCGTTCGGGAAAGCTAGATATCCACCTTTAGATGAAGCATATGCATGTGCGAGAGATACCGCAATGCGCCATAGAGCTGTGGTCGCATCAGGTCGTGGTGACGGTGACTTGTCTCTTGGGGAGTACCTGTAATGCACAGACTGGGATTGCGATTACTTGACTCATCGACCAGTCTTTGGTGACCCGCTAATGAGCCCCTGCTTGGACTGGGGGTCATGAGAAACGTTAGATCGGTTCGATAAAGCAAGTGTGGTCTGTAGTCCACAGTTGAAGGTAGAGTATCCCGTGATCGTTGATTGAATTCCTTAACCATCAGGATCCACTTCCCATCATATTAATTTACTTTTGTTCATTTTAATATTAAAATATTTTAGATTTATTATTTGAATTTTTATAGGTCATTTGAAATTTTATTTCGTATTTTTTTACTTATAAAAATAAAGTTATTAATTTACAAAGTTATAATGTTTTAAACTTCATTTTATTTAATTTTAAAATATTTAATAAAAACTAAACGGGGGCGCACAGTACACATGGGCCCACCATGTGGGTATTAGGTAGGGCCTCACATACCATACATGAGTGGCACGCCCCTCCCTTCGATACCTTCTCTTGTTGCTTTGTCTTCAAATTTGCTAAATATGGTAACAATATCTTGTAGAATGAGGTCAAATATTGATTAGGAAATATTGACCGTATCTTATCTTGATTAATTAAGGAATATCTTGACTTGATATTATTGAAATATTCTTATAGAAAATATGAGATGGAATATACAATTTATGATATGCAGTATATCTTTAATGGATTTAATTTATTTAAAAATATTGATGGGAATATGGTTTAAGGAAAGGGGGATAATGGTTCATGCACCTTCCATGATGTTGGTGGCCCATCTATAGAATGGATGACTCAGATCTCTAACCCCATAAATCACCTTAATCAACGGTCCATATTCAATCTCAAGCAAGAGGCAAATTATGGGAAACCCTAAAGAAACTCTAGACCAAATTTCACTACAAATGGGGGTGTTCTCCCCCCATCTCTACACACCTCTCTCTCTCCCATAAACTCTCTATCTCTTCCCTAGGGACCACGCCCCTCTTTTTACTCTCGAATTTTCTCTCTCTACTCTCTCTCCTAAAATGTCCCTAAGGGGCACGCCTCAAAATAGAGACTCTGTCTCTCTCATGATCTAATCTAAGGGTTTGGAAAATTAGGTTTTGAGCCTAATTATTTTGGAATTAGGGTTTTGCTGAGAATTAAGGGTGGTTACATAGTTTGGCCGAAATTAGCTTTCTCGGTTATAGATGGAAGCTAGACTGCTGATCCCAGGCCATTGGATGTGGTGACTCGGTGTGGGGTGTAAGAAGACCGGTTGAGGTAATCTCCGGCATCTTTTCTATTAATTGTTTGTTTATTTATTTTATATTCTCAAGCACAATGTTAGGTTGTATAAATGGCATCAAGTAGTTGAGATTTATTTTATTAATGTATTGTTTATTTTTTGAAATTCTATTATTTGTAATAAGACCACCTGTGAGTGATCTTGTTGCCAAAATTATAAGGGGTGATTATTAATAAAAAAAAAAAATTGTATTTCCTTGTCAAAAGATTACATTGGTCTTTCTTTCATTGGTATCAGTGTTAGTTTTACTTGATTGCCATTAGGATTCTTTTATTTTTTTTGCTTGAGAATAGAAATATAATGGCTGCTCGTACCTTTATCTCTGAGATCCCGAAAACCGAAAGGTTTGATGGGACCAACTTTGCTTTAGGGAAAAGAAAAATCAAATTTGTGTTCTACTAAAAATACATGCATGAGGTACTCTTTGAGGACTGACCTCATCGTCCAACTAACAACTCATCTCAAATAATCAATGATGAGTACGCCAACTGGAAGAGGAGGAACTTGAAATGCAAGCACATTAATTTATGTGCCATGATTGACTCGTATGCTTCTGAGTACGAGTCAATCAATACTGTAAGTGAGATTTTCGATAAACCTGAAAGAGAGTATGCTGAACCCTCTCTCATGAAGCAAACTATGGCTATGAGAAGGTACAATGATTTCAAAATGGTAGAAGGTACCAAGTTTGCAGTTCAAGTGCATGTGTTTCGTGCACTAGTCAGAGATTTGGAAGATTCAGTAATGAAGCCCAATGAATCTATGCAAGTGATTCATTTAATGAATTCTCTTCCAAATTCATGGGGGACTTTAATATCTTCCATCTCTGCTAGAAGAAAGGCACCAAAATTGGAGGAACTCATCATGACCATCAAATCTAAAGAAGAAAGAAGGAGTTCAAGGTAAACCCCAAGGGATGCTGTGCATATGGTAAAATGTCAACCATCTTTTAAATTTAAGAAAGGAAAGGGAAGAAATACTTTTGAGAAGAAAAGATATTTCAAAAGAATAGATTTTGGAAATAAGGGAGCAAAGAGAGAGACTAAAACATGTTTTATTTGTAAGAAGGTGAGCTACATAGCCACTAGTTGTCGGTTCAACAAATCTAGTGGAACTAATAAAGAATTGGCATGGGTGTTTTTTGTGTCCATGCTAACTGACCCTATGGAAGCTTCCAGGTGTCTTGACTCGGGGGCTACGACCCATGTCACAAACTCCATGGGAGGTTACTATTCTTTCACTCCCATGGGGCCAGGATAGCAGCATATTTATATAGGAGGGAATCAGAAGACTGATGTACTTGGAGTTGGAGATTTTGAGCTGAAACAAAAGAGTAGAAACACCTTGATCCTCAAACAAGCACTTTATGCTCCTAATACGAGGAAGTGCTTGGTTTCGGTTCCTAAGATGTCTATAGCTGGATTCATAACCACTATCATTGGGGAGAAAGTGGTGGTCAAGAAGGAGAAAGATGTGATCATGACTGGACGACTTGTAGACTGGTGATTTACTATTGAAATAAAAGAGAACTTTGATTATGTCTCGTCCCCTAATGAATTAGATGCTACCTTATGACATAAGAGGTTAGAACACATTAATATCAAACGAATAGAAAGATTAAAAAGGGGCGGGATTCTTCATAATTATAAGGGAGATTTATCGAAAGCGTGCAAATCTTATGTGCAAGAAAAGCTAATAAGTAAATATACCACCAGGGCAAAAGGGCTACTAGCATATTGGAAATCATTCATAGTGACATATGTGGACGTACGAATGTGACCACCAAAAGTGGAAAGAGATATTTTATCTCTTTTATAGATGATCACTCACGATATGACCATGTGTACCTTATTCATGCAAAATCAGAAGCTCTAAAAAAATTCAAAGAATATAAGGCCCAAGTAGAGAATCAAACCAACCAGAAAATTAAAGGCTTTAGAATCGATAGAGAAGGAGAATATTCATCTGACCTTTTCAAAAAATTATGCATTGAAAATGGGATCATCCACCAATACACCATGCCTCATACTCCTGAAAAAAATGGTGTAGCTGAGAGAAGGACTAAGACCTTAGTGGAAATGGTAAGGAGTACGATGGGGCATGCAAATCTCTCATTAGAGTTTTGGGGAGAATCCGTATTAACGGCATGTTACATCCTTAACCGGACTCCCACAAAAGCTGCCCTACTTACTCCTCACGAAATTTTTACAGATCGTACTCCCTCCCTTGAACACTTGAAATTTTGGGGTTGCTCACCCCATGACCTTATCCCACATCAAAATAGAACCAAATTTCCACCAGAAACTGTCAAATCCATTTTCATTGGCTACTCAGATCATGGTAAGGGGTATCGATTCTACAACATATAATTTGGTACTGTTATTGAAAGTCGGGATGCTCACTTCTTTGAGGAAGAGTTCGTTGAAGCAAGGGTGAGTCGAAAACAAGCCAAGTGTTATGAGGAGGCTAAAAATAAAGATGTAGTTCGAGACCCTGAACCTAAAACTTTTAAACCAACCCAACCTGTTTTTGACTCCCTAAAGAAAGTGAACCTTTACCTGAACCATGACGAATTAATCGAGTCAGTAGACACCTCTTTACCTAGATCATTTTATCTACCTTGGAGAACATTTTGATAAGGTTGGGGAAGATCCAGATTCAGAACCTTGAACTCACCGTGAAGCCTTGGCTAGTCCTAAAAGGGAATACTAAGTAGAAGCCATGAAAGATGAGTATGCTTCCATTAACCAAAACCATGCATGGGAATTAATACCCTTACCTGAAAAACATAAGGCCATTAGTTGTAAGTGGATTTTCAAGAAAAAGTTGAACTCTGAAGGGAAAATAGAAAAATACAAAGCTAGCTTGGTAGCAAAGGGTTTCACCCAGAAAAAAAGGATAGATTCTAAGAAAACTTTTTCCTCAGTTACCAAATTTCCATCCATCCGAATCCTTATAACTATCGCAACTCATTTTGACTTTGAAGTTCATCAAATAAATGTCAAAACTGCCTCCTAAATGGGGACTTAGAAGAAAAAACATACAAGACCCAACTTGAGGGATTTGAAGAGAAAAGGAAAGAGAACCTTGTATGCAAACTTAATAAATCCCTTTATGACCTGAAACAAGTATCGCGACAGTGGTACATAAAATTTCAAGAGACCCTTGCTCTTGTAGGATTCTCTACAAATAATGAGGATTAATGCATATATCAAAAAGTCAGTGGGAGTGATGTGGTCTTTATATCGTTATATGTGGATGATATGCTAATTGTTAGTAGCTCAACTGCCCTAGTAGTAGAGATGAAAAATTTCTTTGCACAATACTTCGATATGAAGGATTTTTGAGAAGTTTCATATGTGTTGGGCATCAAGATAACAAGAAACAGGAAAGAGAAGACTATCCAACTTTCCCAAGCAACCTACTGTAAGAGGATACTGGAAAATTTTAATATGAGTATATGTAAGCCCATGTCAACCCCAATTGATAAAAAGACAAAGCTTAGTAATAAAATGTGTCCTACCGAAGACATGGATATAAGAGCCATGGATAGAGTGCCTTACAGGAGCGTTGCCATGACGGGAATATGGCCTGACTTGTCCTTCGTCATGTGTCTGGTGAGCCATTTCCAAAGCAATCCTGGAGAGGAACATTGGAAAGCAGTAAAAAGAATTCTAAGATATTTAAAGATGACCATAAACTATGCGCTCAAATATAAGGGAGGAACTGAAATAGCAATTGAGGGATATCATGATGCAAGCTCTCTCGTGGATCCAGATGATGCGAAGTCTACATCTGGGTATGTGTTTATGCTTGGAGGGGGTGCGGTTTCTTAGAACTCAAAGAAACAAAATATTATGGTTTTATCCACCATGGAATCCGAGTATGTGGCATGCTGTCAAGCAGCCAAGGAGGCTGTGTGAATTAAGAAGTTTCTTAATGAACTTAACTTTCATCCTGTACATTGTGAGGTGGTGCGGATTTTTTGTGACAACACGGCAGCTATTTGTGTCTCTAAGAGGCCTCGGTTTCACTAAAATTCCTAACATATCAAGCCATATTTCTATCATCTAAGAAATGAGGTGAGATTGAAAGAGATCGAGATCAGCTACATATGTACAGATTTGATGACTAAGGGAGTTGTGCCTTATGCTTTTGTAAGACATGAGAGAGAGATGGGGATGAGAGAAAGAGTGGAAGAGAGAATGTAAGACCTTCAAAGGCCAACTGGGAGATGTTGGATTTATGTGGCCTTTAAAGGCCTTATGAGTGTGTAATGAAAAAAATTTATTATAGTCGAACATAAATGCAGTGGGATTGTGGTCCCTCGAAGACCATACTAAGCAAATGATATTTGCGGATACCAAACTGTGCTTGACGATCTGGGCCAGTCGGTTGGAAAACCCAAAATACCTGGGCATAAAAAATAAATCGAGAAGGGTCTTTGGGTTAGCCCTTGATGAGGTCAGAGCTTATGCCTAGATGAATAAGCCGAAGGACTATGTGACCCTTTTGTGTGTGATGGTGGGCCTCCAGAGACGAGGGCCAAAACCTCATCCTTGTTCCATCACACGGCAAGCATATAGATAGATCGTTTGGGAAAGCTAGATATCCACGTTTGGGTAAAGCATATGCATGTGCGAGAGATACCCCTAGGCGCCATAGAGCTGTGGTCGCATCAGGTCGTGGTGACCTTGACTTGTCTCCTGGGGAAGACCTGTAATCCACGGATTGGGATTGCAACTCCTTGGCTCATTAACCAGACATTGGTGACCCGTTAATGAGCCCCTGCTTGGACATTGGGTCATGAGAAAGATTGGGTCAGTTTTATAAAGCAAGTGTGGTCTGTAGTCCATAGTTGAAGGTGGAGTATCCCGTGATCGTTGATTGAATTCCTTAACCATATGGATCCACTTCCCATCATAGTAATTTAATTTTATTCATTTTATTATTAAATTATTTTAAATTTATTTTTTTTAATTTTTATATGTCATTTGATATTTTATTTCTTATACTTCGTCTTATAAAAATGAAGTTATTAATTTACAAAGTTACAATATTTTAAAATTTATTTTGTTTAATTTTAGAATATTTATTAAAAATTACATGAGGGCCCATAGTGCACATTGGCCCATCATGTGGGTATTAGGTGGGGCCCCACAGACCATACCTGGGTGGCACGCCCACCCTTGGATACCTTCTCTTGTTGCTTTCTCTTCAAGTTTGTTAAATATTGTAACTATATTTTGTAGCATACGGTCAAATATTGATTAGGAAATATTGACCATGTCTTATCTTGATTATTGAAGGAATATCTTGACTTGATATTAGTGAAATATTCTTATAGAAAATATGAGATGGAATATGCAATTTATGGTATGCACTATATCTTTAATGGATTTAATTTATTTAAATATATTGATGGGAAAATGATTTAAAGAAAGGGGGATAATGGTTCATGCACCTACCATAATGTTGATGGCCCATCTATGGAATTGACGACTTAGATCTCTCACCCCACAAGTCACATTAATCAGCGGTCCGTATTCAATCTCAAGAAAGAGACAAACTATGGGAAACCCGAAAGAAACCCTAGACCTACACTGTAAATAAGGGTACTCTCCCCCCATCTCTACACGCTTCTCTCTCTTTCATTAACTCTCTCTCTCCGATAAACTCATTCTCTCTCTTCCCTAGGGCCACACCCCTCTCTCTACCTTCTGATTTTCTCTCTCTACTCTCTCTTCTAAAAAGACCCTAGGGGGCACGCCGCAACATAGAGACTCTCTCTCACATGATCTAATCGAAGGGTTGGAAAAATTAGTGGTCGAGCCTAATTAATTTGGGGTAAGGGTTTTGTAGAAATTTATGGGTGGTTACCTAGTTTGGCCGAAATTAGCTTTCCCTGTTTGAGATTGAAGCTAGATTGCTGATCCCGCGCCATTGGATGTGGTGACTCGGTGTGGGGTGTAAAAAGCCCAGTTGAGGTAATCTCCGGCATCTTTTCTTTTAATAGTTTGTTCTTTTAATTTATATTCTCAAGCACAATATTACGTTGTATGAATGGCATCAAGTAGTTGAGATTTATTTTATTGATTTGTTTTTTTTTTTTTAAATTTATATTTTTTGTAATAAGACCACCTGTGAGTAATCTTGTTGCCAAAATTATTAAGGGTGATTATTATTGAAAAAAAAATCTTAAAATAGGGAAATTTCGAACTATGGTAGTCTTGAATGTTTTTTTTTTTTTAATCTTAAAGATGTTAAAATAGGAAAATTTTGGACCTTTGACTTCTGAATTCTTTTTTTTTTTATTTCAAATCCTCATTATCCAAAAATTAGGCAATAGTGGAAAAACAAATATGGGGCTCCTAGTAACAAGTGTACATGTAATATCCAAAATTTTGAATGTAATAAATTAAAATTTTTGGTGAAATTGTAATTTATTACTGCTCTACCAATTTTATATCTATTATTAAAACATTTTGTCAATAATTTAAAGAATGACCAAATTTCTCTTTTTTTTTATTTTCAAAATCAAATATTTATTTTTGTGTGAACTAAGTATGATTGAATTTTTGGAATTTTCAAAATTAGAAATTTTATAGTTGTCAAATTTAAAAAATTCAAAAATTATAAAATAAGAAATTTACAATTTGGGTGTCGGAAATTTTTTTTTATTTCGGATACTAAAGAACTGAAAGTAGGGAAATTTTGGACAGTTATAGTCATGATTTTTTTATTTTTGTTTTTGATTTTTTTTTTTTTTTTTTTTTTTGTTTTTGGGGTTCTTAAGAATCGAAACTTGGTAGATTTCGGATCTTAAAGTTCCGAGTTCTTTTTTATTTCAGATCATCTTGATACCAAAAATTCGGGGCTCCTAACAACAGATATACATGTAATATCCAAAATTTAAAATATAATAAGTGAAACTTTTAAGTAAAATTGTAATAACTCTTAAATGACGGATATATGTGTAATTTTTCAAATATATTTTGGCTACTATTAAACCAATGGCATATCCTTATCACGTCATACACTTTTTTAAGATATCTATTTGTGGTTCCCTTTTTCTTGTAAACCAAATATTATTTTCTTATTTGAAATAAATATTGAAGGGCTGAGATTTTCTCTCGCAACACTAGTGGCATGATAACTCCTATTTTTAATCAAGTTTGTTTGAAGGCTATTTAATGTATACAAAAACCAATCAAAATCAGATTTTCTTTAAATAAAGAAATAAAGGCTCGTCCTCTCTGTCTGTTAAATATCCTAGAAACACAACCATCATTTTCTCCCTACTTAAGTAAACCAAGAAACTCCATTTCTTGTTTGTGCCACAGATCGATACTTTGTTCTTGTAGCCAGATAAGAACGAAAAACAGAGAGGTGATCCATTTCCGAAGGTTTGTACTGATTTCTATATTATTTTGTACATGAGTTTCATCTTTTCAAAAGATTTACTAGGGAAATACTCATGATCTGAAAATCTGAAGATCAAAAAATAGGGCAATAATGGAAAATTTCGGATTTTGAAGTTCTGAATTTTTTTTTTTATTTCTGATTTGAAGATAAAAAAATAGGGCAATATTGGAAAAAACATTTGGGACTCCCAAGAACGGATATGCATATAATGTTCAAAAATTTAAATGTAATATGTGAAAAATTTAAGTAAAATGATAAAAACTCTTTAAATGACGGATATGTACGTAATTTTTCCAATATCTTTTGGATCCATTTAGACCAAATCCCAAATCCCTATTACGTCATACTCCTTTTAAGATATGTATTTGTGGTTGTAATCTTCCTTTTCGTGTAAACCAAATATTATTTGCTTTATCTGAAATGAATAATGAAGGGCTGAGATTTTAGTGGCATGATAATCTTATTTTGTAAGAACTCCTATATTTGCTCAAGGTAGTTTGAGTCTATATAATGCATACTACAACAAATCTAAATTAATTACCCGAAAATAAAGAACAAATCTGAATCAGAAATCTTTAATATAAATTGGAAGAATAATATAGAGAAGGCACGCCACTTCCTCCCGAAAAGAAATTACAAGGCCTCGCATCTTCTTCTTCCTCTCTAACAAAGATATTTCGTTCTGGCAACAGCAGAGAGAAAGCCGAAAGGAGAACCATTTCCGAAGGTAGGCTCTGATTTATGTATTGTCTTTGTACATGAGTTTTTTCAAAAGATTAACTAGTGACTAAACACAATTAAATACCTTGTTAATCACCCAATCATTCTCAAATTTGCTTTAACAATTTACTCAAAGGTCATAAAAAGAATCTGGAAGCTATCTCCAAACAGCCAACAACAATACTGCTGGGTTTATGTGGCCTTTAAAGGACTTATGAGTCTACAACAAAAAACAATTATTAGAGTGGAACATAACATCAGTGGGATTGTTGTTCCTCGAAGACCATATTAAGCAAATGATATTTGCGGATACCGGACTGTGCTTGACGATCTAGGCCATTCGGTTGGAAAACCTAAGGTACCTGGGCATAAAAAATAAATCGAGAAGGGATTTTGGGTTAGCTCTTTATGAGGTTGGAGCTTATGCCTAGATGAGTGAGCCGAGGGACTGTGTGACCCGAGGGACTGTGTGACCTTTGTGTGTGATGGTAGGCCTACAGAGATGGGGGTCAAAACCTCATCGTTGTTCCATCACACGGCATGCATATAGATAGATCGTTCTAAAAAGCTAGATATCCACCTTGGGGTGAACCATATGCATGTGCGAGAGATACCCCTATGCGCCATAGAGCTGTGGTAGTTTCAGGTCGTAGTGACTTTGACTTGTCTCTAGGAGAGTACCTGTAATCCACAGACTGGGATTTCGACTCCTTGACTCATCGACCAGACTTTGGTGACCTGCTAATGAGCCCCTGCTTGGACTGCGGGTAATGAGAAACACTGAGTCGGTCCGATAAAGCAAGTGTGGTCTGTAGTCCACAGTTGAAGGTGGAGTATCCCGTGATCGTTGATTGAATCCCTTAACCATATGGAACCACTTCCCATCATATTAATTTATTTTTGTTCATATTATTATTTAATTATTTTAAATTTATTATTTAAATTTTTATAAGCCATTTGATATTTTATTTCTTATTTTTGGACTTGTAAAAATGAAATTATTAATTTACAAAGTTATAATGTTTTAAAATTCATTTTGTTTAATTTTAAAATATTTATTAGAAAATACATGGGGGCAGATAGTGCACATGGGCCCACTATGTGGGTATTAGATGGGGCCCCACATACCCTACATGGGTGGCACGCCCCACCCTTGGATACCTTCTCTTGTTGCTTTTTCTTCAAGTTTGATAAATACGGTAAGTATATCTTGTAGTATATGGTCAAATATTGATTAGGAAATATTGACCATATCGTATCTTGATTATTGAAGGAATATCTTGATTTGATATTATTGAAATATTCTAAAGGAAAATATGAGATGGAATATGCTATTTATGGTATGCACTGAATCTTTAATAGATTTAATTTATATAAATATATTGATGGCAAAATGGTTTAAGGAAAGGGGGATAATGCTTCATGCACCTTCCATAATGTTGATGGCCAATCTATGGAATGCATTGCTTAAATCTCTCACCCCATAAGTCACCTTGATCAACGGTCCATATTCAATCTCAAGAAAGAAGCAAACTATGAGAAACCTTAAAAAAACCCTAATCCTAAATTTCACTATAAATAGGGGTGCTCTCCCTCCATCTCTATACACCTCTCTCTCTCCCATAAACTCTCTCTCTCTCTTCCCTAACGGCCATGCCCCTTCTCTCTACTCTATGATTTTCTCTCTCCACTCTCTCTCCTAAAAAGACCCTAGGGGGCACGCACCAACATAGAGGTTCTCTCTCTCTCATGATCTAATCTAAGGGCGTGTTAGGGTTTTGTTGAGATTTATAGGTGACATAGTTTGGCCAAAATTAGCTTTCTCGATACGAGATTAAAGCTAGAGTGCTGATCCCGTGCCGTTGGATGTGGTGACTCGGTGTTGGGTGTAAAAAGACCGGTGGAGGAAATCTCAGGCATCTTTTCTTTAAATAGTTTGTTCTTTTATTTTATATTCTCAAGCACAATATTAGGTTGTATGAATGACATCAAGAGGTTGAAATTTATTTTATTGATGTGTTATTTATTTTTGAAATTTCTATTGTTTGTAATATGACCACCTGTGAGTGATCTTGTTGCCAAAATTATCAAGCATGATTAATATTTAAAAATAATAATAATAATAAATCTGTATTTTCCCTACAAAAGACTACATTGGTCTTTTATTTCATTGGTATCAGAGCTAGTTTTACTTGATTACCATTAGGATTTCTTTCTTATTTTTTCTTGAGAATAGAAATATAATGGCCGCTCATACTTTCATCTCTGAGATCCTGATAGCCGATAGGTTTAATGGGACCAACTTTGCTTCATGGAAAAGAAAAATCAAATTTGCGCTCTATGAAGAAAACTTCCATGAGATACTCTTTGAGGACCGACCGCATCGTCCAACTGACGACTCATCTCAAATATTCAAAGATGAGTACGCCAATTAGAAGAGGAGGAACTTGAGATACAAGCACATTCTTTTATGTGCCATGACTGACTCGTATGCTTCTGAGTACGAGTCAATCTATACTGCAAGTGAGATTTTTTATTAACTCAAAGGAGTGTATGTTGAACCCTCTCTCATGAAGAAAACTATGGCTATGAGAAGGTACAATGAATTAAAATAGTAGAAGGTACCAAGTTTGCAGATCATGTGCACTTGTTTCGTACAGTAGTCAGAGATTTGGAAGATATAAGCATGTAGCCCAATGAATCTAAGCAAGTGATTTATTTAATGAATTCTCTTCCTATTTCATGGGAGACTTTCATATCTTCCATCACTGCTAGAAGAAAGGCACCAAAATTGGAGGAACTCATCACGACCATCAAATCTGAAGAAGAAAGGAGGAGTTCAAGGCAAACCCCAAGGGATGTTGTGCATATGGTAAAAACTCAACCATCTTTTAAATTTAAGAAAGGAAAGGGAAAAAATACTTTCGAGAAGAAAATATATTTCAAAAGAAGAGATTTTGGAACTAAGGGAGTAAAGAGAAAGACTCAAAATTTATATTTTCTAGTGAAACTAACAAGGAATTAGCTTGTGTGGTTTTCGAGTCCTTGCTAGCTAACCCCAAGGAAGCTTCTTGGTGTCTTAACTCGCGGGCTACGGCCCATGTCAAAAACACCAAGAAAGATTACCGTTCTTTCACTCGTATGGGGCCAGGACAGCAACATATTTATATGAGAGGGAATCAGAAGACCGATTTACTTGGAGTTAGAGATTTTGAGTTGAAGCTAAAGAGTGGGAGCACCTTGATCCTAAAACAAGCACTCTATGCTCCTGATATGAAGAAGTGCTTGGTTTCGGTTCTTAAGATATCTATGGCGGGATTCATAACCACTTTCACTGAGGAAAAAGTGGTTGTCAAGAAGGGGAAAGATGTAATCATGACTTGACGACATGTAGAACGGCTATTTACTATTGAAATAAAAGATAACGTTGCTTATGTGTCGTCCCCTACTGAATTAGATGCTACCCTATGGGATATGAGGTTAGGAAACACTATTATCAAACTAATGGAAAGATTAAAAAGGAACGGGATTCCTCATAATTATATGGGAGATTTATCGAAAGTATGCGAGTCATGTGTACAAGCAAAAAGAGCTACTAACGTATTGAAAATCATTCATAGTGACACATGTGGACTTATGAATGTGACCACCAAAAGTAGAAAGAGATATTTTATCTCTTTTATATATGACTACTCACGATAGAGCTATGTGTACTTTATTCATGCAAAATCAGATGCCTTAGAAAAATTCAAAGAATTTAAGGCCCAAGTAGAGAATAAAACCAACCAGAAAATTAAGGTCCTTAGAACCGATAGAGTGGGGAAAATTCATCTGACCTTTTCAAAGAATTATGCACTAAAAATGGGATCATCCTTCCGTACATCATGCCTTATACTCCAGAATAAAATAGTGTAGCTGAGAGAATGAATAGGACCTTAGTGGAAATTGTAAGTAGTATGATGGGGCATGCAAATCTCTTATTGCAGTTTTGGGGAGAAGCCGTATTAACAACATGTTACATACTTAATCGGATTCCCACAAAAACTACCCCACTTACTCCTCACGAAATTTTCACAGGTCGTACTTCCTCCTTTGAACACCTGAAAGTTTGGGGTTGCTCAGCCCATGTCCTTATCCCACATCAAAATAGAACCAAATAGAACCCCAAACTGTCAAATCCATTTTTTATGGTTACCCAGATCATGGTAAGGGGTATCGATTCTTCATCCTTGAAACTGGTACGGTTATTGAAAGTCGCGATGCTCACTTCTTTGAGGAAAAGGTCCCTGAAGCAAGGTTGAGGAAGATCCAGATTCAAAACCTTGAACTCACTATGAAGCCTTGACATGTCCTGAACGGGAATACTGGGTAGAAGCCATGAAAGATGAGTATGCTTCCATTAACCAAAACCATGTATGAGAATTAATACCTCTACCTGAGAAACATAAGACCATTGGTTGTAAGTGAATTTTCAAGAAAAAGTTGAACTCTGAAGGGAAAATAGAAAAATACAAAGCTAGCTTGGTTGCAAAGGGTTTCACTCAGAAAAACGGATAGACTCTAAGGAAACTTTTTCCCCTGTTCCCAAATTTCTATCCATTCAAATCCTTATAACTATCGCAGCCCGTTTTGACTTTGAGGTTCATCAAATGGATGTCAAAACTGCCGTCCTAAATTGGGATTTAGAAAAAAAAACTTATATGACCCAACCTGAGGGATTTGAAGAGAAAGGCAAAGAGAACAGGGTATGCAAACTTAATAAATCCCTTTATGACCTGAAACAAGCATCGCGATAGTGGTTCATAAAATTCCATGAGACCCTTGCTGTTGCAGAATTCTTTACAAATAATGATGATTATTGCATATATCAAAAGGTCAGTGGGAGTGATGTTATCTTTATATCGTTATATGTGGATGATATGCTAAATGTTAGTAGCTCAATTGCCCTAGTAGTAGAGACGAAAAATTTCTTTGCACAACACTTCGATATAAAGTATTTTGTAAAAGCTTCATATGTGTTGGGCATCAAGATAATAAGAAATAGGAGAGAGAAGACTATCCAACTTTCCCATGTAACCTATTGTAAGATGATATTGGAAAAGTTTAATATGAGTATGTGTAAGCCCATGTCAACCCCAAGTGATAAAGAGACGAAGCTTAGTAATAAAATGTATCCTACCGAAGACATGGATATAAGAGCCATGGAGAGATTGCCATATAGGAGTGCAGTTGGGTCTCTTATGTACGCCATGACGGGATCAAGGCCTGACTTATCTTTCGTCATGAGTCTGGTGAGCCGTTTTCAAATCAATCCAAGGGAGGAGCATTGGAAAGCAGTAAAAAGAATTCTTAGATATTTAAAGATAACCATGAGCTATGCGCTCACATATGAGAGAGGAACTACAATAGCAATAGAGGGATATTCAGATGCAAGTTATCTCGTGGATCCAGATAATACAAAGTCTATATCTGGGTATGTGTTTATGCTTAGAGGGGGGGACGTTTCTTAGAACTCAAAGAAACAAGATATTACGGTTTTGTCCACCAAGGAATTCGAGTATGTGACATGCTGTCTAGCAGCCAAGGAGGCTATGTGGATTAAGAAGTTTCTTAATCAACTTATTTTCCATTCTATACATTGTTAGGCAGTGTGGATTTTTTTTGACAACACGACGGTCATTTGTGTCTCTAAGGAGCTTCGGTTTCACAAGAATTCCAAGCATATCAAGCAAATGAGGTGAGATTGAAAGAGATCGAGATCTTTTATATATCTATAGATTTGATGATTACAGACCCTCTGACTAAAGGAGTTGTCCCTAATGTTTTTGTAAGACATGTGAGAGAGATGGGAATGAGAGAAAGTGAGGAAGAGAGAATGTAAGGCCTTCAAAGGCCAGCTGGGAGATGTTGGGTTTTATGTGGCCTTTAAAGGCCTTATGAGTGTGTAATAAAAAATAATTATTATAGTGGAACATAAACTCAGTGGGATTGTGGTCCCTCGAAGACCATACTAAGAAAATGATATTTGTGGATATCGGACTGTGCTTGACGATTTGGGCCAGACGGTTGGAAAACCCCAGGTACCTGATCATAAAAAATAAACTGAGAAGGGTTTTTGGGTTAGCCCTTGATGAGGTCAGAGCTTATGCCTAGAAAAGTAAGCCGAGGGACTGTGTGACCCTCGTGTGTGATGGTAGGCCTACAGAGGCAGGGGCCAAAACCTCATCCTTGTTCCATCACACAGCATGCATATAGATCGATCGTTCGGGAAAGCTACATATCCACCTTTGGGTGAAACATATGCATGTGCAAGACATACCTCTATGGGTCATAGAGCTGTGGTCGCATCAGGTCATGGTGACCATGACTTGTCTCCAGTGGTGTACCTGTAATCCAAAGACTAGGATTGCGACTCCTTGAATCATCAACCAGACATTGGTGACCCGTTAATGAGCCCCTGCTTGAACTGTAGGTCATGGGAAACATTGGGTCGGTTCGATAAAACAAGTGTGGTCTGTAGTCCACAGTTGAAAGTGGAGTACCCCCTTATCGTTGATTGAATTTCTTAACCATATGGATCCACTTCCCATCATATTAATTTAAGTATGTTCATTTTATTATTAAAATAATTTAAATTTAATATTTGAGTTTTTATATGTTATTTGATACTTTATTTCTTATTTTTGGACTTATAGAAATGAAGTTATTAATTTACAAAGTTATAATGTTTTAAATATTATTTTGTTTAATTTTAAAATATTTATTAGAAATTACATGGGGGCCCATAGTGCACATCAGCCCACCATGTGGGTATTAGGT
>NW_006497930.1:2955830-2967045 GCF_000471905.2 Amborella trichopoda
ATATATTGATGGGAAAATGGTTTAACGAAAAGAGGATAATGATTCATGCACCTTCCATAATGTTGATGGTCCATCTATAGAAGGGATGACTCAGGTCTCGCACCCCACTTGTCGCCTTGATTAACAGTCCATATTTAATCTCAAGAAAGAGGCAAACTATGGGAAACCCAAAAGAAACCCTAGAACTAAATTTCACTATAAATACGGGTGCTCTCCCCCCATCTACACACCTCTCTCTCTCCCACAAACTCTCTCTCTCCCATAAACTCATTCTCTCTTTTCCCTAGGGGCTACACCCCTCTCTCTACTCTCGAATTTTCTCTCTCTACTCTCGCTCCTAAAAAGACCCTAAGGGGCACGCCCCAACATAGAGACTCTCTCTCTCTCATGATCTACTCCAAGGGTAGGAAAAATTAGGGTATGAGCCTAATTATTTTGGATTTAAGGTTTTCAAAAATTCATGGGTGGTTACCTAGTTTGGCCGAAATTAGCTTTCCCGGTTGGAGATTTAAGCTAGACTGCTGATCCCGCGCCAATGGATGTGGTGACTCGGTGTGAGGTGTAATCTCCGGCATCTTTTCTTTTAATTGTTTGTTCTTTTAATTTATATTATCAAGCACAATATTACGTTATATGAATGGCATCAAGTAGTTGAGATTTATTTTATTGATGTGTTATTTATTTTTAGAATTTTTACTGTTTGTAATAAGAGCATATGTGAGTGATCTTCTTGCCAAAATTATTAGGGGTGATTATTATTAAAAAAAAAAAATTTAAAATAGGGAAATTTCGAACTTTAGCAATCTTGAATTTTTACTTTTTTTTTGAATCCTAAGATCTTAAAATAAGAAAATTTTGGACCTTTAACTTCTGAATTCCTTTTTTTTTATTTCTGATCCTCATTATCCAAAAATAAAGCAATATTCGAAAAAAAATAATATGGGGCTCCTAAGAACAGGTGTACATGTAATATCCAAAATTTCAAACGTAATAAATTAAAATTTTAGGTAAAATTGTAATTTATTACTGCTCTGCCAATTTTTTATCTATTATTAAAACATTTTTTCAATATTTTAAAGAATGACCAATTTGCCCTTTTTTTTATTTTCAAAATCCAATATTTATTTTTGCGTGAACTAAGTATGATTGAATTTTTGGAATTTTCAAAATTAGAAATTTTATAGTTGTCAAATTTTAAAAATTCGACAATTATAAAACAAAAAATTTACAATTTGGGTGTCTGAAATGGTTTTTTATTTCGAATACTAAAGAACTGAAAGTAGGGAAATTTTATACATTAATAGCCTTAACTTTTTTTTTTTTTTTTTTTTTTTTGGGATCCCTAAGATTCAAAACTTGGTTAATTTCGGATCTTAAAGTTCCGAATTCTTTTTTTATTTGGGATCATTATGATACAAAATATTCGGGGCTCCTAACAACGGTATACATGTAATATCCAAAATTTTAAATTTAATAAGTGAAACTTTTAAGTAATATTGTGACAACTCTTAAATGACGGATATAAGTGTAATTTTTCCAATATATATTGGCTCCTATTAAACCAATCGCATATCCTTATCACGTTATACACTTTTTTAAGATATATATTTGTGGTTCCCTTTTTCTTTTAAACCAAATATTATTTCCTTATTTGAAATAAATATTGAAGGGCTGAGATTTTTTCTGGCGACACTAGTGGCATGATAACTCCTATTTTTAATCAAGTTTGTTTGAAGCCTATTTAATGCATACAAAAACCAATCAAAATCAGATTTTCTTTAAATAAAGAAATAAAGGCTCGGCCTCCCTCTCTGTTAAATATCCTAGAAACACAACCATCATTTTCTCTCTACTTAAGTAAACCAAGAAACTCCATTTCTTGTTGTGCCACTGATCAATACTTTGTTCTTGTAGCCAGATAAGAACGAAAAATAGAGAGGTGAACCATTTCCGAAGGTATGTACTGATTTCTATTATATTTTGGACATGTGTTTCATCTTTTGAAAAGATTCACTGGGGAGATCCTAAAGATCTGAAAATCTGAAGATCAAAAAATAGGGCAGTAATGGAAAATTTCGGACCTTGAATTTCTGAATTTTTTTTTAATTTCGGATCCTGAAAATCAAAAAATAGGGCAATAATGGAAAAAAAAATTGGGACTCCTAAGAACGGGTATGCATGTAATGTCCAAAAGTTTAAAAGTAATATGTGAAAAATTTAAGTAAAATGGTAAAAACTCTTTAAATGACGGATATGTGCCTAAGTTTTCCAATAACTTTTGGATCCATTTAGACCAAATCCCAAATCCTTATTACGTCATACTCTTTTTAATATATGCATTTGTGGTTGTAATCTTCCTTTTCGTGTAAACCAAATATTATTTGCTTTATCTGAAATGAATAATGAAGGGCAGAGATTTTAGTGGCATGATAATCTTACTTTATAAGAACTCCTTTATTTGCTCAAATTAGTTTGAGTCTATTTAATGCTTACTACAACAAATCTAAATTAATTAGAGAATCAGAAGACTGATGTACTTGGAGTTGGAGATTTTGAGTTAAAACTAAAGAGTGAGAGCACCTTGCTCGTAAAACAAACAATTTATGCTTCTGATATGAGGAAGTGCTAGGTTTCGGTTGCTAAGATATCTATAGCTGGATTCATAACCACTTTCACTGGGGAGAAAGTGGTGGTCAAGAAGGGAGAAGATGTGATCATGACATGACGACCTGTAGAAGGGCTATTTACTATTGAAATAAAAGAAAACGTTGCTTATGTCTCACCCAATACAGAATTAGATGCTACCTTATGGCATATGAGGTTGCGAAACATTAATATCAAACGAATTGAAAGATTAAAATGGAAAGGGATTCTTAATAATTACAAAGGAGATATACTGAAAGTGTGTGAGTCTTGTGTGGAAGGAAACTAATAAGGAAAAATACCACCAGGGCAAAAAGAGCTACTAGCGTATTGGAAATCATTTATAGTGACATATGTGGACCTATGAATGTGACTACCAAAAGTGAAAAAAGAGATTTTATCTCTTTTATAGATGACTACTCACGATATGGCCATATGTACCTTATTCAAGCAAAATCAAAAGCCCTGGAAAAATTCAAAGAATATAAGGCCCAAGTAGATAATCAAACCAACCTGAAAATTAAAGTCCTTAGAACCGATAGAGTAGGGGAATATTCATCTGACCTTTTCAAAGAATTGTGCATTGAAAATAAGATCATCCATCAGTACATCATACCTTATACTCCTGAATAAAATGGTGTAGCTGAGAGAAGGAATATGACCTTAGTGGAAATTGTAAGGAGTATGATGGGGCATGCAAATCTCTCATTGCAGGTTTGGGGAGAAGTCGTATTAACAGCATGTTACATCCTTAACTGGATTCCAACAAAATCTACTCCACTTACACCTCACGAAATTTTCACAAGTCGTACTCCCTCCCTTGAACCCCTGAAAGTTTGGGGTTGCTCAGCCCATGTCCTTATCCCACATCAAAATAGAACCAAATTGAAACCCAAAACTGTCAAATCCATTTTCATTGGTTATCCAGATCATGGTAAGGGGTATCGATTCTCCAACTTTGAAATTGGTACGGTTATTGAAGGCCACGATGCTCACTTCTTCGAGGAAGAGTTCCTTGAAGTAAGGGTGAGTAGAAAACTAGCCAACTTTTATTAAGAAGCCAAAAACATGGATGTAGTTCAAGACGCTGAACCTGAAAGTTTTAAACGAACCCAACCTGTTTGTGACCTCCTTAAAGAAAGTGACCCTTTACCTGAACCAAGACGAAGTAACCGAGTCAGTAAACCACCTCATTACCAAGGACATTTTGTCTACTTTAGAGAACATTTTGATAAGGTTAAGAAAAATCCATATCAAAAACCTAGAACTCACCGTGAAGCCTTGACCTATTCTGAAAGGGAATACTGGGTAGAAGTCATGAAAGATGAATATGCTTCCATTAACCAAAACCATGTATGAGAATTAGTACCCCAACCTGAAAAACATAAGGCTTTTGGTGGTAAGTGATTTTTCAAGAAAAAGTTGAACTCTAAAGGTGAATTCTAAGAGACCCTTGCTCTTGAAGGATTCTCTACAAATAATGGGGATAATTGTATATATCATAAGATTAGTGGGAGTGATGCGGTCTTTATATCGTTATATGTGGTTGATATGCTAATTGTTAGTAGCTCAATTACCCTAGTAATAGAGTCGAACAATTTCCTTGCACTACTCTTCGATATGAAGGATCTTGGAGAAGCTTCATTAGTTGGGCATAGAGATAATAAGAAACACGAGAGAGAAGACTATCCAATTTTCCCAAGCAACCTACTGTAAGAGGATACTGGAAAAGTTTAATATGCGTATGTGTAAGCCCATGTCAACCCCAATTGACAAAAAGACGAAGCTTAGTAACAAAATGTGTCCTACCGAAGACATGGATATACGAGCCATAGAGAGAGTGCCCTATTGGAGCGCAGTTTGGTCCCTTATGTACGTCATGACAGGAACAAAGCCTGACTTATCCTTCGTTATGAGTCCAGTGAGCCGTTTCCAAAGCAATCCAGGAGAGGAGCATTGGAAACTATTAAAAAGAATTCTCAGATATTTAAAGGGGACCATGAACTATGCGCTCACATATAAGGGGGGAGTTAAAATAGTAAGAGAGGGATATTCAGATGCAAGCTATCTCGCCGATCTAAATGATGCGAAGTGTACATTTGGGTATATATTTATGCTTGGAGCCGGTGCGGTTCTTGAAAGTCAAAGAAACAAGATATTGTGGTTGTGTCCGCCATAGAATTTGAGTATGTGGCACGCTGTCTAGCAGCCAAGGAGGCTGTGTGGATTAAGAAGTTTCTTAATCAATTTAATTTCCATCCTGTACATTGTGAGGCGGTACGGATTTTCTACCACAACACGGCGGCAATTTGTGTCTCTAAGGAGCTTCGAGTTCACAAAAATTCCAAATATATCAAGCCATACTTCTATCACTTGAGAAATGAGGTGAGATTGAAAGAGATCAAGATCAACTACATATCCATAGATTTGATGATTGCAAACCCTCTGACTAAGGGTCTCTAATGTTTTTGTAAGACATGTGAGAGCGATGGGGATGAGAGAAAGCGAAGAAAAGAAATCTAAGGCCTTCAAAGGCCAAGTGGGAGATGTTGGATTTATATGGCCTTTAAAGGCCTTATGAGTGTGTAATGAAAAACAATTATTATAATATAACAATACTTAGTGGGAGTGTGGTCCCTCGAAGACCATACTAAGCAAATGGTATTTACGGATACCGGACTGTGCTTGACGATCTGGGCCAGACGAATGGAAAACCCAAAGTACCCTAGCATAAAAAGTAAATCGATAAGGATTCTTGGGGTTAGCCCTTGATGAGGTCGTAACTTATGCCTAGATCAGTGAGCCGAGGGACTGTGTGACCCTTGTGATTGATGATAGACCTACAGAGACGGCGGCGAAAACCTCATCCTTGTTCCATCACACGGCAAGCATATAGATAGATCATTCAAGAAAGCTAGACATTCACCTTTGGGCGAAGCATATGCATGTGCGAGAGATACCCCTATGCGCTATAGAGATGTGGTCGCATCAGATCATGGTGATCATGACTTGTCTCTAGGGGAGGACCTGTAATCCACAGACTGGGATTGCGACTCCTTGGCCTATCGACCAGACTTTGGTGGCACGCGAATGAGTCCCAGTTTAAACTGTGGATCATGAGAAACACTAGGTCGGTTCGATAAACCAAGTGTGGTCAGTAGTTCACAATTGAAGGTGGAGTATCTCGCGATCGTTGATTTAATTCCTGAACAATATGGATCCACTTCCCTTCATGTGTTCAATTTATTATTAAATTATTTTAGATTTATTATTTTAATTTTTATAAGTCATTTTGATATTTTATTTCTTATTTTTTGACTTATAAAAATAAAGTTATTAATTTACAAAGTTATAATATTTTAAAATTCATTTTGTTTAATTTTAAAATATTTATTAAAAAATACATGGGGTCTCACAGTACACATAGGCCCACCATGTGGGAATTAAGTGGGGACCCACATACCATACATGGGGGGAACGCCCCACCCTTGGATACCTTCTCTTGTCGCTTTGTCATCAAGTGTGTTAAATATGGTAACTATATCTTGTAGCATATGGTCAAATATTGATTAGGAAATGATGACCATATCTTATCTTGATTATTAAAGGAATATCTTGACTTGATATTATTGAAATATTCTTAATGGAAAATATCAGATGGAATATGCAATTTATGATATGCATTATATCTTTAAATTGATTTAATTTATTTAAATATATTGATGGGAATATGGTTTAAGAAAAGGGGGATAATGGTTCATGCACCTTTCATGATGTTGATGGCCCATCTATAGACTAGATGACTCATATCTCTCACCCCACAAGTCACCTTGATCAACGGTTCATATTTAATCTCAAGAAAGACGTAAACTATGGGAAACCCTAAAAAAACCCTAAACCTAAATTTCACTACAAATAGGGGTGCTCTCCCCCCATCTCTACACACCTCTCTCTCTCCCATAAACTCTCTATCTCTTCCCTAGGGACCACTCCCCTCTCTCTACTCACAGATTTTTTCTCCCTACTCTCTCTCCTAAAAGACCCTAGGGGCTCTCCTCAACATAGAGACTCTCTCTCTCTCATGATCCAAAGATTTTGGAATTAGGAGCCTGATTATTTTGAAAATAGGATTTTGTTGAGATTTAAGGGTGGTTACCTAGTTTGGCCGAAATTAGCTTTCTCGGCTAGAAATTAAAGCTAGACTGCTGATCCCGCACCATTGGATGTGGCGACTCGGTATGGGATGTAAAAAGCCCGGTTGAGGTAATCTTCGACATCTTTTCTTATAATTGTTTATTCATTTATTTAATACTCTGAAGCACAATATTTGGTTGTATGAATGGCATCGAGTAGTTGAGATTTATTTTACTGATGTGTTATTTATTTTTGGAAATTCTATTGTTTGTAATAAGACCACCTGTGAGTGATATTGTTGCCAAAATTATAAGCGGTGATTAGTAATAAAAAAAAAAAAAATGTTTTTCCTTATCAAAAGATTACATTGGTCTTTCTTTAATTGATATCAGTGCTAGTTTTACTTGATTGCCATTAGGATTCTTTTCTTATTTTTTCTTGAGAATAGAAAGATAATGGCTGCTCGTACCTTCATCTCTGAGATCCTGAAAACTAAAAGGTTTGATGGGACCAACTTTGCTTCACGGAAAAGAAAAATCATATTTGTGCTCTACAAAAAAAACTTGCATGAGGTACTCATTGAGGACCGGCCTCATCGTCCAACTGACAACTCATCTCAAATAATCAATGATGAGTGCACCAACTGGAAGAGGAGGACTTCGAGATGCAAGCACATTCTTTTATGTGTCATGATTGACTCGTATGCATCTGAATACGAGTCAATCTATACTGCAAGTGAGATTTTTTGATAAACTTGAAAGAGAGTATGTTGAACCCTCTCTCATGAAGTATGCTATGGCTATGAGAAGGTACAATGATTTAAAAATGGTAGAAGGTACCAAGTTTGCAGATCATGTGCATGTATTTCGTGCACTAGTCAGAGATTTGGAAGATTCATGTATGAAGCCCAATGAATCTATGCAAGTGATTCATTTAGTGAATTCTCTTCCAAAGTCATGAGGGACTTTAATATCTTCCATCTCTGCTAGAAGAAAGGCATCAAAATTGGATGAACTCATCATGACCATCAAATCTGAAGAAGAAAGAAGGTGTTCAAGGCAAACCCCAAGGGATACTGTGCATATGGTAAAATCTCAACCATCTTTTAAATTTAAGAAATGAAAGCAAAGAAATACTTTTGAGAAGAAAAGATAATTCAAAAGAAGAGATTTTGGATATAAGGGAGTAAAGAGAGAGACTCGAACTTGTTTTATTTATAAGAAGGTGGGTCATATAGCCAATAGTTGTCGGTTCAACAAATCTGGTAAAACTAATAAGGAATTGGCATGGGTGTTTTTTGAGTCCATGCTAACCGACCCCAATGAAGCTTCTTAGTGTCTTGACTCGGGGGCTACGGCCCATGTCACAAACACCATGGACGGTTACCATTCGTTCACTCCCATGGGGCCAAGATAGCAGCATATTTGTATGGGAAGGAATCAGAAGACAGATGTCTTGGAGTTGGAGATTTTGTGTTGAAACAAAAGAGTAGGAGCACCTTGATCCTCAAACAGGCACTTCATGCTCCTAATATGATGAAGTACTTGGTTTCGGTTCTTAAGATGTCTATAGCTGGATTCATAACTACTTTCATTGGGGAGAAACTGGTGGTCAAGAAGAAAGATGTGAATATGATTGGACGACTTGTAGACGAGTTATTTTCTAATGAAATAAAAGAGAACGTTACTTATATCTCGTCCCCTAATGAATTAGATGCTACCCTATGACACATGAGGTTAGGATACATTAATATCAAATGAATGGAAAGATTAAAAAGGGACAGGATTCTTCATAATTATAAGGGGGATATCGAAAGCGTGCGAGTCTTATGTGCAAGGAAAGCTAATAAGTAAAAATACCACCAAGGCAAAAAGAGCTACTAGCGTATTGGAAATCATTCAGAGTGACACATGTGGACCTATGAATGTGACCACCAAAAGTGGAAAAGATATTTTATCTCTTTTATAGATGATCACTCGCGATATGAATTATTCATGCAAAATCAAAAGCCCTAGAAAAATTCAAAGAATATAAGGCCCAATTAGAGAATCAAACCAACCTGTAAATTAAAGTCCTTAGAACCAATAGAGGGGGGGAATATTCATCTGTGCTTTTCAAAGAAAAGAGTAGCTAAGAAATTGAATAAGACCTTAGTGGAAATGGTAATGAGTAAGATAGGGCATGAAAATCTCTCATTGGAGTTTTTGGAAGAATCCGTATTAATGGCTTGTTACATCATTAACCGGACTCCCACAAAAGCTACCACACTTACTCCTCACGAAATTTTCATAGGTTGTACTCCCTCCCTTAAACACCTGTAAGTTTGGAGTGGCTCAGCCCATGTCCTCATCCCACATCAAAATAGAACCAAATTGCCACCCAAAACTATCAAATCCATTTTCATTGGTTACCTAGATCATGGTAAGGGGTATCGATTCTACAACATTGAATTTGATGCTGTTATTGAAAGCCGTGATGCTCACTTCTTTTAGAAAGAGTTCCTTGAAGCAAGGGTGAGTAGAAAACAAGCCAACTTTTATGAGGAGGCCAAAAATAAGGTTGTAGTTCGAGACCTTGAACCTGAAACTACTAAACCAACCCAACCTATTTTTGACCTCCCTAAAGAAAGTGAACCTTTACCTGAACCAAGATGAATTAACGGAGTCAGTAGATACCTCTTTACCTAGATCATTTTGTCTATCATAAAGAACATTTTGATAAGGCTGGAGAAGATCCAGATTCAGAACTTAGAACTCACCGTGAAGCCTTGACCTATCCTGAAAGGGAATACTAGATAGAAGCCATGAAAGATGAGTATGCTTCCATTAACCAAGACCATGTACGGGAATTAGTACCCCTACAGGAAAAACATAATGCCATTAAATGTAAGTGGATTTTCAAGAAACTCAGAAGGGAAAATATAAAAATACAAAGCTAGCTTGGTTGCAAAGGGTTTCACCTAGAAAAAAGGGATCGATTCTATAGAAACTTTTTCCCCTGTTGCCAAATTTCTATCCATCCGAATCCTATAACTATCGCAGCCCATTTTGACTTTGAGGTTCATCAATTGGATGTCAAAACTGCCTTCCAAAATGGGGATTTAGAAGAAAAAACTTACACGACCCAACCGGAGGAATTTGAAGAGAAAGGGAAAGAGAACCTTGTATACAAATTTAATAAATCCCTTTATGACCTGAAACAAGCATCGCGACAGTGATACATAAAACTCCAAGGGACCCTTGCTCTTACAGGATTCTCTACAAATAATGAGGATTATTGCATATATCAAAAGGTCAGTGGGAGTGATGGTGTCATTATATAGTTATATGTGGATGATATGCTAATTGTTAATAGCTCAATTGCCCTAGTAGTAGAGACGAAAATTTCTTTGCACGACACTTCGATATGAAGGATTTTGGAGAGGCTTCATATGTGTTGGGCATCAAGATAATAAGAAACATGAGAGAGAAGACTATCCAACTTTCCCAAGCAATCTACTTTTAGAGGATACTGAAAAAGTTTAGTATGAGTATGTGCAAGCCCATGTCAACCCCAATTGATAAAAAGACAAAGCTTAGTAATAAAATGTGTCTTACCGAATACATGGATATAAGAGCCATGGAGAGAGTGCCATACAGGAATGCAGTTGGGTCCCATATGTACGCCATGACGGGAACAAGGCTAGACTTGTCCTTCATCATGAGTCTGGTGAGCCGTTTTCAAAGCAATCCAAGAGAGGAGCGTTGAAAAGCAGTAAAAAGAATTCTCAAATATTTAAAGAGGACCATGAACTATGCGCTCACATATAAGGGAAGACAGTGGGTCATGGGAAACATTAGGTCAATTCGATAAAGCAAGTGTGGTCTGTTGTCCACAATTGAACATGGAGTATCCCGTGATTGTTGATTGAATTCCTTAACCATATGGATCAACTTCATTCATATTAATGTAATTGTGTTCATTTTATTTAAACTTATTTTAAATTTATTATTTGAATTTTTATATGTCATTTGATATTTTATTTCTTATTTTTGGACTTATAAAAATGAAGTTCTTAATTTACAAAGTTATAATGTTTTAAAATATATTTTGTTTAATTTTATAATATTTATTAAAAATTACATGGGGGCCTATAGTGCACATCAGCCCACCATGTGGGTATTAGGTGGGGCCCCACATACCATACATGGGTGGCACGCCTACCCTTGGATACCTTATCTTGTTGCTTTGTCTTCAAGTTTGTTAAATATGGTAACTGTATCTTGTAGCATATGGTCAAAAATTGATTAGGAAATGTTGACCATACCTTATCTTGATTATTGAAAGAATGTCTTAACTTGATATTAATGAAATATTCTTACGGAAAATATGAGATGGAATATGCAATTTATGGTATGCACTATATCTTTAATGGATTTAATTTATTAAATATATTGAT
>NW_006497930.1:2993220-3018397 GCF_000471905.2 Amborella trichopoda
TATTTCAAAAGAAGATATTTTGGAAATAAGGGAGCAAAGAGAGAGATTCAAACTTGTTTTTTTTGCAAGAAGGTGGGCCACATAGCCAAAAGTTGTCGGTTCAACAAATTTGGTGGAACTAATAAGGAATTGGCATGGGTGTTTTTTGAGTCCATGCTAACTGACCCCAAGGAAGTTTCTTGGTGTTTGGACTCGGGGGCTACGGCCCATGTCACAAACCCCATGGAAGGTTACTATTATTTCACTCCCATGGCGCTAAGACAGCAGCATATTTATATAGGAAGGAATCAGAAAACAGATGTACTTGGAGTTGAAGATTTTAAGCTGAAACAAAAGAGTACGAACACCTTGATCCTCAAACATGCACTTTATGCTCCTAATATGAGGAACTTCTTGGTTTCGGTTTCTAAGATGTCTATAGCTGGATTCATAACCACTTTCATTAGGGAGAAAGTGGTGGTCAAGGAGAAGATGTGATCATGATTGGACGACTTGTAGACGGGTTATTTACTATTGAAATAGAAGAGAACGTTGCTTATATCTCGTCCCTTAATGAATAAGATGCTACCCTATGACATATGAGGTTAGAAAACATTAGTATCAAACAAATGGAAAGATTAAAAAGGGACGGGATTCTTCATAATTACAAGGGAGATTTATCGAAAGCGTGCGAGTCTTATGTGCAAGGAAAGGTAATAAGTAAAAATACCATCAGGGCAAAAAGAGCTACTAGCATATATTGAAAATCATTCATAGTGACATATGTGGATTTATGAATGTGACCACCAAAAGTGGAATAAGATATTTTATCTCTTTTATAGATGATCACTCGCGATATGATCATGTGTACTTAATTCATGCAAACTCAGAAGCTCTAAAAAAATTCAAAGAATATAAGGCCCAAGTAGAGAATTAAACCAATTTGAAAATTAAAGTCCTTAGAACCAATAGAGGGGAGAAATATTCATCTAAACCTTTTCAAAGAATTGTGCATTGAAAACGGGATCATCCATCAGTACATCATGCCTTGTACTCCTTAACAAAATAGTGTAGCTGAGAGAAGGAATAAGACCTTAGTAGAAATGGTAAGGGGTACGATGGGGCATGCAAATCTCTCATTGGACCTTTGCGGAGAATCCGTATTAACGGCATGTTACATCCTTAACCAGACTCCCACAAAAGCTGCCCCACTTACTCCTCACGAAATTTTCACAGGTCGTACTCCCTCCCTTGAATTTTTTAAAGTTTGGGGTGACACAGCCCATGTCCTTATCCCACATCAAAATACAACCAAATTGCCACCCAAAATTGTCAAAACCATTTTCATTGGTTACCCAGAACATGGTATGGGGTAACGATTGTACAACGTTGAATTTGGTACTGTTATTGAATGTCGCGATGCTCACTTCTTTGAGGAAGATTTCCTTGAAGCAAGGGTGAGTAGAAAACAAGCCAACTTTCATGTGGAGGCCAAAATAAGGATGTAGCTCGAGACCCTGAACCTGAAACTTCTAAATCAACCCAACCTTTTTCTGACCTCTCTAATGAAAGTGAACCTTTACCTGAACCAAGACGAATTAACCGAGTCAGTAGACACCACTTTACCTAGATCGATTTGACTACCTTGGAGAACATTTTGATAAGGTTGGGGAAGATCTAGATTCAGAATCTAGAACTCACCGTGAAGCCTTGACCTGTAGTGAAACACAATACTAGATAGAAGCCATGAAAGATGAGTATGCATCTAATAGCCAAAACCATGTATGAGAATTAGTACCCCGACCCAAAAGACATAAGGCCATTAGTTGTCAATGAATTTTCAAGAAAAAGTTGAACTCTAAAGGAAAAATAGAAAAATACAAAGCAAGCTTGGTTGCAAAGGGTTTCACCCAGAAAAAAGGGATGGATTATAAGGAAACTTTTTCCCCTAATGCCAAAATTCAAGTCATCCGAATCGTTATAACTATCGCAGCCCATTTTGACTTTGAGGTTCATCAAATGGATGTCAAAACTGCCTTCCTAAATGGGGATTTAGAAGAAAAAACTTACATGACCCAACTTGAGGGATTCGAAGAGAAAGGGAAACAGAGTTTTATATGCAAACTTAATAAATCCCTTTATGACCTGAAACAAGAATCGTAACAGTAGTACAAGAAATTCCAAGAGACCCTTGCTCTTGCAGGATTCTCTACAAATGATGAGGATTATTGCTTATATCAAAAGGTCAGTGGGAGTGATGTGGTCTTTATATCGTTATATGTGGATGATATGCTAATTGTTATAAGCTCAATTACCCTAGTAGTAGAGACAAAAAATTTCTTTACACAACACTTCGATATGAAGGATTTTGGAGAAGCTTCATATGTGTTGGGCATCAAGATAATAAGAAACAAGAGAGAGAATACTATCCTACTTTCCCAAGCAACCTACTGTAAGAGGATACTGAAAAAGTTTAATATGAGTATGTGTAAGCCCATGACAACCCCAATTGATAAAAAGACGAAGCTTAGTAATAAAATGTGTCCTACCGAAGACCTGGATATAAGAGCCATGGAGAGAGTGCCATACAGGAGCGCAGTTGGGTCCCTTATGTACGTCATGGCAGGAACAAGGCCTGACTTGTCCTTCGTCATGAGTCTGGTGAGCCGTTTTCAAAGAGGACTATGAACTATGCCCTCACATATAAGGGAGGAACTGAAATAGCTATAGAGGGATATTCAGATGCAAGCTATCTTGTAGATTCAGATGATGCGAAGTCTACATCTGGGTATAGGTTTATGCTTGGAGGGGGTGAGGTTTCTTGGAACTCAAAGAAACAAGATATTATGGTTTTGTCGACCATGGATTCCGAGTATGTGGCATGCTGTCTAGCAGCCAAAGACGCTATGTGGATTAAGAAGTTTCTTAATCAACTTAATTTCCATCCTGTACATTGTGAGGCGATGCGAATTTTTTGCGACAACACGGCGGCTATTAGTGTGTCTAAGGAGCTTCGGTTTCACAAGAATCCCAAGCATATCAAGCCATAAATCTATCACTCGAGAAATGAGGTGAGATTGAAAGAGATCGAGATGAGCTACATATCTACAGATTTGATGATTGCAGACCCTCTGACCAAGAGAGTTGTCCCTAATGTTTTTGTATGACATGTTAGAGAGATGACGATGAGAGAAAGTGAGGAAGAGAGACTGTAAGGCCTTCAAAAGCCAACTCAAAGATGTTGGGTTTATGTGGCCTTTAAAGGCCTTATGAGTGTGTAATGAAAAACATTTATTATAGTGGAACATAAACTCAGTGGGTTTGTGGTCCCTCGAAGACCATACTAAACAAATGATATTTGCGGATACCGGACTGTGCTTGACGATTTGGGCCAGTCGGTTGGAAAACCCAAGATATCTGGGCATGAAAAACAAATCGAGAAGGGTGTTTGGATTAGCCCATGATGAGGTCAGAGCTTAGGCTAAGATGAGTAAGCTGAGGGACTGTGTGACCCTTGTGTGTGATGGTAGGCCTACAGAGACGGGGGCCAAAACCTCATCCTTGTTCCATCACACGGCATGCATATAGTTAGATCGTTCGGAAAAACTAGATACCCACCTTTGGGTGAAGCATATGCATGTGCGAGAGATACCCCTATGCGCCATAGAGCTGTGGTCGCATCAAGTCGTGGTGACCTTGACTTGTCGCAAAGAGAGGACCTATAATCCACAGACTAGGATTGCGACTCCTTGGCTCATCAACCAGACATTGGTGACCCATTAATGAGCCCCTGCTTGGACTGTAGGTCATGAGAAACATTTGATCGGTTCGATAAAGCAAGTGTGGTCTGTAGTCCACAGTTGAAGGTGGAGTATCCCGTGATCGTTGATTGAATTCCTTAACCATATGGATCCACTTCCCATCATATGAATTTTTTTTTATTCATTTTATTATTAAAATATTTTAGATTTATTATTTGAATTTTTATAAGTCATTTGATATTTTATTTCTTATTTTTGCTCTTATAAAAATGAAATTATAAATTTAAAAGTTATAATGTTTTAAAATTCATTTCGTTTAATTTTAAAATATTTATTAGAAAATACATGGGGGTCCATAGTGCACATTGGCCCACCATGTGGGTATTAGGTGGGGCCCCACGTACCATACATGGGTGGCACGCCCCACCCTTGGATACCTTTTCTTGTTGCTTTGTCTTCAAGTTTGTTAAATATGGTAACTATACCATGTAGCATATGGTCAAATATTGATTAGGAAGTATTGACCATATATTATCTTGATTATCGAAGCAATATCTTGACTTGATATTATTGATATATTCTTATGGAAAATATGAGATGGAATATGCAATTTATGGTATGCATTATATCTTTAATCGATTTAATATATTTAAATATATTGATGGGAAAATGGTTTAAGGAAAGGGGATAATGCTTCATGCACCATCCATAATAGAAACGGTCCATATTCAATCTCGAGAAATAGGCAAACTATGGGAAACCTTAAATAAACCCTAAACTTAAATTTCAGTATAAATAGTGGTGCTCTCCCCCCATCCCTACACACCTCTCTCTCTCCCATACACTATCTCTCTCTCTTCCCTAGGGGCCACACCCTTCTCTCTACTCTTTGATTTTCTCTCTCTACTCTCTCACCTAAAAAGACCCTAGGGGGCACGCACCAACATAGAGATTCTCTCTCTCTCATGATCTAATCTAAGGGTTGGAAAAATTAGGGTTTGAGCCTAATTATTTTGGAGTTAGAGTTTTGTAGAGATTTATAAGTGGTTTCCTAGTTTGGCCGAAATTAGCTTTCCTTGTTCGAGATTGAAGCTAAACTACTGATCTCGCACCGTTGGATGTGGTGACTCGGTGTGGGGTGTAAAAAGACCGGTCAAGGTACTCTCTGGCTTCTTTTCTTTAAATATTTTGTTCTTTTATTTTATATTCCCAAGCACATTATTAGGTTGTATGACTGGCATCAACAAGTTGAGATTTATTTTATTGATGTGTTATTTATTTTTGAAATTTCTATAGTTTGTAATATGACCACCTGTGAGTGATCTTGTTGCAAAAATTATGAGGGGTGATTATTATTTTTTAAAAAAAAAAGTTGTATTTCCCCGGCAAAAGATTACAAAAGTCTTTATTTCATTGATATCAGAGTTAGTTTTACTTGATTTCCATTAGGATTCTTTTCTTATTTTTTCTTTAGAATAGAAATTTAATGGATGCTCGTACCTTCATCTCTGAGATTCTGAAAGTCGAGAGGTTTGATGGGACCAACTTTGCTTCATTGCAAAGAAAAATCAAATTTACGCTCTATGAAGAAAACTTGCATGAGGTACTCTTTGAGGACCAACCTCATCGTTCAACTGACGACCCATCTCAAATAATTAAATATGAGTATGCCAACTGGAAGAGAAGGAACTTGATATGCAAGCACATTCTTTTATGTGCCATGACTGACTCGTATGCTTCTGAGTACGAGTCAATCTATACTGCAAGTGAGATTTTTTTATTAACTCAAACGGGAGTATGTTGAACCCTCTCTCATGAAGCAAACTATGGCTATGAGAAGGTACAATGATTTAAAAAAGGTTGAAGGTACCAAGTTTGCAAATCATGTGCACTTGTTTTGTGCACTAGTCAGAGATTTGGAAGATATAGGCATGTAGTCCAATGAATCTATGCAAGTGATTTATTTAATGAATTATCTTCCTATTTCATGGGAGACTTTCATATCTTCCACCTCTGCTAGAAGAAAGGCACCAAAATTGGAGGAACTCATCCCGACCATCAAATATGCAGAAGAAAGGAGGAGTTCAAAGCAAACCCCAAGGGATGTTGTGCATATAGTAAAATCTCAACCATCTTTTAAATTTAAGAAAGGAAAAGGAAGAAATACTTTTGAGAAGAAAAGATATTTCAAAAGAAGAGATTTTGGAACTAAGGGAGCACAGAGAAAGACTCGAAATTTTATATTTGCAAGAAGGTGGGCCACATAGCCAATAGTTGTCTGTTACACAAATCTAATGGAACTAACAAGGAATTGGCATGTGTGGTTTTCGAGTCCATGCTAGCTGACCTCATGGACGCTTCTTGGTGTCTGGACTCAGGGTCTACGGCCCATGTCAAAATCACTAAGAAAGGTTTCCGTTCTTTCACTCCCATGGGGCCAGGATAGCAGCATATTTATATGGGAGGGAATCAGAAGACTGATGTACTTGGAGTTGGAGATTTTGAGTTCAAACTAAAGAGTGGGAGCACCTTGATCTTAAAAAAAACATTTTACGCTTTTAATATGAGGAAGTGCTTGGTTTCAGTTCTTAAGATATCTATGGCTGGATTCATAACCACTTTCACTGGGGAGAAAGTGGTGGTCAAGAAGGGAAATGATGTGATCATGACATGACGACTTGTAGAAGGGCTATTTACTATTGAAGTAAAAGAGAACGTTGCTCTTGTCTCGTCCAATACTAAATTTGATGCTACCCTATGCCATATGAGGTTACGAAACATTAATATCAAACGAATGGAAAGATTAAAAAGGAACGGGATTCTTAATAATTATAAAGGAGATATATCGAAAGTGTGAGAGTCTTGTGTGCAAGGAAAAATACCATCAGGGCAAACAGAGCAATTAGCATATTTGAAATCATTTATAGTGACATATGTGGACCTATGAATGTGACCACCAAAAGTGAAAAAAGATATTTATCTCTTTTATAGATGACTACTCGCGATATGGCCATGTGTACCTTATTCACGCAAAATCAGAAGCCCTAGAAAAATTCAACGAATATAAGGCCCAAGTAGATAATCAAACCAACCTGAAAATTAAAGTCCTTAGAACCGATACAGTGGGGGAATATTCATCTGACCTTTTCAAAGAATTGTGCATTGAAAATAGGATCATCCATTAGTACATCACACCTTATAGTCCTGAACAAAATGGTGTAGCTGAGAGAAGGAATAAGACCTTAGTGGAAATTGTAAGGAGTATGATGGGGCATGCAAATCTCTCATTGCAGTTTTGGGGAGAAGCCGTATTAACAGCATGTTACATCCTTAACCGGATTCCCACAAAAGCTACCCCATTTACTCCTCACGAAATTTTCACAGGTCGTACTCCCTCCCTTGAACAGCTGAAAGTTTGGGGTTGCTCAACCCATATCCTTATCCCCCATCAAAATAGAACCAAATTGAAACCCTAAACTGTCAAATCCATTTCATTGGTTACCCAGATCACGGTAAAGGGTATCAATTCTACAACCTTGAAATCGGTACGGTTATTGAAAGCTGCGATGCTCACTACTTTGAGGAAGAGTTCCTTGAAGCAACGGTGAGTAGAAAACAAGCCAACTTTCATTAGGAGGTCAAAAACAAGGATGTAGTTGGAGACGCTAAACCTGAAACTTCTAAACCAACCCAACCTATTTGTAACCTCACTAAAGAAAGTGAACCTTTACCTGAACTAAGATGAAGTAACCGAGTCAGTAAACCACCTCATTACCAAGAACATTTTGTCTACCATGGAGAACATTTTGATAAGGTTAGAGAAGATCCAGATCCAAAACCTAAAACTCATCGTGAAGCCTTGACCTGTTCTGAAAGAGAATACTGGGTAGAAGCCATGAAAGATGAATATGCTTCTAGTAACCAAAACTATGTATAAGAATTAGTACCCCTACCTCAAAAACATAAGGCCTTTGGCTGTAAGTGAATTTTCAAGAAAAAGTTGAACTCTGAAGGCGAAAATAGAAAAATACAAAGCTAGGTTGGTTGTAAAGGGTTTCAGCTCGAAAGAAGGGATAGATTATGAGGAAATGTTTTCCCCTGCTGCCAAATTTCCATCTATCTGAATCCTTATAGCTATAACAGCCTATTTTGACTTTGAGGTTCATCAAATGGATATTAAAACTGCTTTCCTAAATGGGAATTTAGAAAAAGAAATTTACATCACCCAACCTGAGGGATTTGAAGAGAAAGGGAAAGAGAACCTTGTATGAAAACTTAATAATCCCTTTATAGCCTGAAACAAACATCGCGACAGTGGTACATAAAATTCCAAGAGACCCTTGCTCTTGCAAGATTCTCTACAAATAATGAGGATTATTGTATATATCAAAAGATTAGTGGGAGTGATGTGGTCTTTATATCGTTAAATGTGGATGATATGCTAATTGTTAGTAGCTCAATTACCCTAGTAGTAGAGTCGAACAATTTCCTTGCACAACTTTTTGATATGAAGGATCTTAGAGAAGTTTCATGAGTTGGGCATCAAGATAATAAGAAAAAAGAGAGAGAAGACTATCCAACTTTTCTAGGCAACCTACTGTAAGAGTATACTGGAAAATTTTGATATGAGTATGTGTAAGCCCATGTCAACCCCAATTGAAAAAAAGATGAAGCTTAGTAATAAAATGTGTCCTACTGAAGACATGGATATAAGAGCCATGGAGAGAGTGCTCTATTGGAGCAGAGTTGGGTCCCTTACGTACGTCATGACGGGAACAAGGCCTGACTTATCCTTCGTCAAGAGTCTGGTGAGCCGTTTCTAAAGCAATCCTGGAGAGGAGCATTGAAAAGCAGTAAAAGCAATTCTCATATATTTAAAGGGGACCATGAACTATGCGCTCACATATAATGGGAGAGCTAAAATAACAATATAGGGATATTCAGATACAAGCTATCTCGCCAATCCAGATGATGCGAAGTGTACATCTAGGTATGTGTTTATGCTTGGAGGATGTGCGATTTCTTGGAAGTCAAAGAAACAAGATATTGTAGTTTTGTCTGCCATAGAATCCGAGTATGTGGCACACTATCTAGCAGCCAAGGAGGCTGTGTGGATTAAGAAGTTTCTTAATCAACTTAATTTTCATCCTGTACATTGTGAGGCGGTGCGAATTTTCTACGACAACACGGCGGCAATTTGTATCTCTAAGGACCTCGAGTTTACAAAAATTCCAAGTATATCAAGCCACACTTCTATCACCTGAAAAACGAGGTGAGATTGAAAGAGATCGAGATCAACTACATATCTACAGATTTGATGATTGCAGACCCTCTGACTAAGTGAGTTGTTCCTAATGTTTTTGTAAGACATGTGAGAGAGAAGGGGATGAGAGAAAGCCAGGAAAAAAAATGTAAGGCCTTCAAAGGTCAAGTGGGACATGTTGGGTTTATATGGCCTTTAAAGGCCTTATGAGTGCGTAATGAAAAACATTTATTATAGTAGAACAATACTCAGTAGGAGTGTGGTCCCTCGAAGACCATACTAAGCAAAGGGTATTTATGGATACCGAACTGTGCTTGACGATCTGGGCCAGTCGGATGGAAAACCCAGAGTACCTCGGCATAAAAAATAAACAGAGAAAGGTTTTGGGGTTAGCCCTTGATGAGGTCGGAGCTTATGCCTAGATAAGTGAGCCGAGGGACTGTGTGATCCTTGTGATTGATCGTAGACCTACAGAGACAAGGGTCAAAACCTCATCCTTGTTCCATCACACGGCATGCATATAGATAGAGCATTCGGGAAAGCTAGATATTCACCTTTGAGCGAAGCATATGCATGTGCGAGAGATACCCTTATGCGCTATAGAGATGTGGTCGCATCAGGTCATGGTGATCTTGACTTGTCTCTAGGGAAGGACCTGTAATCGACAAACTAGGATTGTGACGCCTTGGCTCATCGACCAGACTTTGGTGACACGCTAATGAGTCCCTGTTTGGACTATGGGTCATGAGAAACACTAGGTCGGTTCGATAAAGCAAGTGTGGTCAGTAGTCCACAGTTGAAAGTGGAGTATCCCGTGATCGTTGATTTAATTCTTGAACCATATGGATCCACTTCCCATCATGTGTTCATTTTATTACTAAATTATTTTAGATTTATTATTTGCATTTTTATAAGTCATTTGATATTTTATTTCTTATTTTTTGACTTATAAAAATAAAATTATTAATTTACAAAGTTATATTTTTTTAAAATTCATTTTGTTTAATTTTAAAAGATTTAATAAAAAATACATGGGGTCCCACAGTACAAATAGGCCCACCATGTGGGTATTAGGTGGGACCCCACATACCTTACATGGGAGGCATGCCCCACCCTTGGATACCTTCTCTTGTCGCTTTGTCTTCAAGTGTGTTAAATATGGTAACTATATCTTGTAGCATATGGTCAAATATTGATTATGAAATAATGACCATATCTTATCGTGATTATTGAAGGAATACTTTGACTTGATATTAATGATATATTCTTATTGGAAAATATGAGATGAAATATGCAATTTATGGTATGCACTATATCTTTAATGGAATATGGTTTAACAAAAGGGGGATAATGGTTCATGCACCTTTCATGATATTGATGGCCCATCTATATAATGGATGACTCATATCTCTCACCCCACAATTCACCTTGATCAACGGTCCATATTCAATTTCATGAAAAAAGCAAACTATGGGAAACCCTAAAGAAATCCTAGACTTAAATTTCACTGTAAATAGAGGTGCTCTCCCCCCATCTCTACACACCTCTCTCTCTCTCTCATAAACTCTATATCTCTTCCCTAAGGACCACGCCCCTCTCTCTACTCTCGGATTTTCTCTCTCTCTTAAAAGACCCTAAGGGCACGCCTCAACATAGAGACTCCCTCTCTCTCATGATCCAATTATTTTCGAATTAAGGTTTGAGCCTAACTATTTTGGAATTAGGGTTTTGTTGAGATTTAAGGGTGGTTACCTAGTTTGGCCAAAATTAGCTTTTTCGGTTAGAGATTGAAGCTAGACTGCTGATCCCGTGCCATTGGATGTGGTGACTCACTGTGGGGTGTAAAAAGCCCGGTTGAGGGAATCTCCAGCAACTTTTCTTATAATTGTTTATTCATTTATTTTATATTCCCAAGCACAATATTTGGTTGTATGAATGGCATCAAGTAGTTGAGATTTATTTTATTAATGTGTTATTTATTTTTGGAAATTCTATTGTTTGTAATAAGACCACCTGTGAGTGATATTGTTTCCGAAATTATAAGGGGTGATTATTAATAAAAAAAAAAAATTTATTTCCTTGTCAAAAGATTACATTGGTCTATCTTTCATTGGTATCAGTGCTAGTTTTACTTGATTGCCATTAGGATTCTTTTTATTTTTTTGCTTGATAATAGAAATATAATGGCTACTCGTGCCTTCATCTCTGAGATCATGAAAATTGAAAGGCTTGATGGGACCAACTTTGCTTCATGGAAAAGAAAAATCAAATTTGTGCTCTACAAAAAAAACTTGCACGAGGTACTCTTTGAGGACCGGCCTCATCGTCCAACTGACAACTCATCTCAAATAATCAATGATGAGTGCGCCAACAGGAAGAGGAGGAACTTGAGATACAAGCACATTCTTTTATGTGCCATGATTGACTCGTATGCTTCTGAATACAAGTCAATCTATACTACAAGTGAGATTTTTGATAAACTTGAAAGAGAGTATGTTGAACCCTCTCTCATGAAGTAAACTATGGCTATGAGAAGGTACAATGATTTAAAAATAGTAGAAGGTACCAAGTTTGCAGATCATGTGCATGTGTTTCGTGCACTAGTTAGAGATTTGGAAGATTTAGGCATGAAGCCCAATGACTCTGTGCAAGTGATTTATTTAATGAATTCTCTTCCAAATTCATGGGGGACTTTAATATCTTCCATCTCTGCTAGAAGAAAGGCACCAAAATTGGAGGAACTTATCATGGCCATCAAATTTAAAAACGAAAGAAGGAGTTCAAGGCAAACCCCAAGGGATACTGTGCATATAGTAAAATCTCAACCATCTTTTAAATTTAAGAAATGAAAGGGAAGAAATGCTTTTAAGAAAAAAAGATATTTCTAAAGAAGAGATTTTGGAAACAAGGAAGCAAAGAGAGAGACTCGAACTTGTTTAAGAAGGTGGGCCACATAACCATTAGTTGTCGGTTCAACAAATCTGATGAAACTAATAAGGAATTGGCATGGGTGTTTTTTGAGTCCATGCTAACTGACCCCAATGAAGCTTCTTGGTGTCTTGACTCGGGGGCTACGGCTCATGTCACAAACACCAAGGAAGGTTACCATTCTTTCACTCCCATGGGGCCAGGATAGCGGGATATTTATATGGGAGGGAATTTGAAAACTGATGTACTTAGAGTTGGAGATTTTGAGCAGAAACAAAACACTGGGAGCACCTTAATCCTCAAACATGCACTTTATGCTCCTAATATGAAGAAGTGCTTGGTTTCGGTTCCTAAGATGTCTATAGCTGGATTCATAATCACTTTCATTGAGGAGAAAGTTGTGGTTAAGAATGAGAAGATGTGATCATGATTGGGCGACTTGTAGACGGGTTATTTACTATTGAAATAAAAGAGAACGTTGCTTATGTCTCATCCCCTAATGAATTAGATGCTACCCTATGGCATATGATGTTAGTATACATTAATATCAAACAAATGGAAAGATTAAAAAAGGACGGGATTCTTCATAATTATAAGGGAGATTTATCGAAAGCGTGCGAGTCTTATGTGAAAGGAAAGCTAATAAGTAAAATACCATCAGGGCAAAAAGAGCTGCTAGCATAATTGAAATCATTCATAGTGACATATGTTGACCTATGAATGTGACTACCAAAAGTGGAAAAAGATATTTTTATCTCTTTTAGCGATGATCACTCGTGATATGACCATGTGTACCTTATTCATACAAAATCAGAAGCTCCAAAATAATTCAAAGAATATAAGGCCCAAGTACATAATCGAACCAACCTGAAAATTAAAGTCCTTAGAACCAATAGAGGGGGGGAATATTCATCTGACCTTTTCAAAGAATTGTGCATTGAAAACGAGATCATCCATCAGTACATCATGCCCTATACTCTTGAACAAAATAGTGTAGCTGAGAGAAGGAACAAGACCTTAGTGGAAATGGTAAGTGGTACGATGGGGCATGCAAATCTCTCATTGGACCTTTGGGGAGAATCCGTATTAACGGCATGTTCCATCCTTAAACAGACTCTCACAAAAGTTGCCCCACTTACTCCTCACGAAATTTTCACAGGTCGTACTCCCTGCTTTGAACACTTGAAAGTTTGGGGTTGTACAGCCCATGTCCTTATCCCACATCAAAATAGAACCAAATTGCCACCCAAAACTTTCAAATCCATTTTTATTGGTTAACCAGAACATGGTATGGGTTAACGATTCTGCAACATTGAATTTAGTACTGTTATTGAATGCCGCAATGCTAACTTCTTTGAGGAAGATTTCCTTGAAGCAAGGGTGAGTAGAAAACAAGCCAACTTTTATGAGGAGGCCAAAAATAAGGATGTAGCTCGAGACCCTGAACCTGAAACTTCTAAACCAACCCGACCTGTTTGTGACCTCCCTAAAGAAAATGAACCTTTACCTGAACCAAGACGAATTAATCGAGTTAGTAGACACCTCTTTACCTAGATCATTTTGACTACCTTGGAGAATATTTTGATAAGGTTGGGGAAGATCCAGATTCAGAACCTAGAACGCACCGTGAAGCCTTGACTTGCAGTGAAAGGCAACACTAGGTAGAAGCCATGAAAGATGAGTATGCTTCCATTAACCAAAACCATGTATGGGAATTAGTACCCCTACCTGAAAAACACAAGGCCATTAGTTGTCAGTGAATTTTCAAGAAAAAGTTGAACTCTGAAAGAAAAATAGAAAAATACAAAGCTAGCTTGGTTGCAAGGGGTTTCACTCAGAAAAAAGGGATAGATTATAAGGGAACTTTTTCCCCTATTGCAAAATTTCTATCCATCTGAATCCTTATAACTATCGCAGTCCATTTTGACTTTGAGGTTCATCAAATGGATGTCAAAACTGCCTTCCTAAATGGAGATTTAAAAGAAAAAACTTACATGACCCAACTCGAGGGATTTGAAGAGAAAGGGAAAGAGAGCCTTGTATGCAAACTTAATAAATCTCTTTATAACCTGAAACAAGCATCGTGACAGTGGTACATAAAATTCCAAGTGACCCTTGCTCTTGCAGGATTCTCTACAAATAATGAGGATGATTGCATATATCAAAAGGTCAGTGGGAGTGATGTGGTCTTTATATCGTTATATGTGGATGATATGCTAATTGTTAGTAGCTCAACTGCCCTAGTAGTAGAGACGAAAATTTCTTTGCGCAACACTTCGATATGAAGGATTTTGAAGAAGCTTCATATGTGTTGGCCATCAAGATAATAAGAAACAAGAGAGAGAAGACTATCCAACTTTCCCAAGCAACCTAATGTAAGAGAATACTAGAAAAGTTTAATATGAGTATATGTAAGCCCATGACAACCCCAATTGATAAAATGACGAAGCTTAGTAATAAAATATATCCTACCGAAGACATGGATATAAGAGCCATAGAGAGAGAACCATACAGGTGGGCAGTTAGGTCCCTTATGTACGTCATGACGGCAACAAGGCCTGGCTTGTCCTTCGTCATGAGATTGGTGAGCCGTTTCCAAAGGGGACCATGAACTATGCGCTCAAATATAAGGGACGAACTGAAATAGCAATAGCGGGATATTCAGATGCAAGCTATCTCGTGGATTCAGATGATGCGAAGTCTACATCTGGGTACATGTTTATGCTTGGAGGCGGTGCGGTTTCTTGGAACTCAAAGAATCAAGATATTATGGTTTATTCCACCACGGGATCCGAGTATGTGGCATGTTGTCTAGCAGCCAAGGAGGATGTGTAGATTAAGAAGTTTCTTAATAAACTTAATTTATTTCCTGTACATTGTGAGGCGGTACATATTTTCTGCAACAACACGGCGGTTATTTGTGTCTCTAAGGAGCCTCAGTTTCATAAGAATTCCAAGCATATGAAGCCATACTTCTATCACCTGAAAAATGAGGTGAGATTGAAAGAGATCGAGATGAGCTACATATCTACAGATTTGATGATTGTAGACCCTCTGACTAAGAGAGTTGTCCCTAATATTTTTGTATGACATGTCAAAGAGATGAGGATGAGAGAAAGTGAGGAAGAGAGACTGTAAGGCCTTCAAAGACCAACTCGGAGATGTTGGGTTTATGTGGCCTTTAAAGGCCTTATGAGTTTGTAATGAAATACATTTATTATAGTGGAACATAAACTCAGTGGGATTGTGGTCCCTCGAAGACCATACTAAGAAAATGATATTTGCAGATACCGGACTGTGCTTGACAATCTGGGCCAATCGGTTGGAAAACCCAAGGTACCTGGGTATGAAAAATAAAACGAGAAGGGTTTTTAAGTTAACCCTTAATGAGGTCAGAGCTTAGGCCTAGATGAGTAAGCCGAGGGACGGTGTGACCCTTGTATGTGATGGTAGGCCTACAGAGACGAGGGCCAAAACCTCATCCTTGTTCCATCATAGGGCATTCATATAGTTAGATCGTTCGGGAAAGCTAAATACACACCTTTGGGTGAAGCATATGCCTGTGTGAGAGATACCTCTATGCGCTATAGAGCTGTGGCGCATTAGGTCGTGGTGACCTTGACTTGTCTCTAGGGGAGGATCTATAATCCACAGATTGGGATTGCGACTGCTTGGCTCATCAATCAAACATTGGTGACCCATTAATGAGCCCCTGCTTGGACTGTGGGTCATGAAAAACATTCGGTCGATTCGATAAAGCAAGTGTGGTCAGTAGTCCACAGTTGAAGGAGGAGTATCTAGTGATCGTTGATTGAATTCCTTAACCATATGGATCTACTTCCCATCATATTAATTTAGTTGTGTTTATTTTATTATTAAATTTTTATATGTCATTTGATATTTTATTTCTTATTTATGGACTTATAAAAATGAAGTTATTAATTTAGATTGTTATAATATTTTAACTTTTATTTTGTTTAATTTTAAAATATTTATTAAAAATTACATGGGGGCCCATAGTGCATATCGGCCCACCATGTGGGTATTAGGTGGAGCCCCACGTACCATACATGGGTGGCACGCCCACCCTTGGATACCTTCTCTTATTGCTTTATCTTCAAGTTTGTTAAATATGGTAACTATATCTTATAGCATATGGTCAAATATTGATTCGGAAATATTGACCATATCTTATCTTGATTAATGAAGGAATATCTTGACTTGATATTATTAAAATATTCATATGGAAAATATGAAATGGAATATGCAATTTATGGTATGCACTATATCTTTAATGGATTTAATTTATTTAAATATATTGATGGGAAAATGGTTTAAGGAAAGGGGGATAATGGTTGATGCACCTTCCATAATGTTGATGGCCCGTCTAGGGAATGGATGACTCAGATCTCTCACCCCACAAGTCACCTTGATCAACGGTCCATATTCAATATCAAAAAAGAAGCAAATTATGGGAAACCCAAAAGAAACCCTAGACCTAAATTTCACTATAAATAGGGGTGCTCTCCCCTCATCTCTACAAACCTCTCTCTCTCCCATAAACTCATTCTCTCTCTTCCCTAGGGGATACGCCCCTCTCTCTACTCATTGATTTTCTCTCTCTACTCTCTCTCTTAAAAAGACCCTAGGGGCACGTCCCAACATAGAGACTCTCTCTATCTCATCATCTAATCTAAGGGTTGGAAAAATTAAGGTTTGAGCCTAATTATTTTGGAGTTAGAGTTTTGTAGAATTTATGGGAGGTTACCTAGTTTGGCCGAAATTAGCTTTTTCGGTTCCAGATTGAAGCTAGACTGCTGATCCCACGCCATTGAATGTGGTGACTCGGTGTGGGGTGTAAAAAACCCATTTGAGGTAATCTCCGACATCTTTTCTGTTAATTGTTTGTTCTCTAATTTTATATTCTCAAGCACAGTATTACATTGTATGAATGTCATCAAGTAGTTGAGATTTATTTTATTGATGTGTTATTTATTTTTGGAATTTCTATTGTTTGTAATTAGACCACCTATGAGTGATCTTGTGGCAAAAATTATTAGGGGTGATAATTATTTTACAAAAAAACTTAAAATAGGAAAATTTCGAACTTTGGTATTCTTGAATTTTTTATTTTTTTTTTAATCCTAAAGATCTTAAAATAGGAAAATTTTGGACCTTTAACTTCTGAATTCTTTTTTTTTTATTTCTGATCCTCATTATCCAAAAATAAGGCAATATTGGAAAAAAAAATATGGAGCTCCTAAGAACAGGTGCACATGTAATATCCAAAATTTTGAATGTAATAAATTAAAATTTTAGGTAAAATTGTAATTTATTACTGCTCTACCAATTTTATATCTATTATTAAAACATTTTGACAAAAATTTAAAGAATGACCAATTTGCCCTTTTTTTATTTTCAAAATCCAAAATTTATTTTTGCGTGAACTAAGTATTATTGAATTTTTGGAATTTTCAAAATTAGAAATTTTATAGTTATCAAATTTTAAAAATTCGACAATTATAAAATAAAAAATTTACAATTTGGGTGTCTGAAATGTTTTTTTATTTCGGATACTACAGAACTGAAAGTAGGGAAATTTTGGGCATTGATTGTCTTGATTTTTTTATTTATTTTTTTATTTTTATTTTTTTTGGGATCCTTAAAATTCGAAACTTGGTAAATTTCGGATCTTAAAGTTCCGAATTCTATTTTTATTTGGGATCATTATGATACAAAAACTTCGGAGCTCCTAACAACGAATATACATGTAATATCCAAAATTTTAAATATAATAAGTGAAACTTTTAAGTAAAATTGTGATAACTCTTAAATGACGGATATATGTGTAATGTTTTCAATATATTTTGGCTCCTACTAAACCAATCGCATATCCTTATCACGTCATACACTTTTTTAAGATATCTATTTGTGGTTCCCTTTTTCTTGTAAACCAAATATTATTTTCTTATTTGAAATAAATATTGAAGGGCTGAGATTTTCTCTGGCGACACTAGTGGCATGATAACTGCTATTTTTAGTCAAGTTTGTTTGAAGCCTATTTAATGCATACAAAAACAAATCAAAATCAGATTTTCTTTAAATAAAGAAATAAAGGCTCGTCCTCTCTCTCTGTTAAATATCCTCGAAACACAACCATCATTTTCTCTCTACTTAAGTAAACCAAGAAACTCCATTTCTTGTTTGTGCCACTGATCATTACTTTGTTCTTGTAGCCAGATAAGAACGAAAAATAGAGAGGTGAACCATTTCCGAAGGTTTGTACTAATCTAAATTAATTACCCGAAAATAAAGAACAAATCGGAATCAGAAATCTTTAATATAAATTGGAGGAATAATTTAGAGAGGGCACGCCACGTCCTCCCCAAAAGAAATTACAAGGCCTCGCATCTTCTTCTTCCTCTCAAACAAAGATATTTGGTTCTTGCAACATCAGAGAGAAAACCGAAAGGAGAACCATTTCCAAAGGTAGGCTCTGATTTATGTATTGTTTTTGTACATGAGCTTTTTCAAAAGATTAACTAGTGACTAAACACAATTAAATACCTTGTTAATCACCCAAAGATTCTCAAATTTTTCTTTAACAATTTACTCAAACATTTTTTAACCCTCAAATCATCACATGGCAAGATATGGTAAATCTGCAGAAATGAATAACCCTTTTTCCATCTCCATTGTTCAGGTTCACTTGCAGGTCCACCAACTTCTTGTTACTATGGACTCTTTCCGTGCCGACAGCTTCTTGAGTGGCTTCTGCACGGTTGAACTGGAAAGCAGCAGAGTGAGGTTGCGTTCTCCGATTGTTGACCCTCAAGCCCCGATACAAGGAAACATAATCATCCCAATTGACCTGTCTGAGCACGTATCGTTCACTAGTTTACTCGCTCCTCAGCAACATAAGAAGCGCATCACCATCATAACCTTTACCCAACGCCTAAACACCAGATCAATCACTTATCATTTCTTGAAGGATGAGTTGCTTCGTATGGATGTGCCCTACCAAGTCATCAACCACGTAATCAACCACATTACTGATAAATTTTGGGAGAAATTAGAGGTCATTAACAGAGAGGGCATGGCACCCCAAGAAGCACTTTTGGTAAAGTTGTCGATGGAGATTGTGAGGGAGGTAGATGATGCAGTTCAAGTTGAATCATCATCTCTTGGCGAAGACTTTGTTTCTAGGCCTGCTGCTGGGCATGCAGTGGAGTCCTTAGAGAGGGTAGATATGAAAGAGGACGAAGAAATTATCTGCACTATTTGCATGTGTGAGATGGATTTTGGAACGGTTGATGTGAGGGTGATGCCATGTTCGCACAGATATCATGGAGAGTGCATTGCTACTTGGCTAGCGAATAGAAGTAGTTGTCCAATGTGCCGTTACCGATTGCCCACTGCGAACTGAATAATTTATCCTCTTCGCTTTTCTTTTTTCTTTTTTTGGGTGTGTTGGTGTAAAAAAATGTGCATGACCTTAGAAGTGTTTTTATCTCATATTCGTTGTCATAGATGTACTAGAAATACTTGCTGGAATCAGCCTTTCTTCTCTTCAATGTATTCTTTGTCATGGATGTAATACAAATACTTGCTGGTATCAGCCTTTCTTCTCTTCAATGTACGATCATTTTTCTCACGTTAATCTCTTCCATATGTGGTCATTGTTATTTTCCATATTCTTGTTTTAATCTATTTCGACCATATTCTTGTTTTAATCTATTTCTATCATAACTGGACCTACCAAACAACTTAATTGAAGGTATGGAAGCTCAAAGAGAACTGAGGGGTTGTTTTTTCTCCGATTTTTCTTTTGGGAAAATGTCATTTAATAGGTCAAAATCTTCTACAAAACCATATAAAGACGTCAAACAATCTTAATTAATATTGGAGAGTTTGTTTCTGAGGTGTTTAATCTTCTCATATGATGCTAGTATACAAAAACTAAATAAACAGGCTATGATGCTAGTATACAAAAACTCCTTTTTATTATTTAAAAAAAGGATAGCGCAATTGTTTTGTTACTCCCATTCCGATCATGAAAAGGAAGAGCAAATGAAATTTTACAAACCAAATGGAGGAAAAGACTTTTGTTCCTAAAATTTTTGCCATTATAAATTGCTTAAACTTTCTAAAAGAGATAAACTAAAGGGTGCATTTAAGCCCTTTGAAGCAATTCCTAAGGCCTAGTCTTTACTAGAAAAGGTAGACCCGCACCTCAAAATCCCATTGAATAATGCAGTTCCAGCACAAGAAAACCCTCACAATGGCTTGAAAATTCATGGCGGCGACTGATTATGAAATGTAAAGACCCAAAAATGGTACATTTGTGAAAATTTAAAATGGACAGTCCAAAATCATTTTATTTTTCAGATCTATAACTGTAGACTTCAAGATCATCAATTTGAGGATTATCAAATGCAAATATTGGAATCTCCGATGAGAATTGAAATGTTCAGCTTTGCTTTTATTTTAACAGCAAAGCCTAGACTTTCCCCTAACATTTTCCTAGACCAAATGCAGCAGCCATTTATGAAGAAATCAAAAACTTTAAGGCCAAAGTTCCTAATAAACATGGTATCAGAAAGAATTCTATCACAGAGTCAAAGGTCATAAAAAGAATCTGGAAGCTATCTCCAAACAGCCAACAACAATACATGGAACTAAAAAATGTTCGAGAGAACAAGAAACTTTAACCCACGGGATGGTCATGAAGTTGGAAAGTGGTAAAATTTTCCACAAATCCCATAAACAATTTCTGTTTTAAATATACAGATACTCATATAGGGGGGAACTATTTACATGGATATCAGCTTCCCACAATCAAATAACATGGAAGTAATCATGTTACGGGAAGTAATGAGAATGTTAGAGCAGAAATAATAAATAACAGGAAAGGGAACAAAATAGACAAAATCGCAGTTTAACATTTACAAGAATTACCAAATTAAGAAGATCCAGGGTTTCCTTCATTGTGTCCTTGAAGTTGGAGTTTTTGCTCCCCAAAGAGCTGCTTGGCATTACGTGACCTCTGCTTCGATTATTGCCTCTAACATGAGATCAGAACCTCGAGGATCGTCTGTAATATACCATCGTGCCTACTTATATGACAAGCAAGTCACAAAGAGAAAACTACCAAAATAACTGGTTCAAACAAATTTTACAGAAAAAATACCAGGTTTTGGAAAATACTTTACAACAGATATGAGAGAGAGAGATACCAAAATAACTGGTTCAAAAGAATTTTACAGAGAAAACATGGGTTTTAGAAAATACTTTTACAATATGAGAGAGAGAGAGAGGCCCAATACAATTTTTTTTAAAAAAAAAAAACATTTTAAAAAAGAGTAACGATCCTTTAGGACCCTGCCACGTCCCAATGGCATAGGACCCCTATGGATTACTGTTAGATCTAATTTCCAATCCCAAAATTAGGATAATAATTTGACTGTCAACCTATATGGCCAAATAGTTACGTCTAGCACCCCCATGTGTTCTCCCCTCTCTTGCCTCCCATTTCTTCTCTCTCCTCTCTCATCCCCTATTCCCCTCTCTTGCTCCCCATTTCTTTTCTCTTCTCTCTCATCCCCTATTCCCCTCTCTTACTCCCCATTTCTTCTCTCTCCTCTCTGATCCAATGGGTTGTATTTACAAACCCACCTCAGGGGCAACCACAACCATCTCTCTCTCTCTATCTCTATCTCTATCTCTCATCCAAACTAGAGAAACCCACAGTCTGTCTTTCATGTTCTTTTACAGGTGGGTAATGGCTTTAGACCAGAGCTGCATAGATGGGAGTACCCATATAGCTACGGAGAAAACCAATGTCATCATAGGATTTAGAAACGCTCCCAAAAAAGTTGATGAACCTCAATGGAAGAAGACCCAGTTTCCATGGTATAGAATCAGTAAATGAATTAAGCGAGAGGACAAGATAGTTCAGCAATGGAAGATAACCCAAGTTTAGAAGAATCGAACCACTAAAACTGTTATTGGATATTCGAGCATCACAATTGACACCCAAGATCGCATGCCGGCAGGGATCTTGCCTGAGAACTGATTTCCAGTGAGATTCAGCCTCTGTAGATTTGTTGCCTATGATTATTAGGGTTTCAAGCTTATTCCAGCGAAAAAGATAAAGAGGGAGTTTCCCTTCAAGTAAGTTTCCAAGAGCATCAACGATTACCAGGTCAGAATTCCAGCCAAGATTGGCCGGAAGTTGGCCAGAGAACTTATTCCCATAAATTTCGAGGTAGTTCAGAGAACTTGATCAAATTGTGAGTCCTTGGGTAAACACTTTTATCATTAATAATCGTCGTTATGTGAAATAGAAACAGACCAACCTGTTTTGTTATTGTATAGCGGTTTTTCAATTTCTTAGGTAAAAGATTTTTTTTTGTTCATGTAAAGGTTGATCAAAACCAGTGAATTTTCGACGAGAGAGAAAAAGAATGGGAGAGAGAGGAGAATGGGGACAAGAGAGAGAGAGGGGGCAATACTAGAGAGAGAGAGGGCATTAAACGTTTTTCAATACATTTGATTTGTCAACTTTCATCTCAATTTTAAGATCGGGATTTAAATCTATAGGGGTCCTATGCTGTATGTGGTAGGGTATCAATACTTCCTTCTTCTTTTTTCTCTTTTTTATTTTTTTATTTATTTTTTAATGGAAATGACCCTGTGCATCCCTCACACAGCAATGGCTTTATAAGACCCCACTTACTTGTTGTCGGATATTGTTAAACTCCTCTCTCTCTCTATCTCCCTCCAACCTGTTTCCCTTTAGAAATGGCCTTCTATATCTAAACTTGCTCGCTCTTCTCTCTCCAATTCCAGTGCTTTGGCACTGAATTGCTCCCCAGTTTTGCAGAGTAGGCTGCCAAGTTTGGTTGGCCTTTTCCTCACCATTTGATCTCTCTCTCTCTCTCTTTTATGTGTAGGTAGTGCCAACTGTAAGAGCTTCCCTTAAAAAGGTAAGGTGAGCACATAGCATATAAAAAATGAGTTTCACCAACACCAATCCCCCTCCCCGAAGGAGAAAACATACACACCCCTCTTATGTTATGAAATTTCTCTTGTTACCAAAACTATGTACCCACTCTTAGATTTATCTCATAAAACATTAAAGACATGTTTTGGTGGAACTTTTGGGTAGTGGGAGACCCAAGTTCCATTAAAATGAGTCCCCCAATTGTTGCAAGATGGAATATATAGCTTCCATAGCTCCTAAAAACAATGTTTCTTACGTAATTTTTAGGAAGCTACCTCGGAACCCGTGGTTTCTATATTTTGTGGAAGAGGGGCTCCACAAACAAATATGCCCAAAAAGGGAGAAAAAAAAGGAGGAAAAGAGTAGGTTAGGGGGTAGCTTTTCATATCCAAAGCTCAAATTTAGGTAAAATGGTTGTTTTGGCACTAAAAAAAACCAAATATTTACCCTGATGATTGTGGATACAAAATAATAATTTTCAAGCCCAACACATTGGTTTAATCCATTTTAGGAGCATACAAGTTCCTCACAATTGCACTTTCTTCTTATTCTTTTCTTTCTTTCTTTTTTTTATTTTTTATTTGTTTATTTGTTTATTTGTTTATTTGTTTATTTTTTATTTTTTAACAGTCAAATACATATGCCAGAACTCATCTTAGGAAAACTTTTAAAGGCTACAGATGCACTGCACCATTTTAACTGCTCATATTGAATGCCTCTTTATTAGAGGCGTGCAAATTGATTTATTTTTTATTTTTTATTTATAAATTCAATTCACATAAAATAATTTGGGGTATTGATTGTAACTTTATGGGTGCGCCGGATGACAAACTATTTCAAAAAAAAAAAATGGCCCAATACCTTCAAACATTTTGAATGTTTTATTTTTTTATTTGAAATATTTTTATTCATATTTGGTACAGAAGCCCCAATACAAAAGTAAATTAAAACAAAAGAAAAGAAAAAAGTTTGTAATAACTGTCAAGTATTGAACTACGATGCACCTAAAAAATCATCTAGAAGAAAGTATTCCGATGTTTGGAAAATCCTGTAATTTTATTATTTCAACCTCAATATGCATGGAAATAAAGGAAAAATAAGTTTCAAGTCCTAAACATTATACATAAAAAAAAATTATAATCCGGTGCTAATCCCGCCTACACAAGGTCTAGGGAGGGGTGAGCTGGAAACGGTCCTAACCTTTGGCTCATACACAAAGTGGCCGTTCTCAGGACTCAAACCCGCGCTGTTGCTTTGGCTGCCTGAGCTTTTTACCATCACACCACCTGACGGCCCCTCTAAATTATACAACTTGTAACAAATTATTTCGACCATCTATTTTTTGAAAAATTTAGTGTTTTAAATTACACAACCATTCTTTTTTAAAAAAATTATAACTAGAGATAAAATTAAATTTTGGCATAATCATAAAATTTCCACCTCTAAAATTAGGGGGGCACCTTGTTCTTACATTACAAAAAGGGCGTCTTGTGCATACCTCACCCTTAAAAAAAAACCAATAAAAAAACACGAAGCAAATGCCCCTCGGGTTCAATCTCTGCCTCCAAAACGTTGAAAGGTACACGTGCCTTTGCGCGTGCACGAAGACGGTGCACCATCCCAATTAAATGCCAACACATCTCCATCACTCTCTATCATTAAAAGGAAAATGGTTTGATAGGGCTGCGACCCTATCAGAGTAAGTAAATCCTCAGCTCTAACTCTTGAAAATTGTAATTGAAACACTAGAAAATCTTTACATTGATCGTCGCTGCTTGAATATTATGATCGTAAAAAAAAAAAATAAAAAAATTAAGCTTTAAAAATAATGTATAAAATAACAAATTATTTAAATCATTCATTTAACATAAAAAATAAATATTAATAGATCAGTAAGATTCGCACATTTTTTGACTTTCAACTTTTAATGTTAGTGTTGAAAATTGATTTTTGAGCGATGATGGAGATTTCGGTTGAGGAATTTTTTTGGACTACGATATGAGGTGAGTTCTAGTTTGTTTAAAGTTGAGGCTCTATACAATCAAAGCAGCGTTTTAAAAAACGTCGGGTCGAACCGGACTCTCCCGGTTCGACTCGGAATTCGCGAAAAGGGACTGGATCGGTTGAAAAATCGAAAATCGTCCGGTTCTAGAGAGAACCGGACGATTCCGTACGGTGACTCGCCGATTCACTGTACGGAATCGGGGAGTCCGAACAGTGAATCGGCGAGTCCGTACGGTA
>NW_006497930.1:3018466-3030668 GCF_000471905.2 Amborella trichopoda
TAACCCATGATAGAATTTTTTGTAATCCATGATCGAAATGTTTGTTTTTTTTTTGTAATCCATGATCGAAATGTTTGTTTTTTTTTTTGTAATCCATGATTGAACTTTTTGTTTTTTGCTTTTTTTGTAACCCATGATAGAGTTTTTTGTAATCCATGATCGAACTGTTTTTTTCTTTTTTTGTAATCCATGATTGAATTTTTTGTTTTTTTTGTTTGTTTTTTTTTGTAATCCATGATCGAATTTTATGTAATCCATGATCGAATTTTATGTAATCCATGATTGAATTTTTTGAAAATTTGTGATTTTTTTTTTTTAATCCATGATTGAATTTTTTTTTGTAATCCATGATAGAATTTTTTGAAAATTTGTGATTTTTTTTTTAATCCATGATCGATTTTTTTGAAAATTTGTTATTTTTTTTTTAATCCATATTATTCAAAAAGAAAATGAGAGAGATGATGATTCTGAGGCCACCCTATCCCAGCCATATTATTCACATATCGAGTCCCAACAGCAACAGTGTAGGGATGAGCACGAAATACTGTAAATTAAATGCTGAATGACGGTTCATGCAGGGAAAGAACATATCAATATTCGCATACTCATTCAAAAACATGAAAATTCTTAATGGAGTACCCTCATTTTTTATTGAATTCCTAAAAAACAATATTTATAATGAATTTTAATAATTTTTCAAATTTTTTTTAAGCTTTATTCTGACCGATTCACCCGATTCCCGATCCGGATAGCCGATTCACCTATCCGGATCGGTTTTTTGGAAGCCCGATCCGGATCACCGATCCGTTTTTTAAACCATTGAATCAAAGTAAAGCCTACCTTCAAATAGTATCAAAAAATGTAGTTTCAATACTTAAAATCTTTGTGATAACCTTAAAATGTATTTTTATATTTAATTATAAAATTTAAAGCTTAAAAAATAGTGTAGATTGAACAAATCTATTAAAACTTGAAAATATTGAAAATTGACGGTTTTGAAATGTGTTATAAATTGTTCTCAAAATTTGAAATCTATGTTTTTCTCATGTACATGCATCTTAATGCGTAGATGATCAATTTAAAGATAGTTGAACTTAAAAACAACCTCTTTTAGTTAAATTTTTTGATGTGGGCCCTAATTTGCCTTTGAAGTGGGACTTTATTTTGTTTTCGTATAGCCTAGGCCTTACAGAAACTCCATTCTGAAACGCGAACAGACATCTCCCCTCTCCCTCTACATCTATCTCCGCGTATATCCGCCGAAAACTGGAGTAAATTTGCGTCTTAAATACTGCACTGCAATCGCTCTATAAGCATGTACAGTAAAAATGCTTTCTGAAATCTCCGTGTTTCTTTCCAAAATATTGACCATATCCTCTAGAACTAGAACCCCATCCATGCATCAAATGCTCCGGGGAGAAAATTAGGGTTTTCTCTGTGTTTTTTTCGGTGGATGCGATGACGAGGAGTAGCGGGTCAGGGGCTTGCCTCAGGATCTGCTTGCTTCTGTTTGCTGCGTCATCTGCTATCTATTTTTGTGCCCCTCCTCTCATCTCTTTGATTCAAAACTCCCTCAATATTTCATCTAATTCTCGCTCTTGCGACTCCTGTAATTGTGATTGCCCAGCCCCTCAATCTCTACTCAAGATTGCACCTGGTAACCATCTTCTTTCTCTTTTTCTTCTATTCTATTTTCCCATTTCATTGTTATTGTTGCTTCCCCTCTCTTTGTTATTGTTGCTTCCGATTTCTTTGTTATTGTTGCTTTTCATTTACTGTGATTGTTTTGCTGTTTCTGCGCTTTTGTTTCAATTTTTTTCGAGTATTAGGAGTTTGTAATTTCTTTGTAGGCAATAGTATTTGGGTTTCTTTATTTGAGTTTTTGGTATGTATTTGGAGTGGGTCATAGCTTGCCTTGGTGGTGAATTCAGGTAGTATTTACTGATTTCTTAGGTGATTTTTATGTCTTATGTTATTGTGCTTTGGTGTCCAAGTTCAGATCTTCGTAATTATGTATAGTGGATTTAGTTTGGAGGTAGTACCTATTAATGAAGATTCTTTTGAGTTCAGATTAGAGTAGAACTGTCTGTTTGTAATTGTGAACTTTTAATTCAGTGGTTTTTTCCTTCTCCCAATTTTGTGGTTCTGGTGGTTATGCTATGATCTGGCCATCCAGGATGGCAGGAGTTTCGGTTAGTGGACTTTTAGTTTGTATTTCAACTAGAGCTCATTGGTTTTGGCAATCAATTGGTATTTTTTTGTTTTTGGCAGTAATTGGTATTTTTTTAGTTTCTTTCGAAGAAGTGAATTATCGTTAAAGTTGAAGATGAATTGCTAACCATTGGTATTTTTTTTGTTTTTGGCAATCATTGGTATTTTTTTAGCTTCTTTCGAAGAAGTGAATTTTGGTTACGTATTGATCTGGCAGAGAAATAATTGAAAATTTTTCTTTTTGTTCGAGATCTTATACAAGATGTGCACTGTTTGGTTCTCTGTGATAAAGTTGTTATTAGGCTATGAATTGATTGATTGGCCTTTATATTTTATAGATTAGTTATTGCAATACATTTTTGTAACTAATTTTGTAGTGACTCCGGTTTTGCACATTGTGACAATTTCATTAAGGATACTATAATTCTGTATGGAACGAGCAATACTACAGATTAGAAATCCCCATCGTATCTGTACAAGTCCATCTCTTTGGTACTTGACTATTTTTTCTTTGCTATTTCTATTTTACTGATTACTTTGGTAGATGCTGGTTTACATAAAAGGAAGAGTGGGCTTCCTCTTAGTTCTGATTGGAACCTTTTCACATTTCAAAACCTGTATTGGATAACAAGGACTCATGTTGGAACTCACTAGGGTCCAGAGCCTGTCAGATCTGAATAATTCACCTGAGTTTGTCACATACTCGGTGATTCCAAACAAAAGAAATATTACAGACCTACAGTATAGGGATCCAGCCAAATTTTGGCCGATTCCTATATGTTTGGTTCCAGGCGCAGTGATTGGACTCACCCAAGTTTTCCACCACTGATCAAAACTAAGGGAGAATTGGCTGCAGAAGCTTATATGCATCATCTTGTTAGAGTCTATTCACTAATTCATATGGACTTTAGTCACAGCGGGAATCCCCAATTCACTCATCAATTAAATAGGAGATTCTCTGTGCATGATGAAATCCTTTGATTTAGGATTGATGCATATTAAGAAAATGGAAATTGAAATTTTGACATTTAAGATCTATTTGAACCTCATTTCTCATGAAGCCTGCACCACATATATAGTGTGGTTTGCAGAGAAGTGGGCATCAAAGATTGAATCCTATATGCTCTTCAACTTATGATGTTTGCAGGCTTGGGAGCACTCGATAAGTGACTATCTTTGTGACTGATGTCCTTTTAAAATCTGTATGAACACACAGTTTTTGGATGCCCATTAAGAATTTATTCCTCAATTGCACAAGGTGAGCCTTCAACGTTGATGAGCGACCACTGATATTAAGTTAGTCCATGTTCCTAATATGGAAGAAATACGCCTGGGGTTCTTTATGTTTCTCCTTAAAACTCTTTACTGATGAAAATTGACTTATTTTTTTATAGTTGTATTTAGAAAAGAAGATTAATTCATCTTAGAGAAACAGTGGGATTTCTCATGAATGACCTTGAGGCCAAACATGATGCAAAAGTCCCTCGTATAAACTCCTGGGAACCACTTTGGTAAAGTAAAATGTCCTTTTATGTTTGTATGATTTGGCTTGTTTGGTGGCAAAATTTTCTCCGAGGAAATTCACTCTCTAAAAAACTCATCACCATGAACTGATTCACAAAGCCATAATCACTAGATTCACGAGAAACATATGCCTTTCTGTTTACTTCATGTGTTCCAAAATCCCTCTTTTCAGTTCTCTATGAATGGTTTGATTCCCTTAGGAGCTGGCCCTGTTGAGATGAATTTATCTAGTATTTTCGTATATGAACTTTCTTATCATAATAATGATGTGTTATGTAAGCTGAATGAGTGACATTGATGATTTTTTTTTTTTATATATATCTTTATTGTTCCTTTACCTGTTTTTTTGTGGTATTATTTGCCCACCAATTTGCATTGTCTTTTATTTTGCATTATAATATGGTACCCCAGTGAATTTCATCATTCATTTATGACCAGAAAGCTTTGCATAATTGATCTGCTCCCTTCCTAGTATTTCTTCCATTGTTTTCATTTATGGGTATTGAGATGTACCTTTTCTCTCATGTTTTAACTCTTCATTTCTCTTATCATGTTGCAGGGCTGATCAACCTTTCATTCACAGGTTTGTTCTCGTCACAGCCTTATTCTTTAGCTTTTGGACAACCGTATAGATATGACACTAGATCATCAAGTTGTTCAATTTGACTTGTGCTGATGTACTATATTTGCAAGAGTCAGTCTAGTATTACTTATTTCTATACTTTCTTCATTTTTTTCTCTTTTTGAGGCTATCAATGCATAGTAGTTTTACGTTGACGACACACATATTTTGGGACACTCAATTGTAAACCTTTTGTAGGCGCAATAAATTGATAGGCTTGCCTGAACACATGATATTTGCATCACTTGGAATAGAGATTTCAATAGCACTCCAGTAGACTTGACGATTATCTCTCGTGCATATGAGGTGTTTATGTATGTTCTTTCCATCTGGAGGTACTAGAATGAAATGAATAACGAGTCTCATTTACATCTCTCTCTCTCTCTCTCTCTCTCCCCATTTCCTTTTATTTCTCTAAGAGTATCATACTTTTCTTTTCACTTTGTTGGTTTCTTTAAAGGCACGTTGTTTCATGTGAAAATATTTCCTATGTGAAAATATTTCCCTGGAAATATTTTCATGTGAAAGAATTCCCTCATGTAGTTAGGTGTGGGAATATTTTCGCACCAATTGGTCCCAGTACATCTTTTCACACCAATTGACAGCTAATTGGTGTGAAAATATTCCGACACCTAACAGCATAAGGGAATTTTTTCACATGAAAATACTTCATGGGAAATATCTTCATGCAAACCAAACATACCAAATTCCTTTGATTATTTTGGCATTATGGTGTGCTTTCTAGTTTTGCATTGTGGATCTTTTTGTAATTATTTAGTTCCCAAATTTTATGTCAAACTTAAGCAGTTGCCTTCCACTGTAGAAATATGGCAAGATTTTCATTGGAATATGAAAAAGATACCATATTATGATTTCTATGGTCTTTAGGTGAATCAAGAAGTCCTTTCTTTGAGAGTTACTTGGAATATTAACATAATGAAGTTCACTTATAATGATAAGATATAATTCTCATATTTATTCTTTTCGTTTGAAATCTTGAGGTGATGGATAGCTAGTACAATGAGTTTTTCCTCATTCATTCTGCATTCCAGCTTGTGATGACGAAAATCAGATTTGATTGAACTGAACCTATGTAATCTAATCAGATCATTGGATTGATCAGTCTTAGAAGCCTTTTGATATTGTTTTGATGTCTGCTACTGCAGATTTTATTGACTTCTAATTTGGCTGCTGGATAATCTTGAACTTTTGTCCTTTGGGAATGTCTTGAGATGAAACTTTCTACAATGAAGACCTATTGTGCTTGTAGATTTAAATTTAGGGTGTTGTTACTCCCCTTATGGAGCATTCCCTTTTAATACAAAAGCTTTTCAAGTAAGAGCACTTTTTGTCATTAGTGAGCGTAGAATATATAATTTTGGAATATGATAATGATATTTTTTGGTTGTGGAAAGGCAATTAACTCTCCATGTAGGTAATGTGACAACCAATGTGGGTGATGTTATTCCCCTATGATAGTTAATAAATATTTTTGTCTCTACCAAAAATTTCTACTTTAGCCTTGATTAATTTTCCAAAATACCAATAGACAAAAAGTTACTTATATTGGGGAGTAGGGTATCGGATGTCCAAAATGTTGAGTAGGCTCAGAGAATTCACCATCAAGGGAGTAGGCTAACAAAACTCTTCTATTTACAATGAAGTAGTTAGTTAATGAGAGAAGCTTCTAACTACACTTTATGGAGGCACACAACTTTCAGTGTATTCTTACTATAAACTAATGAGAATCTTGGATACTCACGGGGATATTGGTGGTAGAAGTAAGGAATAGAAGGAGCTTGGGAGGGAATAATAATCTTTGTAGGTGTTGCTTGTTACAAGCTCTGACACAACCTATGTTACAAGCACACAGACGTGTGTCTCACTGTGTTTGACAGGACACATCGTTGTCAGTAGAGTGTTATACATCGCTTTTGACGTACTTGCATCCCCGAGACGCATAAGGAGATAACAAGTAATAACCTGGTCCTGTCGTTACCCAAGACACCGCCAGACCGTTGGAATACTACAAAATAAGCCTAAAACTGGGCAACCTTTGAAAGAGTACTGAAACGGCTTCAAAAGGCATGAAAATGGTAGTTTGGGATGCCCGAAGGACGCTCACAAAGTTTCGTTACGTTCTGATAAGTTTTGATATGATCACGACGAAACTCGATTCTCAAATTCAGTTCCTATCATGCTGAAAAAGGACCTTATAACTACAACCCTATTTTCTGGGCCTCAAAACATTACCAGACCACTGCCATTAGATCCGGAACGTTGAAGAACCCCCAGGGACCAAATTTGGGCTCAATCAGACCTTCTAGGACCATTATGGGCCCAACTTACCATAAAATGGTGGGTTTTACACTATTGCGGTGCAGCCTCGGTGAACTGATTTCCATTTATGGTAACTATGTTTTCCCAGTTCAGGATGATTTTCGAATGCTCATAACTTGCTTGTTTTGAGTCATAACATGCTCAAATTTGGACACAAGCTAGGTCTCCATGACCCGATCGTTTTTAACATATGGCACGTGTCATGACGTGGCCCGAAACAAGAGAATTTCTAGAGAAAAAATGAGCTCGAAAGCTTAAAAATCAGATTTTACGCAAGAAGACATCCCATACTTCGTGAAGGCATAACTAGAGATCCCGGTGTCGGATCGTCACAAAAAAGGTCCGTTGCGTCTGTATTGTGAAGGGCTACAATTTGGTATAGTTTTTGTGCACAATTGGAAGCCGGATAGTGTGAATTTCATGGTTGAAAATGCAAGATTTTTTGGTCGTTGGAATCCCATTTTTCGACGACTTCCCAAATTTGGAATATGCTTAAACACAAACCACATCGGACGAAATTGAGTGCAAAATGATTGTGACAATGTCCTCTTCAATTTGTGATCGAAATGAGGACTTAGAATGTTATAAATCGTACCAGATTGGTGGTCGAAGCTTATGGACATGGCCAGATTTTTGGTTCTTCATGAAAAATTCGTTTCAAGACGATCAAAGGGCTTCAAAATGTTCGTGATAAATAAAGCATTGACTCTACGACTGTTGATCGCTCGAATTACCGCAACAAACGTCCGGAAAGCTCCCGAAGTTTAGCAATGGCAAGAGGCCCTTCATAGAGTGATGGTTTTGTCATTTGCTCAAAAGAATTAAGGGGTATTTTGGTCCAAAAATGAAATTTTATTTTAATTCATTTAATATGTAATTTTCCACAATTGCTCTTTCTTCTTTCTGTCGCTCTCTACACTTCCCTTTCCTGCATCCAAGCCTAGGGTCGCACCTAGCTGTGGCCCCAATTTTGTTTAGACTTCTTTCTCTCTCTTTCCCCTTGTTGCACACAGACGCCCAGGGCCACACCTACCAGTGGCCCCAGATCTACCCACTCTCCCCTATCTCTTTGCTCCCCTCTCTTTCCCCCTTGTTGCACGCAGAAGCTCAGGGTCGCACTTGACAGCGGCCCCAGCTCTGCTCACCCTCTCTTCTCTTTTTGCTTTCCTCTCTTTCCCCTTGTTTCACACATATGCTCAGGGCCGTACCTAACAGCAGCCTCGGCTCTTTAACTCGACATTTCTCTTCTCTACGTTCCCCTCTCTCGTTTCTGAGCCCGGGCCACACCTGCGTGCGAGCCCAGCTCACCCAGCTCACCCTCTCACTCATCCCAGGCACGAAGCCGCACCTAAGGGCGAAAATTGCGTCCCCCTTATTGCCTCGATCCCCTTCAAACCCCTTGTCAATCTTGAGCCTGCACCTAGAGGCAGGCTCGGTCATTTCCCCCTTTTTGTTACCCTCTTGTCCTTCTTCTCTCATTTGTGTTTGAACCCGGGCTCGCACCATAGTGTGAACGCGACTCCTTCTCCTACTTGCCCTGTGAACACGACTCCTTCTCCTACTTGCCTCTTGTCTTATCCCCCCAACCCTCCAAACCCATTCCTAATCTAAGTGGGCCCCATCTTTTTACCTCATTGAACCTATTTCTTTCCACACATTCTAGCAACCTTGATCTTTACAACCCCTCGCCTAATTCCATCCCCTTGTATTGGTAGCTTCTTCCATCACTTGAGCATTTGACTTGGTGCCATTTAGAGTTGTTTTAAGAGTTTTATCTCTCGGACCGCTGCTCTAACTTCCATTCCGTACAATCGAGTTGAGTTGCAAGAGATATTGATGCTCTTGCCCGCGCTCACTCGGGTGGGGTCACCTTGAGTTAGCATTTCATAGAGTTCTGACTCTTTGACTGCTCTAATCACGGGCTTAATGACGCCAAAGTTGTAAGAAGCTTCCATCACTCTCCTTTCTTCATCATCTCTTTGCCAGTCACCCACTCAATTACACCATTAAATAGGAGTGTTTTCATTCGAATGCCTATAGCAATTTTGAGATAAAGAACCGAGATGAAGTGTTGAGTTCGAGAAGGGTTCGCATCCAAACTGTGCTGCCAAACAGCTGGAGGGCTTCGTAATTGTTCTAAGAGGGCAACTGCCCGGGCGTATCCCCAAACCCCAAACAGCGAGGTAGGCGTTTGAACGCATCCTTGTCTATTAAAATCTTTCTCATTGTTGGTTCCTATCCACGCAAAAGAGCGCATGCGCATGCTAGAGAAGCTCGTAGGCCCTTGCGGTTGTTCGAGAGAGGGTTTTCCCCATCCCGCGAAAACCCAGCCCCGACCAAGTAGAGCTCTTTTGACAATGATGCATCAGACATGGCATGTCTTTAATCTGTACAACATGGACATGTTGATGTGTCTGCTCATGGGATGCCTGTAGATTTTCATGTAAATGCAATAAAATTTGATTAAAATTAGACAGGCAACTCCAAAATCTAGAAAAGCATGCGGATGTCTAGCAATATGTGACTAAAATTTTGGAGTATCTAAGTTTAGATGTGATTGTCGAAATGGATGTGTCTATAATTTGGAAAACATGTTGATATCTAACACATCATGGTCGTGTTAGACACATAAAGGTTCAAGGTATGCTTGCTGATACTTGCTAGAAGCATTGGCAGGTTTGGTGACATTAAGACGTGCACAAATTGTGTCTTTTACTCATGGAAGGTCCTGGAGAGAGGACAAGGAAGAACATGAGAGACAGAGAAAAGGGGGAGTCGGGACCGCTGCCTATCTCAGCTAAGGCTGAGGTAGTAGTTAGTAGGAATGAACTAATACGTTTCAATATCAATAAAGAAAGAAGAAGTCTTTCTTTCCCCATTTTTTCTTACAACATAACAATGGAACGCTGCTTTTTCGAACAGGACATCCATTTGAATTCTGATTTGTGTTCTGATCCAATAGGTTTATCTCTTTATGGTTCTAGTACCAATAATTCTGGGGATGGATTCGGTTCTCTCAAATTGAGAATTACAAAGAAACATACCGAGGAAAAGCATAGAATTGCAAGCAGATTTGTGAATTCATTCCTCACTTGCAAAGATTTATTTGGAGGGAGGAGGAATCCTGTCATACGAGTCTGGTATTAGAGCTAGGTCATTTAGAAAGTTGTTTTGTAACTTTTGTTTTATGTCTTGTATATGCTCTAGGATGTGTGGTATAGTTAAAACAATGGATCTTCAGGAACCAAGATGAGGTTCACTTATACAAATAATGTACCATGCCTATAGCATGTGCAATACTTCAACTCCAATTTTTAAATGTTAATTTAATGGTTGTGCCAAAGGATGGTGGTATCTATAGGTGTAACAGGCTTAGGGTACTTTTTAAGGGACCACATATTATTGAATGTTGTCAATGGTTGGAAGAGACTTCTCAATTTTGTATGTGGTTCATAGGGACTCCTTAATTTTGTTGGTGGCTCAAGGGACTCCTCATTTTTGTGGAAACTGGAATATAGGGGAGATTTTGATTGTTAGGTACCACATTTTTTTTTTTTCTGAGAACTATTGTTAGGTACCACTTATGTTCCTAGTTGGAAAAATCTGTTGCATGATAACTTGGCCATTGTGGTTGCAAATGGAAAAGTTGGCAACCGGAAGTCTACGGCACCTTAAGTTTCATTCGTCTTTCCTATAACCTATCTTCATTGTGATTACAGATAAAACATGTGAGGATTGGGTGACAAACTGGATTTTGCACTCCAGAATAATTAACATGTCTATTTATCAAAAGGACAATAAATAGCCTCAGTCGTATCAAAACAGTTTAAGAACTTGTTCCCTCAAGCAGAAATGTTGAAATCCATGATCTTAGGAGGGAAAGGAACTGCAAGAATGTGACGAGCTGATGAAGACCATCTGAACAATGTTTTATTCTTTTCTCACTCATGTAGTCCGAAATTTTGAATTTTCTAGTGGGTGAAAACGGAGAGATGGAAAAAACTTGGGAGTCCAGAAAGGGGGAAGTAAGAAAAATGACATGTTTAGGGGTCTAATCTGAGTGAACTAAGTTTTCAAAAGCAAGAAAAAGGACTAAGATTCTAAGAAGCAGAAATGAAAATGGAATGGAGTAAAATAAATCATGGGTTGCAGGGACAAAGTGAATGTGATGTGAAGAATCTTTCTTTTCGAAGTAGGAAAGAACACAACTCGTGGTAATCGAGCTTGAAGCTCAAGATGCAGTTAGACTATATGAAATGATTGACATCTAACAACATGAGATCAAACTGCTGGCAAAGTAAGCTTCCTGAACCCTCGAAGTTCATGATGCAAGAGGGCGGATCTCATTGGTTGATAATTTCTTGCCCTTGGTCTCATGAAGCCTCAATGTCCATGTTTGAGGTTAAATGGGTGGTGATAAGGTGGTTTTTGTTTAAAACCAGATTTGAACAAAAAGGGGTAATTTGTTAAATTGGTGGGATTGCTTTTCCTATTTCGTTCTAAATGAGGAAAAAATGGATTTTGTTGAATTGGTGGTTAGCGTTTTCTTTTCTATTAGTTTAAACAAGAAATTTGGAGTTTGGTGGTGATGAGGAAGGCAATGCCATATATAGGATGTTATAGTGAGAAATTTCTTCCTTAGAAAACTCTCTTGAGCGGTAATTCTCTGAGGGGTTTCCGAAGTTCTTATTGTATTGGAAAATGGTGGGAAATCTTGTGGAAAATTAATTAAAAAAAAGAGATTAATGGAAAAAGATAAAAATAAATAAAATTGTGAAAAATGAGAAAATCTGTTTCCCTATACGCATTTTAAATTCAGCATGGATACACTTTCTTTTATATATTTTTATTTTTAGTAAAGTCTTAGTTTATAGTACCACAATATCTTCATTAAGCATAAATGTATCTATCAAAAAATGGATGGCAAAAATTATTTAGGAGTACAATTTTTGTTTTTTTAAATCTTGTGTTAATGCTTTGTTTTCAATAAAAAATAGAGATATTAGTCATTAGGAGTTTTGGAACCCCCATCCCAACAGGTGTAGCGACTCTCAACCCAAGAGGAGGTTTATTGGATATCTTAAAAAGATCAAGAGGAGGTTCATGGGATTTCTCACAAAGATCATAGGTGGGCTTTGAAGTTTTGACATGTTGATGGGGCAAGATTTCTTGCTCTCAGTTGTACCCTTTCTTGGTTTGGGAGCTTCATTCTGCTCCTATTCAATAATATTTCTTATGAAATGGAAATTTCTATATGATTGTGGCTAAACTGTGTGAACTTTCCCACTGCCTTGGAAATACCATGCTTAAACAAGGAAACCGTAGCATTCTATAAACCAACCTCCAAACAAAGCTTTGCAAAGATAAGATGAGAGAGAGAGAGAGAGAGAGAGAGAGAGAAAGATCCTTACTAAACAGACCAAAAAAAAGAAAAGAAAGAAAGAAAAGGTAAGTAGTAGTAATAGTAGTACAAGAACAACGAAGACGACTACTACTAGTACTACT
>NW_006497930.1:3066048-3105707 GCF_000471905.2 Amborella trichopoda
TAAGTAATTACCTTCGTCCCGACCCAACTAGGAGTTTACTTCGGTTACGTACCTACGGTAGTTAGTTCTACTCTCTACTGTTTGTTCCTTCGTATGTCCTCCTCTCCTCCTCTCTCTCTCTCTCTCTCTCTTCTCTTTCTCTCTCTTCTTTCTCTCTACAATTGATATTTGTCATCTCATAGTTGTCCATTGCATTTAAAACATACAAATTACATTCCCTCTTTCTCACATACGTTTCTCTGCAATTGAGTTTTGACAGTTCTTTCTCCATTTTTTTTATAAAATCCCTCTATCACTCCACCTTGTTGGTACAGTTACAGTCCATTTTTCTCTCTCTCTCATGGCCCTATCATGCAGGTAAGAAGCAAATCACTAGGCCTGAGGGGAGAAAATAAGGTATGCCTCCAATTCTCAATGGATGCAAGGGCCAAAGTGGTTCCTCCTCTCTCTACTGAATTTAGTGGCAATGCATATGTCATGGCCTCCATTTTCACCACAGCCAAGGCCTTAGAGGAAGAACCCATTTCAACAACAGCTTACAAGATTAGAGAAGCCAAAGAATCAATCACTGATGAGTATATTAGGGCATATTTGATTGCACTTGATGCTCCACAGAAATCTCTACCTCCATTGCCGGAGCTAACTATTGTTTCAGACCTTAGAAACCTCCCTTTTCACTGTGCAGACTTTGGCCATGGCCATGCAGCTTCTGCTGCTCTCTTGCCATCTCCTCTCCCCCAGTCTGCTTTTCTGATGAGGGCTCCAAATGAAGAGGGGGCGATTGATGTCAGCTTGGGTTTGCCCTTGCAGATTGCAAATGCTTTTAGCCATTGCTTCCTACATGTTTAGAGAGAGAGAGAGAGAGAGAGTTGTTTTCCTCGTTTTTGGGCTGTGATGAAATACCTTTGCGCCACAGTTCCATAGGTTTTAGGGTTTCAAGTTGTAATAATTTCCTTTCTAATCAAGTTTATGTATTTATTAGTATTAGAGTAGGTCACTTAAAGTTTCAATGACAAACACAATTAGCATACCCTCTCTCTCTCTTGCACAATTAGTCTCTCTTGCACAATTAGTGTATCCTCTCTCTCTCTCTCTCTGTATATCATGCATGGATTGAAATCAGGCTCTCAAGGAATGATATAACTCAATCTATGTGCTCTCTCTCTTTGGCACACACCCTCTGCAATGAGAATTGGAGTACGTAGTAGAGCATCTCAATGTTCACTACTAGAAGGATCCGGTTTCTATGTAGCCAGCCTGCGTATTGTAGAAATGCGGGCTTCTTAATAAATATATTTTTTAAATATAATTTTATCTTAATTTTTAGAGAGTATATAATTTTTAATATAGAAATTAGGAATATAAAAAAAATAAAAATAATTAAAAACTAAAAATAATAATTATAATAAAAAACTATTTGAACAGTTAGTCATACTTGTTTTTAGATGTACCACCACCTATTTATACCTCTCGGTCCCGCCCGCATGAAACAATTTTCCTTGCTTCGAAAGACACCAACAATTGGTGCTCTCTCTCTTAATGGTCTCTCTCTCATGGTGCAACGGTTAGGGAGCAAAGAACTGGGCCCGAAAATGAAAGTGTGTATGCAGCATTGTTAATGACAAACTGCACATTTTGTTTTTTTACTTAAACGACGGGGATGCTCACCTCCTCTATGTAGGCAAGTAGGTGTGCTTAGCATTTCAAGCCCCGTGCTTGCAGTATCATAGTGACAGCTATTAGCTGTATGTGGCATATGATGACCATATATATTTGTCTTTTCGCATTAATTTGAATTGTTGGCTAGCTTAGATACTCACCAAACTATCACTTTTGCCCACTTTAGTACCGGGTGATAATGTGTTACAATGTGATGTTTTGAGTTTCATTCTTATCATAAGTAAGAAATCTGTTTTCTCGTGAATTACCCAACAAAGAAGAAAACAATTACTTTTATATTTTGGAGAGAGGTACTACTTATCCTAGAAGCACATAAAAATTGATATTTCTAGAAGGAAAATTGTTTCATGCGGTCTGGACCTCATTTCTACATATGTGGTCCAGAAGTATAAAGCATCCATCTTAAAGATTGATGCAAGTAGTGTTCCATATAAAAATAATGGAAACTAACGTTCCAAATATTTTCTTAGTAGAATTATTATTTCTGGCTTTTAAATTATTATTTTTTTCATATTAATGATCTCCATATTAGAGATTACATGTCCTTAAAAATTAAGTCTAAAAATCCATTTCAAATATAGAAATTTAAGAGGCATTGCATTTCTACATATGCAGGCTTGGCCCGCATGCTAGAACCTCTAGAATCCTAAGTCCATTTTTGTGCACAATAACAATTTTTTTGCTAGAACCTTTCAAAAAGAAAAACATTGATCTATTTCTAAAATAGATTTATATACAAGAAAACATAAAATAATAAAGAGAAATTTATAGGAAACATTCAACATTTTATCCATTTACGACTATTTCAAATCATGACCATATTTTGTTTTATGGGTATTTTGAAATTAAATCAAAAGACAAAGGTAGAATATGAAATTGTTGATCTCTTATGAGCATATTTTTAAGTTTCCCAATAATAAATGCAATAAAATTAAAATGAGAAACAAATAAACGATTCTCTTAAAAGGGAATTTCATACACGACGCAAGAACTCCTTGTAGTGATTGGTACTCGAGCATTCCTAGAAACCTCTAACCATGAACTATCTGACCATAATATCGAAGTGAATCCTAGTACAATCTAACTTGTAGTTCATAGTCTATAGTCCATTGGAAATCCTTCGAGAAAACCTAAAAGGCTCTTGTTTATCCCAGTTTATCCTTATCTATCCAAGCTTATCCAAATCAATCCAAATCTGCCCTACTCCATCTAAGCACTATCCAAAACAACTTAGAAATAGTAGAAAATGACCAATAAGCACGACGGACAGGTATTAAAATCATATCAGACCTACACCATATCGCACTATAGTGACTCTTGCATCATCCAACGTTGGATTTGGACCATCGATATAGTGTGCATTGCTGCTTCATATGTATTCAAAAAATTTCAAGAAGTCCAGTCTTCCATGTTGTGAGACTTCTATCCATATATTGGCTTATTTCAAAGCAATTTGGTTGGAGTTCAAAGATAGATCTACAGAGATTTTAAGAGTTCAAATAGCGCTAGAATTCTGAATTCTTTTTCAAAAGTCAATACTCGGGACAGATCTTGGGACTCCCATTCCTATTAGATCTAGAAGCCAAAGGAAGCATGTATAAACCCTTATGTGGTACCTTTTAAAATATAACTGTAGAAACTTATGGAGACATAGAACTTACGTCATCCCTAATCTTTGGCCCTTTAAACCCTAGAAACTGAAGTCCTTAAGCCCCAATTTTCTATTATTCTAACAGCCACGAAGCCCAAAAATAGCCATTGAGATATGAAAACCAAAGACTTAGGCAACATATGCCATAAGCAAACCCTAAATTAGAAAAGCTTTGAACGAACATACCCTAAGAAGTCAAACCCAGGAAAGAATATTCCTTAGGCAACTTCTTAGATTCAAGCAAAATATCTAGGGTGGATGATGAATACTCTTTAAGCGCTAGTCTAATCCAAGTCAACAACGCAAGGAGCCATGCCTGAGGAATTGGCTTTCAAGTAAGTAATATTTGTCTTTCTTATTTTATTTTTTGTTTCTACTCTTTACTCGTTTGTTTTTTATTTAAGTTTTTCCTAGTTTCTTTGTCGTTTTTATTCTATTTCGTGCTAGCTCTGCCCACAATATATGAGGAGAAATGTTGTTCTTATAAATATATCTTCTCATGCACTGTAATTCGATAAAACCTACTCTTTTCTACCGAGTTCAATTGATTTAGTTTAAAGCATAAATCATAATGGATTTTATTTATGATCTTATTAGATTTGGATGTAAATAGTTTAGCGCCCATTGTAGGGCACATTGGGCTTCAAAAGGCATGAAAACCAGTCTAAAAATGACCTTGAAAGTCCATTACAATAGCCAATGTGATGAACTAGAGTGTAACATTGGGTGAAGCAGAGGACCTGGAGAGGATAATTTCTCAGTAACGTACTTTGTTTTGCTGGGATTTTGGATCCAGCGGCCCGGTCTACGTTATTAGAGTTATACAATGACACAATCTATGTCGATGTGTCTAGTCCTTTCCAAAACCTTTTGGGCCGCATTTCATTTTTATGTTATTAATCTTTCTCAATTCCAAAATAAAAAAATAAAAAATTGATAACTATATCTTGCTTTCTTTTATGTCATAGTTGCAATTTTGAGATTTTGCATGTATCTTCTATGTTTTCGTTGTGTGTTTGGTTGCTTAATATTATGTGCTTGTCAAAATCTTTTACATATGCCCATGTGTGCTCTTCTGCACACCTTGCACACAAGCTCCAATAAAACCATGTCAAATTTTTTAAAACCTCTAAAGTTGGCATTAAAGCTAAAAAGGGCACTTGACTTTTAGAAATCGGATAGTTGGGGATTGCACGACTTTAATTGTAAGTACCTCTATGCAATGCCTTTCCCTAATATCACATCACAATAGCAGGAGCCCATGACAATATCCATAAGGGTGGCTTAAGACATATGTGGTCGTATTCTAAACGTAACTGCATTTCAACTTTTTATTAGTTAGAAAGCCTCTCTTAAACCTTCTTACACATAACAAATTAGGGTAAAAGTTTTCAAATATTTTCATGTAGTGTTTGCCTAATTCAAATAAAAGTAACATAGGATCATGTCTCAAGACCATAACAAGGTGAGGTCCAGTCAAGTCCATGGTCCATCCTAGTCTAGGTCTAGGGCTTCAAGTCACCAGTCCGGAGGGCACCTCACTAGTGCTCCTCAAATCCATAGTGTCCCAGTATTTTTCGTCCACATGGGATCATTATAATAAGTCTTGGTCTCCAAATCTGTAATTCTTATAACCACTATTGAGGATCCATAAGTTTATATGAGTCGTGGCATCCTGAATATTCAAGGGATTAGACCATGACAATTCTCCAATGTTCAAGGAATAGCCTTCATTCTAGTTAGCATGTCCAAGGTAGGCTAGATGTGCAAACCCTCAATAGCCTTAGGCTAGTTGATAGGTAACCATACGAATCAGGAGGTCAAGAGGTCAAAGAGAAGGCAAATAGGGCCATCAAGAGGTCAAAGAAAAGGTAAATAGGACCTAGCTATGTCTCTAGTTACCGTGATACAACTAGAGCCAACTCAACTTTCTAATTTAACACAAGTGGAGGCAAGGCCTTCATATAAAGCAATTCCAAATAAACCTTAATATGTAGGCTTTCCTCCAAGCTAATCAAGGATAGAATATTTGACATATTCATCATGGTCGAGGCAAGTCAAAAATACAAACCCTTAGTATCCTTGAGCAAGTCGACCCAAATCAGGTTAACCCTAAGGGTCATTTACCAGCTAAACACTGAAACCAAGAACCACACAAGAGGTGTAGAATACCTAGTTAAGGATTTGGCTCTAGGCTAAGATTCAACTCAAGGGCCTATGCCATCAAGTAGAAATCATAGGCTTCCCTCCCTTTTTTGATCTAGCACCAAAGAAAGGAGTGGACCTAGCTCTAGTTCATCACCTATTAGTGAGCACACTATCTAGGAAGCTTTATTACAAAACTCAGTGAGTCAATGTCACACCATCCAAGCACCAGGTAGTGGGCTCAGCTAGGATCAACCAAAGAAACCTTGGTAACCCTATTGGCAAGTCAATTCCTTGAGGTCCACGCCTGGGGTAGATTAATTGGCTCAATAGATTATATTAATTGGCTCAATAGATTAGTCAATATCTGAAGTGCAACCAACTCAATGGATTAGCAACCTCTCCCAAGTAGCGAGATCATTAGTAGGTTAGTCAATCCATCAAGGCCAACCATATCAGACAATCCCAATGGCTCAGATCTATCAACTGCAGGTCTAATCATTTCAGGTTATTCCCCAAGGTCAAGCATACCAGTCCATGTTACGCAACTAGCCAGATAATCAAATTACTCTAGTCCCAAGGACCCAGGCAACCAACATGGAACCGACCATGAAGGATTTTCATGGAAAACTAGCAAGAGTAGGGGTACAAGATGTTTCAACCTGTAAATATTATGTTTACGAGACTCTCAAAGGCATGGAATATTTTCCCATCAGATTTGTCCTTCTCGAGTTCTGAAATAACTTCTCTATGAAGGGTGACCTAGAAATGCATGTCACCACTTATCTACTTTTAGTATCGACCCTTTATGTTTGACCCATCCAACTGAAGACGATGTTCACACATAGTCTATCAAGAGGTCCTCTAGTATGGTTGAGAGAGTTTATGAGGGACAATCTCCACGCTACTCTAGATGAAATGTTTCGAAGATTTGAATCTCATTACCATGGTAGAAGCCCCAAACTGTATTGATGGGAGAGCTCACCTCGATGAGATAAAATGATAGTGAAACTTTGTTAAGCATTTCCAAAGCACTGCCTCCGGGAACAGATATCGTATAATCACTAATCCTGCAAAGGTCTGCATCATTATCGAGAACATCACCCTAGAGTGAAACCTTCTTTAGTAAAGGTAGCTCCTTCTCTTTCGACTCTATATTAGACAGAGTTTCACTTTATGAACAAGCAAATAACATCGTTGTTTCTGTTGAAAATCAACCAATAGTGACACCCCAAAAAGAGTATTACAGTGATGAAGCTTCCTCTAGTGGTGGAATCAAGTAAGGCATAATTGACAAACTGAGAATTTAAATTAAGTTAATAGATTACTCAATATGGAGTTAAGGAAAAAAAAGATTCTGACCCAAAATTTCATAATTGAAGATCGAGCCAAGAATGATCTTCCCAAGGTCTTTGTATCTATGGGATCCTCAAAACAATGATGAAGATAATTGCCTTAGTCCCAGATCCAGAATACAAGAAGAAATTGGATAATTAATCATCCTGTGGGGAGTTCTTGTGGTGTTGGATGAGACAAACTCCCAAAAGAGCACAACATACCCATGATGGAAGTTGATCACGAGTAAGCATCTTCAAAATAAAGGAATAGAGGAAGCAACTTCAGCCGCCTTAGAAGAAGCTGAAGTTACAAACCTACAAGGCGATCAAGTTATCCACGTATGAAAGAAACCTAAGCATAAGATCATCCAAGTACCTATGGCTAGGTATCCTCAAGATCCCAATAAAGATCTTCTTTAGCTCCACATCCACAATTTAAGACTATAGCAAAGGACAAGTCATCCTACGGGGAGCTCTAATCATAATAGAAGGTACATACCCACGTAAGAACTAAAATATACTTATGAAGGATGATAACCCAAGGGTAGGGCACCTAAATTCCCAGTTCTCATTGATACAGACGTAACTCGTCCAACCTCCTCTTAGAATACATATGATGGCCACCTCCACTACCTTCACTGAATTTCTTAGCAAACCCACCTAAGTGGGATGAAGAGCCAAGCCTAGAGGATCTAATTAAACCACCCTCTAAGGTGAACTCAACGCATGATAATGCAAAGGTAGAAAAGCCAAATTCTCCACCTCCTCAAGAAGTTGATATCCTAAACATTCTAAGAGAGCTATCTTCGCCAGATTTTCTAAAGAATGCACATAAGTGGGATAACGAGTCACCTGTAGATGATCCAGCCATGTCATCTTTCAAGGTGGACCTAATAGATGACTCAACTATGTAGAGCGAAGATACGCAACAGGGACAAGGACATGGCTTCAATAATAGGAGCATTTAATGGGACACAAGTCCCCACTGTTGAAGAAACCTAATAGGGGGAGCTCCATCTAGTGAGTCGATAGGAGCTGTCTTATCTAATGATGATGCTATAACAGGATAGTAAGTGAGGTTGAGTCCTTATCCTATGCATCTAAAAATGCCAACAACACTCAACTGTTAACACCATTACTTTCCTCATACGAGGATTTCACCCAAACTCAAGCATCAACGAGGGATTCCACTATGAAATTGATTCATGAATAATTATAACCCAAGGTTCCTACTGAAAAGGTCATTCGACATGGAATAAGGAGTCACTTCCCCATTTCAAGAGCCTAGTGATCATTTATAACGACCTAGGCTCAATACTATAGGGCGTTAAAGCCCAAAGAAACACCATGACACAATTCCACATGGTTTTCAAAACTAGTATTTTAAAATATGCCCAAATACAATAAGATCAAAGGCCATTTCTCTCAGTCCCATGTTTGTGGAATCGCCAGTCCAAGCATCAACAGGCACCTTGAGGTCGTGGAGCCACAAACAAGATAATACATCCCATGCATCCAAACCTTTTAATGTCCCTGCACTAGGTCAGTTTAACTATATAATTCATGACTTTAAAAGGAAATTGACAAGCTTAGATAGCGAAGCATGAGATAGAAGGACTAAGAAACTGACAATGATTCTAAGTATGAAAATTCGAGGTCCAAATGGGAATTTCGCGACCATCGTTGACAAGGTGGCAAAGGAAATAAGTCTAAAATTAGAACCTCCCTACCACCTGGGATAGGAAAATGAAGTCCTAATCTACTTTTAAGGTGACTTCCCTAACAAGCACTATGATTGTAAACAAAGAGCAAACCAAAAGACAAACTCATGTAAATGCAACATCTGCAAAAGTCAAAAGTAAAAAGAAGTCACCAAACATCCAAATACCAGCTTCAACCACCCACAAAGTCATATAGTGGTCAAGAAAAATTGAAAAAGAAAAAAAATATAGTGGCTAAACTCCAGAATTGGACCCTGTGCGTTTAAAATAAATAAATAAATCAAGAGAGACAAAAAGAATAAGAAAAAAAGTGTCTGGAATCTTAAAAAAAATTAGAAGACATTTAAAGTTCTTCAAGTCAATGCCAATCTGGTATTCAAAGGGTATTAGTCTAAAGGACCGTGATTAAGAAACTCTCAATGTAAACCCCAAGGACGTCAACCATTTGAGCTTCAAAGTTTTGGTAATAGAGATACATTTTTGAAGTGTAAAGGAATCCTCAACACTTCGGGGCAATATCTTACACATTCCAAGACACTAGGGCTATTCAAAGACTTCAAAAAACTCTTACTTGGATTGTGACACATGATTTGAAGACAAAAGAGTACATGATGGTTTTTGGTCTCGATGATCCCAACCAAGGTTGGCCATGCTCATAAATCCACCTAAAGGATCACAAGTGGCTAAACTAAAAGACCCACATTTTTTCTAAAATAAATTTTTAAAATTGCTCTTAAAAAACTTTGCAAACTTTTCCTTGAGAAAAAAATTTAGAAAACATTCAATAATGGCATGAGCTTAAACTGCTATCCTTGTCATTTTTCAAATAAATTTCCCCTCTTTAGAAATTTCTTGTTTTTCATTTTCTATTTTTCAAAGCTTCATGTCAAGAGAAATCTTGAGTTGGATGCTTTCAAACTCTATGTCTAGTGATTTCAAAAATTCTAATTTCTTGTTAAAATCATAACTTGATGCGAGTCCATATTTCAAAATTTATCCCCATCATCTATGGGGAGAGTATATAATGAGACTATTTACCTTTTGTATAAGGTGGTCACAATTAACCTTGACCACTGGATGTGAAACTGAGTGGCCGCATTTATTTCATTGACTAAGCTCAAAGATCAAAAGAAATTTTCTCGAACTTTATGACATACCCAAGCTATCAGATTTTACATCGGATAGTTACAAGTAATTGTGACCTCCTTATACTAAAGGTAAATGGTCTCGATGTATACAATCCCTTTTCTAAGTTCCCTTATAATATTGTCAAAAGTGAAGGAGTTGGAGCAATTAAGTAGAATAATCTAATTAGTTTAGTGCCTAGAAATGAGGACATACATGTTGATGAAAAGTATGAATCTGAGATCTATGATAATTGCTTGAACCAAAGAATTATCAACTAAAAAGTAAGTAAAATCTTCGCTAAACCCATTCTAGATAAGCTAACCATTAAATCCCACAACCATAGAAATGCGTTAGGGGCCATGGGATAATGGGAATTGAACTTGACAAAATTTTGTTCCATAATTATTTCTAATTCACATTTCTCTAATTCAATTGAAAACTAATATCTAGGCCAAGGAAAATTAGTCAAAGGCTCACCACCACCTCGATTTGTTGGCAATTAAGGATTGAAACACTAGCAGCAACTGACTATTTCCTTGAAGTGTTGGTAGTTAAGGGGCAAAGGAAACTAGTTAAACTAGGAACAACTGTCCATCGCCTAAAGTGTTGGAAATAAAGGGCTGGAATAATTACTGAGAGCCTACAAAATGAGCATTGCCTAAAAGCATTAGAAGTAAGAACTCACTATAAATCATGTGTAAGATATTCAAGTGACTAATTCTTCAATTGTAAAATTCCAATGACTTAGATGTCTACTTCTTTGCCACTCATCTGTTTCTCAAAGAATGGAGAGCGCCTAAGTGGGGCCAAAGATAGATACCTACCCTAAATTTCGGTGTAAAAGACTCCTATAAATATGTAACCCTAAAGCATAGGGACCATGCTAGCATACTGAATCCTATTATACCCTAACTTGTAGTACACAGTCTATAGTCCCTAGGAAATCCTCAGAAGAAAATTAAAAAGCATTAGGTTTATCCCACTTTATGCTAATATATCCAAGCTTACCCAGATCAACTCAAATATGTCCAACTCCATCTAAGCTCTATCTAGAATAGCTCAAAAACAATAGAAAAAGATCAATCAGAACTTTGAAAAGGTATCAAAATTTGATCAAACCCACACCAAGCTAGATTGCACAGAATCAGGCATCACCTGGAGTTGAGTATAGACCAACAATGTGATGCTCATTGCTAGGCCCAGAGTGTGCCCAACAACACATATCACACTACTACTCCCATTGACTTTTGGAAAGTTTCAAAAGTCAAGTCCTGTGTTGTGGGACTTCTGATGATTTGTGGACTTATTTCGATCAAATTAGGTAGAGTATAAAGACAAAATTATAGTAGCCCTAGATTTGTGAATTATTAGTTGTAAGCTAAACCTAGATACAGAGCCTAGGATTCCTATCCCTAATAGATCTAGGAGCCAATTGAAGTATTAAAGCCTCTTATATAGGACATATAATACAAATTGTCGATCTCTTATCATACGCTATGGTCCTTGTCACCCTGGCCATCATACAATCATGAGGTATAAAGCTATCAGACCTTGACTAGAGGCAATCCTCAACCTTCTCGTGCCTCTCACACTCAATCCTCATGACATGAGATTTTTGTGACTCTTGGTCCCAGTTCGCCAAAAACATAGAGTCACGTCACTCTCGCACACTCTTACTATGATCATGAGCTATTAAAATGCTGGGATCATGACCTTGCAATGACATAACCTCAATAGGATGGGGCTTGGCTCTATGGGACTAAGGCCGAGCTACGACCAGGCTGGCATGGCCCAGGCCCATCTGGTTGCCTACCCTAGGGTTAGTTGAAGAGTTGAATAGAAAAAATATGGTAGCTTGTGAGAAAGAAGGCTTGTTCTAAGGGCATGTTTGGTATGCATCAAAATGTTTCCTTAAATTTATTTTCACATGATAAAGCTCCCTCATGTGATTAGGTGTGAGAGTTTTTTCCACACTAATTGGTCCTAATGTATTTTTTTACACCATGTCAATTGGTGTTAAAAAACTTACTTACCTAATCATATAGGGAATTTTTCATGTGAAAATATTTTCACATATACCGAACCTGCCGTAAAGGACCAAGTTTGGGGAGGCTTTTGGTAATTTTTCTTATTTTCTCCTTTCTTTTTGAACGAAAGATGTGATTTAATTGATGATTTTCCTTTTTGTAAAAAAAGAAAAAGAGGCACTCAAAACTTAAAAAAAGTAACTCCTACTTTAGAATAAAATTTATCCCAACTATTTGGGGTCGTCTGCAATGGGTAGGGAACATGGTGCACAAACTTCTTAAGCAATGTTAACCTTCCAAGTCGTCTAGGAAGCTTCATTACTTAACCTCCAGTTCAAACCTCTTAAATGCATTACCCCAAATGATTTTGGAAAAAAACCCATCTTATGCAATCAACAAAATTGAGTAGCATAATTGTCGAAAAGAAAATTGACATACTGAATCCAAACAAATTGTGTCCTATACAAAGTAAAGAGAAACAATGGAAATCATAATGCCATTGCTTCTCAAAACCCAACATGTCAGACATGGACAAAGAGAATTTTCTTGTTATGTAATTGAGGCTACTTTCACCAAGCCAAATTGCGTAAAAATACCTTTTAGCATCATAATATGTGGCCGAAGCTGTTTTTGATTTTTTCAAATTTTCTTCCCTTCTATGAGAAAAAGCCTTAAAACTCGACTCCACAAAGCATCCAGACTTTGAGGTGTCTCCTTTGACTCGACAAAATTGATTTGGGCTGTGTAAATAGGACAAGGAAATTGACCCCCAACCCTGACCTACAAATGTAAAGGAAAAAATTTGAAAGCATTCCATACATAAAGGCTTTGTTCCTCAAAATTCAACATGTCGGCTTCAGACATGGATGAAAAGGATTTTCAACAAATTCTGACCCACTATTTGCACCTCTAGTTGTAGAAGTTTTTCTTTTCCCTCTCAAAAAAAGAAGCTCCAAGTAGGGCCTGGCAATGGCCAAGACCTGGCCCGGCATCAGGCCACAGGGCTGGGCTAGGGCTAGTGCCCGTCTGGTTCGGCGAGGCTTTATCTTTTTTTTTTTTTGTGCTTTATGTTTTGTCTAGGTCCCCCAGCCCAGCTCTAGCAAAGCCTGGGCCATGCTAAGGTCAAGGGTACCCCAGACCAAGTCCTGCCTAGCCCATTGCCACCTTGAGCTCCAAGCAATGTTAGCAAAATCGAACCGAAGCGATTAACCAAACATGGGCTTGGAAGCGGTTTAACCGGCCTAATCGGTAAACCAACCGATTCAACTGTTCTAACCGGACAAGTCTCGGGTGATCAAACAAGTCTTGAAAAGAAAAATACAAATTTTTATTTTTCTAAACTATGAAAAGCATATAAAAAATGATTAAAACAATACACATTCAAATGAAGTTGAAGATTAATGAAAAAAATAGATTTTAACCTATTTTATATTTTTCAAGGGCTATTTTTAAAATTTTCTAAAAAAAATGAAAAAATATAGAAGTGAATATTAATGAAGAAAACAATTTTCAATCTTTACCATAATATAAAGAATATTTAAAAATGCATTACAAATCAAATTCTTTATTTTTGAAAATTTATATACATTTTTTTAAAAAAAATTTCTTAAATACGGGTTGATCACTCTAACCGCCCAAAACCGGAACCGGCCACTGGCCGGTTCCGATCTAACTAGGCTGTTAACGGTTAGATCGGGCGATTTTGTGAACAATAGCTCCAAGCATGCTAGTGAGGGTGAAAATGAAAAATTTCTTTTAGTGGGTTTGGGCAACAATATTTATGACTGAAATCACACTTCCTTTCTAGGGACCCAAAAACTGTTCTTTCATTTTTGAGCCACCATTGAGATTGCACCACGCAACAACCTTGTTTATCTATATGACAAAACATGCATTATATCCCGACGCGAATCGTTATCCCATAAACATGAATATGTCAGCAAATTTATCAAAAACTAACCTCTTATGTAGTCAAAATTTTATAAAAATAACCATTAAATACACAACATTTTAGAAAGTAACTCTTTAATAATCTAAATTTCCTAAGTGTCAAGTTATATATATCTTTTTATTTTAAAGTTTTCAAAGTACATCGAAATTCCCTAAATCTAGCGATCAGCCTAAGCACCTCCCATATCTGATGAAAACAAAGAGCTATGTGAAGTAAATCCGTTGGTCCTAAGCTCCTTTTAAGAGACTTGTTAAAGTTACAAGGGGGGTCAAAATAATGGTTGTAGTGTATATCTATACTAATTAAAGGTACATTTAGTACACATGAAAATAATTTCATAAAAATATTTTCACATAAAAGAACTCCCCCATGTGATTAGGTGTGAGAGTTTTTTGACACTAATAAACTGCTAAATTGAGAGGGGAAAATGCACTGATACCACTAAGTGTGAAAAAGTCTCACATCTAATCATATGGGGAGTTCTGTCATGTGAAAATACTTTCATGCATACCAAATGTGCTCTGAAGGTCCAATTGAAAAAGGCAAAATATTGACACTATTAGGAAGGAAATTCCATGTGTAAATTAGCTCTGATTCTTTGGCTTTAATGGAATTTTTTAAGGCCTAGCTCAGCGCCATTTATGTCAAGGACAATTGTTTCATACAGCGGGGACTACATTTCTACATTTGTGGTCCCCGAAGTATAAAGTATCCATCTTAAAGATTGATGTAAATAGGTGGTCCATCTAAAACTAATTAAAACTTACAGAACAAATGTTTTCTTAATAGGATTAGTATTTTTAATTTTTAAAATTTATTTATTTTTTATATTCATGATATCCATGTTAGAGAGTACATGTCGTTAAAAATTAGGTCCAAAAATCCATCTCAAAAATAGATTTTTTAAAGATGACTCATTTCTACTTTGACTCATAGAATCCGTACCTGTATGTCAATTATGTAGTTTGAGTTGGGAGAGGTTTGGCCTATAATAGTCACGGTGACAATAAATTAGGCTACAAACACGTATTATATAAGGGATTGTATACTATAATACTATTTATATTTGTCACAATGAGGTTATTACTTGGATATCTTGGATTGTGACACAAAATTTGAAAAAAAAAAAATTTGGAGCTTTGAATCTAAGCAATGACACTCTCACAACCACCTAATTTGAAATCTATCATTGTGACCTCTTTGTACTAAATATAAATAGTCTCTTTGTATACTTTTCTATTATTTAATATAGCTAAATAATTACGTGCCCTATTTAATATCAAGTCTAATCAAACATCTCCAATTGCGACTTTGATAAGTAAGTTCCCAACTGTAAATTCTATAAATCATAGTAGAAGAAGTCATCTATGAAATAAAACGGTGGAGATGAGGAACCATTTTGAATCAGTTCCCCTTGATAAATGATAAATTTTAACAGCATTCTATTATTCAGATGCAAGAAATAAATCATTTGCTTCCATTGTACTAAGACAAGATAACCAGCATCCAGTAGAGAGAGAGATGTTCCACTTACTGCAAGCATTATTTCCTACACTATGATTTGCTACTGCATACTGACAAATAACCCTTTTCAGAAAAATGGAAACGATGTTTTGGGCATAGAAGCTGCATTTGTTATTATTCACTAATGGTCCATTTCTAAGATTTATTTAAAACAATTACGCTGTAAACTTAACATGAACATGACTGCTTGCATCTACCTTTCATTTTCAGAAATTGAGTATACAGATCCAATGGGACATAACTTCAATGCATTAAACTAAACTGAATTTAAAAGGTGGGCCATCGAATTAAGAAAGTCCTTAGAGCTAGGCCTCAAAAAACCGACAAGGCTTGTGACTAGTGTTACATCAACATCAATTTCGGTGTCTATAAGTGTCACAATGTGGCATATTTTGTAAACCATGGTCGTTGACCTATATAGGAAGTTCATTGGAGAATCCAGGACCTACTGGAGTAAGTGGAATACTTAGAAACATATGGGGATATCATTTTTCTATCATTCTGGACCTTGTAGATGTGTCTTAGGAAACTAGGTATAGATATCTTCACTTCTGCAGGGCTTGAAGATCTTTAAGGAGAGCCAAATTAATGGAAATTTGGTGGTGGAGGGAGATTAAATCGATATCAGGTGCAAAAAGAAGCAAAGGGTACCTTGGTCTCTTAGATATGTGTTGGTGGAGATAATGGAATTTTTTTACTCTTTCAACATCATTTTTACACGTATATAGAGAAATTAATAACATTGCAGACCGACTTGTTGCTAAGAACGGTATTTTTATATAGGAATTGTTAGTGGCTCATGATTTAAGTACTTTTTGGCTTTGTAATTGCTTTATAAGTTTTCTTTATGAATAAAGTTAGTAATATTGACAATATACTATTCTTCTCATCAAGGCGCACCTAATAAAAATATAAAAAATAATTTATAAAATATAAATTGAGCAAAATACCCCCAAAACATTTCAGAGGTATTTTGGTCAATTTATATTTTATAAATTATTATTATTTTTTAATTAGATTATTCTATTTTTGAAGAATAGACACTCAAAATTTCAAGTGATTTTGATTTGTATAAAAAAAATGAAAATTGAAATACAAAATGAGGTCGTGACCAATGGATTGAGCCCAGATTGAATATGAGCTGCTGGCTGACACTATAGCTGTCAGCCTGTGGGCAGATAGGGAAAAGTATAAGATGATGTCATTTACCTTTTGTATAAGGTAGTTACAATTAATCTTGACCATTGGATGTGAAATTGGGTAGCTATATTTATTTCATCGACCAAGCTCAAAGTTTAGAAGAAATTTTCTCGTACTCTATGACATACGCAAACAATTAGATTTCACATCAGATAGTTGTAAGTAATTGTGATTTCCTTGTACTAAAGGTAAACGGTTTCATTATATACAATCCCAATATATATATTCCCAATATAGATATTGAGAGGCGACAAATGTATATTAAAATTTCGCATTTTGTAACAAAGAGGAGCATGAACGAGAGTGAAAGTAATTGAATTTTCATGTCCCCACATGATCCTCCAATCACAATGGGTAACGACCCCATATGTCGAGGTGTTTCGAAATGGAACATGAGGCCCAGGGGCCATGTGTTGCAGTAAGACCGATTGTGACATTTTGATAAGAGGTAGTATACCCATACAATGCTTTCTTTTTGTACTTATTTGGATAGCATTTGCAATAGGAAAACAAAAAAAATGCTGAAAAAAATTTCAATTGGCTATAATTTAATGTAATTATGACCGGGTCAAACTGGTTACATGAAATTCGTACTACTGCCTTCGTAAGTTTGGTCTAAAATAAAGATTAGGTTATTAGTCAAACTGATATTTAATCAGCTTTGGATGCTCAAACAAGCGGGTGTGCTTTGCATAAGGTTGAGCCCGAAACAATCAGTAAAGCGTACATCTAAATAGTGTCCAAAGATAAATTTTCAATAGCAAAATTTTTTGTTATGACCTGAAAATTTATTTTTTTCTCTAAATATAAAATTTAAAGCTTCAAAAATATTATAGATTGAGTAGATCTATAAATACTTGAAAATATTGAAATTTATGGCCCAATAAATGTATCACAAAAAGCACTATTTTCTAGATCGGTAATCCATTTTTTTTCATAGCTATACATCTCGAGATCAAGATGAACGATTTAAAGATTTTTTGACATTGAAACAACCTCTTCTAGTAGATTTTCAAGGTGCACCTTAATTTGATTGCTTAATCCTCAATCGTATATGAACTTTTTATTTCTTGAGTATGTTTCATTTTTTTCAAATTATAATTCTTTTATATTTTGAAATTTTGTCCATCCAGTTATTGAACTAGAGCCAGCCTCAACGGTTCAATGACCGATCCGGTTCTAATAAAATACTATTACCGAGGAGAGAGATTGTGGCTTTAAAAAAGCTTAGAGAGCTTGTAATATTGGAGCATGTTCATGACCAGTAGTAACTTGGAGGTGCCAGGCTAATTATTTGTTAACTTTATTGGGAGACGACGCTCTCTCTATAGCTTCCCAAATGCCAAAACTCTATCTCTCTCAAATCAACTTTTGTGATGTAGTTGCTCTCTCTCTCTCTCTCTCTTTCTCAACTTTTATGATGCAGTTAAAAAGTGGTCTCTGTTCACTCACAATAGACTTTTGTGATGTAGATACTAAGATATCCCTGTCACTCCATATAGCGTGTCCACGTAGAAATGAGTCGTCCTCTTGAAAATATATTTTTGAGATGGATTTTTTAACTTAATTTTTAAGGGCATGCAGTCTCTAACATAGAGATCATGAATATGAAATAAATAAATAAATAATAAAATACAATAAAAATAATAAAAATAATAATTTTATTAAAAAAACATTTGAACCATTAGTTTCAATTGTTTTTAAATGGATCACCTATTTACATCCATCTTTGAGATGGATGCTTTATACCATATATGAAGAAATGCAGTCCCCGCCCATGAAACAATTTTCCTAAACAAAAAATGTAAACAACTCGATATCTTTGATTTTGTTAAAACTTGCAAACTTGAGGTTTAGCATGTCTGATTCTATGAAACTGCCCAGAATCAAGAGGGAAAAATAAAAGCTCAATCTCTTGAAGGTAGTTTATACCAAAAGATTAAATAGAGATTACTCAAAACCCACCTTTGAATTATGAAAAGCGTTACAAATTCAAGAGGTTTTAGAGAGACGGGGTTCAGAGACAAATCACAGACAGACTCGTTCCAAATCTTGAGAATCTGCAGGAAAACCGATGCAATACCCTTTTCTAACCAAACGAACACCCCTCCCAAAAGAATATGATAACATTGTTCCACTCAACACCCATAACAAAGTAGGCTTCCATGATTTCTTTTCAATTCCTTTCTTCCATTATTCTATGGCACTGTTGCTTTGCATTGCTAGATTTCGAGCTTCAAAGGATCTTCTCGTACAATTATGACTAATAGCTCCATTTGTCACCTTTCGAACTTTTTTTTTCTTTTAAGAAATATCATCACATCCCATTTTTGGAATATCTAGTAAAACCTCTTGGTCCCACTTTCCAAAAAGTTAAAACAAAATGGAAGAAACCATAACAAATCCTCTCCCACTCCAGATCGAAAGTAAAAACATCAGTAAGGAATTTCCAATACTCAAAAGAGATTTAAAAATAAGAAAGAAAGCATTTCTCATTTTAAAGAAGATCACAACACTTTTTTCAAGGCAAATCATCTCTAAATGAGAAGACTCAAACTGGGTTAACCTCTACAAAGACAAAAAAAAAAAAATAGTATACATTGGACGCCACATGGCTTTCCCTTATCTGTATCTGTATCATATCAGCTTGGATACAGTGTACAATAATACAGAAGAACAAATAAAAAATGAGAAAACTTTCAAGCGTACTTATTATTTTTCCATAAATTTTTATTTAGACCCAAGTTGTCTTAAATAAGTGAGAGAAGTAACGGTGGAACTCCCATGAATGATACCCAGCCTCAATTCATTGGTGAGGTAATGGCAAGGGCAAGAGCAGCTTCAACTTTTATATATATATATACAAAAATGTTGTCGAGATTATTCAAGTACTCCGCCACAGAGAGAGAGAGAGAGAGAGAGAGAGAGAGAGACTAGAAAGCAAACCTGCTGTCATTACCATGAATTTACAATCATATTAGCACTAGTTATTAAGAAACATCATCAGAGCTGGTCAGGATTATTCAAGCACTGATAAGAATAATCAGAATAAGCCAACTCAAACAGAAAGCCAAATCAGATCATCCCTAGGCAACACCAAAAAAGGCTTGAGGAATTGGAAATGGAATACACAGGGAGAATTGAAAAGAGAGAAATTAAATGGTGGTACAAACTCGAGGGAAGCCTTCTCTGAGGTCGAGAAAGGCACTGGCGATTCAAATACATGTTCTGAGAGAATAAATATCGCATCCAATGTCTCCATCTAATAACCCCATTTCGGAGATTTCCTGCACAAAAATAGATTCTGATTGTTCAAATGGGTCTTAATACATCAAAACTTGGAGGGGTCTACAATTAAGATCCTGTGGCATAATAGCAACTCATACATTTCACAGTAGGGCAAAGATAAAAATTATACGATGAGGCAAACATGTTGGATAGAAAACATGAAAACAAAAGAGAGCACAAAAATGGTATCTTATTTATAGAGTCTCCATTGCTTAACATCCTCATTCCTTAGTCTTGCCATGCTCAACATGGCAGCCCCTTGGTTTTGTAGAATGAAGTACATCAAAACCAATAGGAAGTCTCTAGAGCTACCGTCATGCTCTGTACCTCACAAAGTGACTTTGTAAACTTAGCCTGTCCAATTTGTAGAACAGCTAAAACAGTGCCGAGAACGCAAGTTAAACTCAAACTATTTCATAAACATCTCACTTTCTTCAACTGAACAAGTTGATCCATAACCTTAGCCTCAACACACCTTCATACCCTTAGCTTACACTCTCCCCTTATAGATCGAACAAATGACTTCGGAACCTTCACTTTTGTTTTTTGTACTTTTTCTGTGGTTTTAAGCTATAATAGAATGCCTAGAAGCTCTTTTGCTCACACATTTGTCACTGACTAATATTTATATTTTTCATCACTTCAGGATGCAGAAAATAAGTTCCATAGCAATTAAATGCCTGTCTTGTCCCAACGACGAGAGATTGTCCAACATGGTATTGTAGGTTGTGGCTCGGTGACCTAAGGTCCAAACATTTTAATGCCATATCACACACTGCAAAGTCGCCTACAAGTTTGCTGGGAGAAGCATTTCATTATACAGACATTAGGCAGATAAGAGGTGAACAATTGAAATTTGGCCACAAGAATCTCATGGGCCAGGAAGTTATAACGATCTTAAAAATTTATTTGAGAATGGGGCCTTATAGGTGGGCGTACTCCATGATGGAAGATATACCTACCCATTACAAATTTCATCGACGTTATTAGCCCTTTACTAGAAATTCATTGAGAAATTTCAAAGTGGCATCCATCTCAAAATACATGGATTGACTGACTGGTTAAATGGACAGACATTTGCACGACACCAAACCAAGCTTCTATGAGATTCCTTTCTATAGAATACCAAATTATCCCTCTGCAATTTCCATTTATTTAGGGGTGCTTGGGCGTACTCCATGATGGAAGATATACCTACCCATTACAAATTTTACCTACGTTATTACCCCTTACTAGGAATTCATTGAGAAATTTCAAAGTGGCTATCAATCTCAAAATACATGGATTGACTAACTGATTAAATGGACTGACATTTGTATGACACCAAACCATACTTTTATGAGATTCTTTTCTCTAGAATAACATAGGCTGCCTCAAGCAAACACCAAATGATCCCTCTGCCATTTCCATTTATTTCAGGGTGCTGATACAACGCATCTGATTTATCAAGATCATTTGAGCAGGTCTTAATCTGAAATGTTGTTTATTTGCCTCCTAAATGTTTATAGAACATTTTCTACCTGAAAACAACATCTCTTTGATTCATTATAATAACAACCAATGAGAGTCAAATTAACAAGCACATACTGAACATAGATAAAGAATTAATAAGATGCATAACCCCAAACACCAAAATTAAGTTTCTCAGTATGTGCAAGGAAAAAATGGGTAGAAAGCTCCCATGAGAAACAATAAATAGCTACGGAAACTGTAAAATTTAATATGGTTCTGAGAAAACAAATAGAAAAGAAAGCCATGATATTCAACTCAATATTTACAAAGAATTAAGCAAAAATTTATTATAGATATTAAGAGTTACAGCACCTTATATTAAGAGTTACAGCACCTTAGTAATGAATCTAAACCATTATGTGTGATATTTAACACTGCCGGAAAGCATATCAGTAACTACTAAAACCATTCTAAAGAACAAGCAACTTAATCATGGTCTGAGTCAGTCTGCGACGTATTTGATGAGTTGGAGAAAGAAAGAACTAATTTGATAATCAACAACATATTGTACTAGAAATCCCATAACTAGAACAAATGATTTGAAGTCAGGGTTAGCCATGTATAGTTCAGCATGTGATCTACAATATCCACAACACAATCAAGAGGAAAATTCCTATTCACGGACGGTGCTTTAAATTTAATTCATATTTACACGTGAGGAAGGTGCCATTTGGTTCTAAACAAATATCACAATGCATTATAAAAACTCATTTGTCATTGTAGGTAGCAATAGAAGGCCGTAAGGTTTTATAGATATTTAAATAAAGGCTATTTGCTACACTCATGACGCATTCATTCAGGATGTATTTGATGCAACATCCAATTAGTTAATGCCATCAATGTTTAGGTGCCCAAAACCAAGTGGCAACTTCCTAAGATCCTCATTGAATCAAATCGATCCAACTAAATGTTGCTAAAAGGGTATAATAACCAATAACTAATTTTTTAAAATTCGCCCAACAATTAACTAATTTGACTTTATCCCTAATGTTTAACACAAATAATTAATATATTTGAAAACTAAGCTAAGACAAGGTCATCTGATTACATGCAAATGCATGCCAAGTGAAGGTCATCAGATTACATGCAAATGCTTTAATTCCTAATCTCTACTTCAAAAATTTTTGGGAGAAAATAATTAGAACTAAACATTGCAAGTAACCATAGTATAAGCCAAAAAACTAAAAGTCAAAGATATTCCCTAGTAACCACCTCAAAACATTTATTCTGCAGTTCACCAAGCACCATACCAATAATAGTCAGTACACCAAACTAAGCTTGTCACAGACATCCAAGTTTCCATTTCTACAACAACGCATCCTAAAACATGAACCACAAAACCATGATACATGATAGATGCAGGAGCAGATTTTATGGCCCTAGAGATTCATCTCAAATTTTGTTATGTTTGAACCCTATAAAACAAGAAAAAGCTGGGAACTACTGCTATTAGAAACAGGAGAGTCTTGCAACGGATACTCCAACATATAACATCAATTAATTATAAGATCCTCTGTTCTCCCCTATATATGTAAAGTGATCCAATACCAGGAAGCATAAAATACATAGTTATCTCAGCCTACGTCCATAGTTCTATTCAGAGTCATAATATTTTATCCTTTTCACTGCATGATCTTTACATGATTAGCAAATGACTATAGTGCCCCCCACATATGTGCACAACAAACAACTGGAGGAAGAACAAACAATGGGCCTCAACACACCCCTCAAACAAAAGCATCTATGGAAATATTGACATTTTGTTCACTAACTAATTATAAAAATCTTTGTTCAAGGACTTCATAGCTTATCTAAACTCTGCTCTGGAGTGGAAATCTAAAGAATATTTTTTTTCTTCCAGCAATGTCTCATATGAAGTGAATATCCAATTGTGCTATTGTAGGATAAGAAGTGATCACGAAGGCACTGAAATCATCTGCATGGAGATCCACAGTTCCCTACTGAAGTCTTAAAAAAAGAACTGCGTGTACCTCTCAAGATGTGCTAAGTCAATCTAGCATGCGTTGCGTTCCAACAATGATGATTCCGTTTCCACTTCCACATATCTCTCCTTCACTCAAAACAACCATCTAACATTGTACATCTTCACAGTGGAATAGTCTTTATACTCTTTCTTCTAAGGAAATTTTCAAGAAATAAATGAGACCGACAGTGACTTTTGACAAACACATCATCAAGGGTATCACAAGATAATGAAAATGGTATCAACAATAACATATTTTGTTCCCCCAAGTTAAAAGAGGTCCTTTATCGATCATGTCAGTACATTAACGAGAGTGCTTTCCTCATTTTACAACTTATCTAAAAGCTAATAAGACCCCATGGTTGGAGACTGATCATAATCAATATTACACATAGGTCACATTCTCAATCTGAGTCTACCATGACAAAAGAGAAATATGCTCTGGCTTGATTGGTCATGGTGCTGATATTGCCACACTATGTCCCAGGTTCGAATCCCATGCTGACCAAACAAAAAAGATATAAACAAAGATTTTCATCTTAGATATCTACTTGGTCAAACTACAAAAGAGTGATGACAAGTCTCCTAGAAAGTATGCTCTTAATCAACATAAGCATGCCGAAGCAACATTGAATGCTCATCTAACAAACAGTAAAGAACCAAAACACCATTTAAAACCGACGCTGAAGAGAAAAGCATATGAGATATCCCATTCCAGGCATTTATAACCCATACCCCATATATAATGAGTCTAAGGTTCTATTACAAATGAATCAAATTTGTTTTAACCCATTTGTTAGATTCTTGCATTTATTCTAATATTCCTCCAGGACATTACACCATCTTAAGCTCTACAGAAGCATTAGTACCAAATGAAATGATAATCCAACGAATACAATAACTCAGTCAGTATTTACATTGTTACAAACTCAAATAATCAGATTTCGTGAAGGACAGAAAGAGAGTAGAAAACTATAAGCATTACACGAAGATTCATTCTTCTAGAAAGAATTTTCTCAGAAAGCTCTTTTCTGAGAAAGTGGACCTTACTGTAGCAATTGGGAAAGCGCCTTCCTGCCTCTAGCCACTTTTTTTAAGGAAGTGGGAATCCACCATTTTCGGTGTGTAAGTGCTTTCATAGGTTGATAGAGAAGCATTTTCGGCAAACAAATTTTCCTAGGGTGATGGGAAGTTCTTTCACATTAAACAAATGATCCCTTAGGAAAAAACATAGGATTACTCAAAGCCCATGAAAAAAGTTAAAGAACAGATGGCTGCAGAAACATGATGAAGTTAGGAGATTGGAGAGGAAAGGCAAATAGAGGTTTACCTGCTTTACCATAACATTCATTATATCATCAACAAGAGGGAAACCATCAGAACTAAAGACATTCTGAAACTTCATCTGACTGCCTGCCATGGACTGTTCGCTCCCACTATGTGGCACAACAGATGGGAAAGAATGACCAAACTGCTCCTTCGACACCAAATTCATCTTTAGGTCAGACATTCCATTTATCTGCCCTTGCTCTTGGTTCTGACCAATGGGCATAATCAAATTTTCATTTGGCAATGAAGGGCTAAGTTGAGACCCCAAAAGAAGAGTTGGGTCATGAGCATAAGCCTGCTTGTGGGGAACTTCCCACTCCTGTTTCAATCCATAATTTATGCTCTGCCCACCAAATCCATTCTCTCTCAACAGCATATTATTAGTCTTTACATTATTCAGAGATATATCATCAGTATTTAAAGGGAGACTCACTGGAAGTGGGTTGGGAGAAAATACCATGGATGGTGCACTGCTGTGCCATGCACCATTAACTTCAAATGAATCTTGGTTTATGGCTCCTAACCCAACACTAGGATCAGGTTGGGTTTCCAGTTTGTGTCGGTTTTGAATAACCTGTGGCATCAAAGAGTTGTTTGGATCGTTAAGAAAAGGGTTGTTGAAGCTATTGGGACCTGACCCATTGTTGCTACAACCACCAAAATTGGTTTCTTGTTGAGACACTGGAAAGGTCAAAGAATCCTCAAAAGGGGTAGCTAAGTCCCCAAGTCGAGAAAGGAACTGTTTATGCTGGAATTGCTCAAGCTCCAATGATGACGGCGGTAAGCTTTGAAGGTTTTTAGAGAAGTTCATCTGATGAAATTTGCTGAAATTGTTTAGGGAATTGGTTGAATTATGGGCATGACCCACTTGGATCACCCCTGAAGAAGGAAGGCCACTCAATCCAAGACTGCCGGAGCTATTATTTGGCCTGCCAAGGACTCCCATTCCTGCTCAAATCCAATAAGGAATTGTTTTAAAACACGAAGTGAAACATTAAAATCACCAAGTTTCTAAGAAACAGACTTGAATGGATGAACAATCTCTCTCTCTCTTTCTCTCTCTCTCTCTCTCTCTCTCTCTCTCACACACACACACACACACATTATGTACAGACAAAGAACCACTTCCTCACATATGCACGAATGAAGAATCAACCTCTATCTCTCATTTATGCACGGATGAAGAATCAACCTCTATCTCTCATTTATGCACGGATGAAGAATCTCTCTCTCTCTCTCTCTCTCTCTCATGTATGCATGGAAGAAGATCTCTCACAATTAAACAGACATGTATGGATGAAGAATGCCCTCTCTCTCGTATTATGTATGGATGAAGAATCTTTCTCTCTCTCTCTCTCTCTCTCTCTCTCTCTCTTGCACATGCACAGACACTGCACACGCACTCACGCACACGCACACACATGTATGTTGAGATGAATACCTCCTAAAGCAGCAGCCATGTTACCCTGTTGGGTGCTAATTCTTTTCAGGTAAAGCCTATACTTCTGCAAGAAACATCCTGGAATAATTTGCTTGAAAACTAGAGATTGTAGCTGCGGAGGGAGCATTATGCAATAATAGAATACATAAGAAAGATTTTAAGCAGCTAAAAAACGATCTTGCCTGCAGATGGCTGGCTACGTTCTCCCTCGTGAGCCCTTGAACATTCATAAGATCAAGAATTCTCTTGGGAACAGCCTCTGTAACAGAATAGCACAAGTATTAACATTTCTTCAAACTCCAAGTCCAACATCTTCGAACAATTTAAGTGTTAATTGATTCAAGCACCAGGCCCTATTTCTTTCAAGAATTTAACAAACTAGAAAACCAAGCTTTAAGGAATCAATTAAAAACCACACAGCTCATCATTTTTGGGTACAATAGGGAGAGAGAAGCAACAAAGAAAAAGAATACAAGTACTTACTTTCTAACCCCAACTGATTCACAGCAGCAACAAACTGTTGATGCAGCTCAATTGACCACACAACCCTTGGCTTCTTTTGGGTTGATGGGTCATCACTTTCATGGGCATTTTCATCATAATCATCATCATCCTCTTCATTTTGATCTTTCCTTTTCCTACTAAGTTTGGAGTTTCGATCCGCTAGCCCATTTGTAATAGGCCCACCATGCCTTAGTTTTTCTGCATCTTCTCCTCCTTGCTTGGTAACATTGGGGTCCTTAGGCTCCACCTTTCTCTTTCTAACAACATGTTGCCAAATGTTCTTGAGCTCCTCAATTCGAACAGGTTTGAGCAGATAGTCACAAGCACCATGAGTTATTCCCTTCATCACAGCACTTGGGTCACTAATAGCAGACAGCACTGTATGGCCATGACATCAGAGATATGTCAGGCTCCATCAAACAAACCTCTCTATCTACCAAAAACGCAAAACTCAAGATTCCGATAAAAAATCAGAAAAACACTCTAGATAAACCTGAAAAATTCTCAGATGAAGAAAACCCAAAAGGATATGGAAATGGTTAATTCAATAGCTTCTGAAGAATTAAAAACCATAAAATAGATCATTCAAATGCTTTTCAAAAAATACAAATAAAAGAAAAGAAAAGCCAAAAAACAAAGCAACAAATTTGCGAAATTTTGACCCAAAAAAAGGAAGTAGATCATATAAACTACCAACCAAGGAGTAAGAAAAACCCCCATATATTTCGGGTGGCAATGCAATTCCCCATTGAAGAGGCAGAAAGTAAGTTACTCACTTATTACAGGGAGGTCCATTTCCAGGCCAACAAGCTCCAAAAGCTTGAAGCCATCCATGTCAGGCATATGAACATCACTGATAACAAGATCGAATTTGTCTCGATTCTCTCTCAACATTTTTAGTGCAGTTCTTGCCTGCCCAGTGGTTGTAACTGCAAATCCACCATCAAAATGGCCCAATCAGAGAATGCAAAACCAGTTCAAACCAACCAACTTATAGGAGATAAATGAAGAAACAATCTGGTTCATGTCAGAGATATGGATCACACTCACTGTAATTATGGAAGAACAGTGAGCAAAATAATTACTGGAAGAAAGAATGAACATCCAAATGTTTCATATGTACAGATCAGAGTAAAATTTTAGCAAATAAATGGAAAAAAAAGTATTTGAAGTAGGCGAAGTGTTTTACACTTGTGCCACACAATAAAGATCAAATCTTTGATACTACAAAAAAAAAACTCATCATAACTTGCATGGGACTTAAAATGGGGTAAAATACATATACAGGTAGCATCAAACTTCTAAGACTCCACTATTGTGTAAAATCAGTAAGAGAAAAATTCAACAGGCACAACAAAGAAACCCCCCAAAAATAAGCAACAAAAAACAAGGAAATAACTATTCATGGTATTTCCAAAAAGAAAATATAAGAATTAAACCAAAAAGTAAATGAAATCTAACAAATGAAGCAGAAAACAAAGAAATATTTAATACACGAAACTGAAATAAAGAGAATACTAACCATTATATTGGCATCTCTTCAACAGAGCTTCAATCAATCTCAGACATGTCGGATCATCATCGACTGCCAAAACCCGCATACCAATTGGAAACCGATCTTTTCTTTCATCTTCCCTCAATCCCTTCTGGTTTTCTTCAGCAGTCATCGTAGTAATTCTTCCACCGCAACTCAAAAAGCAAAAAGATGAAAAGAAAAAAGCACCTTTTCTCAACAGAGCCTTGGAAAACCTTTTATGGTTCCTTTGGGAAAACCAGAAAAAGAAGCCCCAATAACAGTCTGAGAAACAAGGAGTTAAAGACAGTACAAGCTCTTCAACAGGGGGGACACACAAACCAGAGAAAGCAGAGGGCTTTGGACCCAAAAGCACTCAAAAAGCCCAGATTTCTAAAAGGAATAAAGGGAATATCAGGGGTTTCTGTCTCCTCTTAAATTCCATGGAGATGGGCTATAAAGGTTTTTAACAGAAAGAGAAAACAACCCACAACAGGGAAGGGAGCCAAAGAAACCCAAGCAAAGAGAAAAAGGTCTTCGGGATTCTGAGAATGATGGAATCTGGCTCTTTGTGATTTAACCCCAAAGACCAAAACCCTCTAAATGGAAACCACAATACTCCAAAAGTAGATAAAAACAAACTGTTATATTCAGAAATCATAGAGAGAACGAGTGCAGGAGTATTGAGAGAAAATAGTTTTAGTTAGAGGATGGAGAGGCCCATTGGAGGGTAGAGCATAAAATAATGGGCAATGGAGGAGAGAGAAACAAGAAGACGAATGCAACATGAATAAAATACAAAGTAATACAACTGCCTTTAATGAGTAACTTAATTTAAGTTGTATAAAAAAAAATATGTACCTAACAATACGAATAGAATATACAGGAATATCCAGGAGGTCTGACCAAACTTGGCTCGTTCGGTCCAGTTCGGTTTTCATTTTTCTATCTTTTTAACATTATTTTAAAAAATTTACTAGCCAGCCCGGCCTGATAAAGCCATAGAGCCTAAGCTGGCTCTCAAGAAAATCGGGCCGAACAAAGGTTCCGGCTTGGCTAATCAAGATCGGGCTCGGCCGGGCACGAGCCCATTTAGAGATAAAGGATGGTGGAAGAGAGAAAAACCTCCCAACCTCGAAGAAAAAAAACACATTAGAAAGAGGGAGATCAATTATTCAAAGGAAACTTCATTATTCAATCATCACCTAATAAACAAATGCGAAATGTAATTTCGTAAGTTTAGAGGGGTAATCTAACTTGGACTCTTTCACTGCGGTTTAAGGGGTAGTTTGGTAATCTGTCAGGTGGGGGCCAGGCTCTCTACGTGTCAGGGAACCATTTGTAGTATCCCCTGTCATGCTCAACTGTTGGGCCCCATAGAGATTTGGGGGCCAAATGGTAGGCATCGCAAAGTGACGCGTCACATAGCACGTGTAATGACACGTTTCAAGGGCACGTGTGAAGCGGCAGTTGCGGTTCCACGGCCGGCTTGCCTAAGACACGCGATCCATGAGCTGTAAAAAGATACGAATTTTGACCTGGATTTAAATAGTTCGGCCGAAATTTTGGGCTTATATTTCACTGAACTTTCGGATTCGCCTTGTGTGCTGCTTTGGTGCGGTTAGGAAAAAAACGTCCTGGGACCACGTGGACGATCAATTGTCAAGATATTCATTCACTGAAAATAACGAATATTTATGAAAGAAAAAGTACCTATAATGTCTATTATTTAACATTTTACCTTTTCAATTATTCATCACATATCTTTAGGAAAAAGTTTATACGAGGATGCAACCTTATAATGTAGAACTACATATGCACCTCAAAAATCTATAAAAGGTAGTTTTAATGTTGAAAAACACTTTGATATATCATCTCGACATCGTGATGTATGACCATGAAAAATAAAAAGATTTTAAGTCTAAAAATAATACATTTTACAACATATTATCTACACCGTCCGTATCCAATATTTCGTTTGTTTATAGATGTATTTGATTTTAGCCATGTTTTAAATTTAAAATTTTATAATTAAATATAAAAATAGATTTTGTGATAATCCGAAGAACATTTTGACATCAAAATTATATACCATGATAAAATTTGAAGGTGCACCTTACCTCTACAGCTACATATGCATCCGTATGCTAACTGCACCTTATCTTTTATGGGCTTTTTAAAATTAAATAGAAAATAATTAAATATTTAAATAATTAAAATAACACCTTTGGATAAGTTTTATGAATTAATATTATATTTTTATTTAATTCTTATGCATTTGATTCAAGACTTTCCCAATCCTATTGTAATTATTTCCTTTTTAATTAAAAACATAAGTTTCTCAATTCATAATATTATATTTTTATTTAATTCTTATGTATTTGATTCAAAAATTTCTCAATACTTTTGTAATTATTTGCCTTTTGATTAAAAACACATAAGTTTTCCAATTCATTTATAATATTGACATTTATTTTGTTGAGATAAGTATTGTTATTGTTATAATGGATAGAAATTCCTACGTGTTAAGGGCCAGTTTGGATCCCTGGATTTTTCAATCTTAGGAAAAGTCAATTATGGAATTGACATTTTTTAGAATATGGTATATGTTGTTTGGATCGTATCTAGTAGAAATAAAAAGAAATGCAAATTCCCTGTTTGGATTAACTGGAATATTTTTTCTTTGAAAATGCAAACCCTTTCTCTCTCTCTCTAAAAAATATGAGAGAGTTTCTCTCTCTAAAATTTTAATATACTCATTCAAAATTTTAAAATTTGAAACAATCTCTCCCTGTCAAAATATTTTGAGGTAGTTTCTCTCTCTAAAAAATTTATGTACTTTCTTCCTCTAAAATTTGATATAGTTTCTCTCTAAAACTTAAAATTTGAGTTAGTTTCTCTCTATAAAAAATTTGAGATATTTTCTCTCTCTAAACAATTTCAGGTAGTTTCTCTCTCTAAAATATAATATAATTGCTCTCTTTAAAATTTTAGGATACTTTGTCTATCTAAAACTTAAAATTTAAGATGGTTTCTTTCTAAAAATTTTAAGATGGTCTCTAAGAAATTTTTGGTACTTTCTCAATCTAAAATTTGATATAGTTACTCTCTCTAAAAATTTAAGATACTTTCTCTCTCTAAAACTTAAATTTTGAGATAGTTTCTCTCTCTAAAATTATCAGGTAGTTTCTCTCTCTAAAATTTTAATATACTTCCTCTCTCTAAAACTTAAAATTTGATATTGTTTCTCCATTTAAATTTCTTTAAATAGTTTCTCTCTCTAAAAATTTTAGGTACTTTCTCTATCTAAAATTTGATATAGTTTCTCTCTTTAAAGTTCTAAGATATTTTCTCTCTCTAAAATTTAAAATTCGAGATAGCTTCTCTCTCTAAAAGTTTCAATTAGTTTCTTTTTTAAAATTTTAATATACTTTCTCTCTCTAAAACTTAAAATTTGAGATAGTTTCTCTATTTCAAAATTTTTAAATAGTTTCTCTCTCTAAAAAAATTTAGGCACTTTATGTCTCTAAATTTGATATAGCTTCTCTCTCTAAAGTTTTAAGATATTTTCTCTCTCTAAAACTTAAAATTTGAGATAGTTTATCTCTCTAAATATTTTCAAAAGCTTCTGTATCTAAAATTTGATATAGTTTCTAATCTCTAAAATTTTAATATGATGTGTCTAAAAATTTTCAGAAGTTTCTCTATCTAAAATTTGATAGAGTTTCTAATCTCTAAAATTTTAATATGCTCTCTCTAAAACATAAAATTTGAGATAATTTCTCTCTCTTGAGATATTTCTCTCTAAAAATTTTCAAGTAGTTCCTCTCTCTAAAACTTAAGATTGAGATAGTTTCTCTCTCTCTAAAATTTTAATATGGTCTATCTAAAACTTTAAATTTTAGATAGCTTCTCTCTCTAACAAATTCATATATTTTCTCTCTAAAAAAATTTGTATGCTTTCTCTCTCTAAAATTTATTACAGTTTCCTTCTTTAAAATTCTATATGTTTTCTCTTTCTAAAATTTTATATAGTTTTCCTCTCTAAAATTTAAATAATTTTTTGTTCTTCAACAGCAAAATGAGTCATTTCCATGAAATGTCAATTCCACCTATTTTGGTGGAATTGAGATTTCCAAAATTTAGGCTTAAAATAAGCAGTCAAAATCTCACGAAAATCTCAATTCCAACGGAAATGTCAATTCTACGTGAAACAAACACAATTGGCTCAGCCTTTCTAGAAAAAGTGACATCTAGAAATCTGAATCCATAAAACCAAACGGGTCCTAAGAGATTTCTTATTTTTAGCTGAAATCTTAGAGAATTTTGGATGAAATACTCTTTTAATCGTGCTTTCAACTTAAACACTTATATTTCAATGGAAAATATGGTATCTGTCAAATAACGATTCAAAATTAGATATTGATCTCGAAAGATTAGCCTTCTCTGAGAACCGACGGCTATGCCGGCTTGTAACCGCTCAAAAAGTGGGCAAAGAAACCATGAAAACTAGAAAAAGAGATAAAGAAAATAAAAGGTTAAATTTAACTAAAATTCAGCTAAAGAAAAGAAAAGAAAACTTACTTGAGAATCTCAGAGTTGGGACCTATATTTGACTACGGGTTGATTTACACCTCTGATGCCTTCTATTTTTCTTGAAGTATTGACTTGAAAGGGTTTTCTTTGTATTGAAGATTTGTAAAGAATTTAGTAGGAATTTGTAGACATTTGGCTTAGGATTTTTAGTATAGAATTTTCTAGGGTTTATTCTTGGCTCAGGGAATTATGGGTATTTTTTTGAGATTTTTCTAGGATTTTAGGTTATTGATTAGTAAGGAAAATTCTATGATTTTTGTTGTTTCCTTAGATTTTTTGGGGAATTTTAGTTTGTTGAATTATGGAAGCCTTGGGGGATTCAAATGGCTACTAAATTAGAGAATATCCTTTTATAAGATTAGGATTCCTTGGTTTATCTCTAGGTTTGATAGGGCTTGGCTAGTCAAAATCCTAATCAAAATTCGTTAAGAACTTATCCAAAAATCTCCTAGAAACATCTAGAATCTTTTGGAACCTTGTGGAATGTTTTGGATTGTTTCATGGCCCGAAACTTGTTAACACGTGGACCGCATTGTTGAGCCCGTTAGGCCTAGTGGCATGCCTTGTGTCACTAACCAAGACACACTGCTAGCTCATATTGGAGGTTTTGTTGAGCCTAGCTGGGGTGTGTCTCGTTCAATTCCAACATGTTTTTGGTGTCACTATTCGCTATTTTATGATTTTTTCCATGTTGTTTTGGAGGCTTCTAGTGGAATTTTTCCAAAAAGAGAGTTTTCCTAAAGTTTTTTAGCCCAATCTTCGAGACTGAAAAAGACAGAAACATGGTTACATCATATATAGGTTGTTCAACTCCATTTTGGAGAACATTTAAAAAAAATTTAAAAATAGAGACAATTTTGAAAATAAAACTAGGTGTTGGGCATAGGATAGTCAGAAATTAAGATTTTCTAACAAACTTGTAAGACATAATTTGAAATTTTTAATGAGTGATAGATTTTTGAAAAAATAAGGTTGGGAATTTAAGAGCATTCTTTGAAAAAATTTCTTCAAAAATGATTTTTGAAAGTTTTTATTTTATGTTTAGGAGGTTTTGAAAATTCTTTTAAAAAATTTAGGTCTTATAGTTTAACCACTTATGTCCCCTTTAATGGTCATTTTGAGCTTGACCTATCCTTGGATGGGACTTTCGGGATGAGGAATCATTAAGTACTCATTTATCTTCAAATCCTACTCCTTGTGTTACAACCTTAAGAGGAGTTCTTCAAAGTCCTTAACCTAACCATTGTCTTAGAAGATGAGAAATAGTATCCATGATGTTTGGAATCTCCTTGAATTTTCAATTTCATTCCCTTTCCACATATCTTTTGAAGTTCATATGTGTTCACAACAACACTCGAGGGCGGCGAGGCGGGACATGGCTCTTCGGCCTTGACGCCAAGCATCTTCGAACAGGAACGGAGTCGATCAAAGGTAGTGATTGTAGCTCCATCAAATTATGGTCCGAGAGGGAGATAGGCCTAAAAACCGCTCTCTCTCATGAACCACCGGCAGTTACTAGTTTATGGGACGATGAGGCCAAAAATTCATAAACAAGAAGAAGATTTGGAAATTCTAAAGCAAAAAAGGTGAGAGATTTAGAAAATAGCTTTGAAATAGAGACCTAGGGCTAAACTATACTAACCATTCAAATAAGGGGTCGTTTGGATACTTGGAATATATTTTCTATGAAATATATTACTGACGTAATACATTTCTGCGTAATACATTACCTACAAATGGATTGTTACCGTTTGGGTAGTATTTAGATGCAACCTGGGAAATACATTGCTAATGTTTGGCAATGTCTAGAAGAAATATGGGAAATGCATTGCCAACATTTTTACCCAGCACTTGTATATAAACTATTATTTATTTCTTTTTTGTCACAAAATTCCACTAAATTGCAGAATTAAAGTCATCATCAAACTATTCCAAAAAGATTTTCAAATAAAAACATCACCATTCCAGAGTGAAAGTGAGAGAAAGAGAGAAAGAGAGAAATAAAAGTATAAATAATCACCATTCCAAATATAGAGAGAGTGCAAAATATCGATCTTAATCATCACTATTTTAAAGAGAGAATGAAAACGTGAAATAAAATTGTCATGTTCCAATAAGATTTACTAATGTTATCCTAGATATAAAAACTGATGGAGAACAAAAATTCCCAAGTCCAAAAACATCTCAGTTCAATAAAGAGAGAGATGAACCCAAATAAAAAAAGTGTGGATTTCACTCCACTTTACATGTCACCACCTTCTTGAAAATACTTCGAGTTAATCCAAAACACCTGATCTTCTTCAGTCATTTCTAAGAATCCCTCACTAATATTTACGTATGTCAACATTTCATTATATGCTTGCATGAAGATGGGTCGAGCAAGGCCGTGGACTTGTTTAAGAGCTCTATAGACCTCTTCTATATGTGAGTTTGCTACTAGCTACCTCAACCCTATAATTACAATTTCTTTCACGGCTACACCTATTAACTCCACAGTATCAACCATAGTTTTCTCTTTCTTCCTCGATGACATAACTGATGTTGATTTCTCAAATGGATTGGTGTTCATTCCATTCGTCCTTGATTGGATTGGTGTCTCGAAAGTTCTCATCATCACCTATTTCCTCAACACCATCATCATCATCTAAGCCTATAATCGTCTCTCGAATATCCTCAACATCATCATCAATGTCCCTCTCTAGTTTGTGTTGTTGCCCTGGTACCAGTACCATTGGCAAAATCATTATCGACAATTATGCTCAGCTCCTTCCAGTATTCAAAGGACTTCCCTTTGAAGTTCTTTGCAAACGGATTAGATTGTAAGATTAATATAATATGCATTAACTTAAATAAGTAATTTATATTTTGTCAAAATAATAAAAAATTAGATAGATGAGAAAGATACACATACCATTACATAGTCATCCCATAAAGAATTATCGATTATGGCCATATGTGATTCTTCATTCCATCCAAAGCCACTTTGATCCTTCATTTTTTTGACAGCCTTGTAGTTCTTTGACTACGTTCTAAGTTTATTATTAAAAGCATCCATTTTCAAATTCATTCCAAGATTGGCATTAAACTCCTACTCAATTGCATTCAATTTCACTCAATTGCTCATTTTTAAAAGCTGATTCGGGCTTCTTAATGACCAAGCATTGCTCAACAAGTAGCTCTAACAAAATTGTCTCTATTTTTTAAGTCCATTTAAGTTTCCTCCTTGTCTTGGGATTTAACTGAGTCATTGGAATTTCATTCGGCATGTCTAACATGAATTATCAAATATCACTATCACATCAAGTATTTTAAAAAAATGCACATGGAATGCATTCATCTAATATAGGAATGTATAATATAATTACAAAGCTAAGTGCCAGTTTGGATGTACCCAAAATTTTTTGCAATATTTTCAAATAACAAGAAAAACGATTATGATAGAAAAGTAAGAACCATTTGGATAACCTAATAACAATTTTTAGTTCATCAAAAAAGACATCACTTTACCCCCAAAACCACGAGCCAAAAATATTCAAGTCCGACTCAAATCTCTTTAGCTTGAGTCGCGTTTCTCTTAAAACTTTACCTGCTCGTGCCTCTCTCTCTAACCCTCACGCTCTTCTTTCTCCTCCCTTCTTTTCCCTCATCTCCTTCCTGCTTTACCCTCTTTCTCCTCCTTGCTTCATGTCTCTCTCTCTAACCTGTTGCTTTACCCTCTTTCTCCTCCCTACTTCATGTCTCTCTCTCACACCTGTTTTTATTCAAGCTTAATAATATTTTTCTCTCTAGAAATAGTGGCTCAGGCCCTCCCATCATCTCAAAGACAGCTAAACTCCACCTTTCTTCCTCAAAAATATCAGAAAACTCCATATGGAACTTAGTTTACAAAATGATGCATGCGCCAATGGTTTTTATCTTCTTTGAACAGCAGGCAGGCCTGCAGCCCTAGCTTTCACCTTCAATCTCTTCTCACCCTCCTCTTATGCTCTCTACAAAAACCAGTAACAAGATGCAAGATTTCACATATTCAAAGAGGTGGTTTGTACAGAGCAGAGCATTATAGTGAAGCAAGTTGTGCTTGATTTACTTATGAATCTTGAGAGATTATTAAGGACTAATCTTGCTGGTTTTGGAATGGGTCAAGTCAATGGAGACAAGGCGATTCAGATTTTCTTAAATATAGATACAATCATGACATATGGAAAGCCAACGATGGCTATGAATAGTTTTCTTAAAATTTAAGCCCTATTTCTATTCAAACACATTCATTCTTCTCAATGCTCATCAATGCTCGCCACTTGAGCCCCAACTCATCCTCTCTCCAACACTTTCTCTCTAACTCTTCCCTTCTCTTTTCTTGTTGGGGTGTCTAGAAATTGTTTTCAAGCTGTCGGAAAAGAGGTGAGAGTAATATACAATGCCAGACAAGCTGAAGGATTAACATTCTGGCCCTAAATATCAGTACTTTTAGGGACCCAAGATGGGGTAGAGGGTTTTTTGACAAATCAATGAAATTAGTCCTCCAAACAGTCTACCAACATAATAAAATAAGACGAGAATGTTTTCCAATTGAGGTGAAAAAAACTTGCATTTTTTTTTCTATGTGAATATTTATTTCTTTGACATCCTAACTTACTCCTCCCAAATACTTTTGACTCTGGAACTTTTACTAACTGTAGCTGGTTTTGATCAGTTATTACATCTTCATAATCAGGAAGATTACCATCTTCACTTAAAATGAAATTGTGTAAAATACAACATGCAACAACAATCTTTATTTGTGTTTTGATTGGATAGGTAGTAGCCACTTTCAAGATAGAGAAACATGCTTTCAAAACTCCAAATGCGAGTTCAATGACATTTATGAGCGAGGAATGCCATTTATTAAATAACTCCTTGTAGTTATGTGGTCTTTCTTTACCATGACCATAGTCATTCGAATGGTAACGAGTCCTACAAAAGGGAGAGAGGTGGCCTTTCGGCTGCCTCGAGAAGTGGGACCGGCAAGTGTTTTGTCAACAACTGGGTGAATGCGGTGAGAGATGGTCGTAATGCCACCAATGCAAGTGATACCAATGGGTGGGCCGTTGACACCGGTAAATGGGAAGTAAGGGACTTGAGGGTCCCTTCTCACCATGAGCCAGGTGAGAACCCAGGAGCACAAAACTTGATCCACACTCAAGAGAAAAGTAGGGAGCGAGGTTTGCAAAACCCTATCCCGAGGGGACAAACTCACAAGTGTGGGGATGACGAAATCTCCAACTCGGGCGTAGAGATTAAATAATCCCAAAGGCATGTGTGTGTGTGAAGAGCAGAATGCTTGGTAAGCAAACTAAACCGACAATGGGTAGCGATGTCCCCAGTGGACTTGTCAAGCCGGTTGAGCCTCAATCTCATCGGGTCATGAGACCGTGCAAGAACCTGGATGGGTGGGTCCAGCTCGAGATCACTCTCAGAAACCGCAGTGTGTGAAGTGCACGTGCAGGCATGTACCAACTAATGAGAGAGAATTATGGGGTGTGAGGTGGGACCTACCTCACGATGGGTTCATGACACGCTCGGACGTTTGCAAGCACCCTCTTAGATCACGATGGAAAGCCCCCTAGCCTGAGGCTGGTTCGGCTCTAGCTCCCTTACTCGTACTATGTGCCTTATGAACACAAACGCATAAGGTGACCAGACAAGTGGGTCAGAAGACCTAACTTGTCGTTATATGGGTATGTATGTAAAAGGTAGGGGTGACGAGAGATTGTTTGTTAATATGACAGCCTCTCGATGCCATTTTGACAAACAACTTCATATAAATAAAAAAATAAATTAAAAATTTCTAGAAGATGATTCATGTGGTCAAGAGAAGGGTATCATGATAGTGGAGGACATAAAATAAAAGTCGAGGGAGTAGATATTCAAGGGGAAAAGAGGGAAGAGCTTGGAAAAGATGGAAGAGAGAAAGGAAGAAAAAGAAAATGAGAGAAAGAGAAAAGAAGAGAGAAGGAGAGGGGGAGAGAGAGAATGAAGAGAGAAAAGGGAGAGAGCACGTGAGAGAGAGAACGAGGAGAGAGGGAAAGAGAGGAGGAGAGAGGGGAGAGAGCATGTGTGAGAGAGAACGAGAAGAGAGGGGAAAAGAGAAGAGAGAGCGAGTGAGAGAGATAAAAGAGAGAAGAGTATGAGAGAGAGAAAAGAGAAGAGAAAGTGAGAGAGAGAAAGTTGGGGCAAGGAGAAGAGAGGAGGAGAGAGAGAATGAGTGAGAGAGAAAAGAGAGAAGAGCGAGTAAGAGAGAAAAAGGAGAGAAAGTGAGAGTGAGGAGAAGATAGAAAAAAGAGAGAGTGAGTGAGAGAGACAGAAAAAGAGAGAAAGTGGGAGTGAGGAGAGAGAGAGGGAAAGAGATGAAGAGAGGAGGAGAGAGAACAAGGAAGATATAAAGAGAGTAAATAGAGGAGGAGAGAGAAAGAAAAGAGAGAGCGTAAGATAGAAGAGAGAATGAGAGGAGTCGCCAGCCCAGTTGGGTGCAGAGACAGAGTGGGAGAGAGAGAGAGGGGGAGAGCCGGGGAAAAGGAGATGAGAGAGAGAGAAGGAGAAGGAAAAGGGAGAGATAGGGAGAGAGATGATGAGAGAAAGGAAAGAAAGGAAAGATAAAAAAAGAAAGAAAGAGAGTGAGAGAGAGGAGAGGGAGAAGGGAGAGAGAGTGGAGAGGGAGAGAGAGAGGGAGCAGGCCGACGACTAACTCGGTTGGGCGAAAGAGAGAGGAGAGGGGAATGGAGAGACAGAGGGGGAGAGAGTGAGAGAGAAGGGAAGGGAAGAAAGAGTGAGAATGAGAGAGGGACGCGGGTCGGCTGCCCAATCAAGCATGAAGAGAGAAAGAATGAGAGGGGGAAGGGAGAGAGAGGAAGAGAAGGGAATGTGAGGAGAGAGAAAGGGGAGAGAGAGGGAAGGAGAGAAAGATGAAGGTGGGTCGACGGCTTAGCCACTGGCCTGGTTAGGCGAGAGAGAGAGAGAAGGAGAGGCAAAAGGGAGAGAGAGAGAAAGGGAGAGAAAGAGGAAGGGAGAAGGGAAGGAATGAAGAGAGAAAGAGAGAGAGAGAGAGAGAGAGAGAGGAGGAGAGAAGAAGAGAGAGAAGAGAGAGAGAGG
>NW_006497928.1:3961-22102 GCF_000471905.2 Amborella trichopoda
ATCCATATGCAAACTACACCCTCATGTATTTTCTTTTCATTGAGACTTACAGAGCCCTGGCTGGATAGGTCTATGCGAGCAAAATCACTTGAAGCAAATATAAGGACTATCTTTGTCTTCTAGACAAAGTGAAATAAATATATATTTGTTCAAATTTCTATACAGAGATATATTCATTATGTAAGCTCAGACTGCTCTTATTTTACTTTTCCAGATTGTCTTTCCACTAATAAAATTATCACTTGTCCCAAAAGAAAAAAAAAGACATTTGTCACCATGCACACAAGCCACAGCCATAATAGTGTTGGAAATATGACACTAATGACCCTTTCCTTTCATAAAATGTTATAAATAAAAAAAAAATGTTGATAGGGGCGAGAAGTTCTCCCTCATGAACTTGGTTATTGAAGGTTAGCAAATTTGAAACACCTAAATGACGAGAGAAGAATGCACGCAAGCCCTAATGCTTGGCTGACAATGAATTCTACTCAGGAAAGACAACTTCAAATCTTCCACAAAAAATCAAAAGGAATGGCACCAATGATGCGGAGTTACAGGCCATCCATATAGGGGTTTGAAATATCATTTACATGCGCATTCATCATCTATGCATTGAAGTCAATTCTAAACATTTAAAAGGAGGGTACATGCAATCTCTCTATTTCAGGATGGAAGTTTAGAAGGGAAGTAGCTTGTATCCTTAACATGCAAACAAGCAAGCACCTTCTACCAAATCAAGTTCACACACATTTACTGTGAAGGCAGTAAGGTTGGAGACCTCCTAGCCAGTATGGGGGTTAATCCCACTGCCATGCAGATATGACAACACCGCCTCTCCAAAGATCGAAACCCAGTCCCCTTTTGATTGATTATTTTCTTCCCATAATGTATTGATACTTGTAGTGCTCGATATTTTTAAATTAAGGGTAACATAAAAGGGAAGCGATATGGTTATTTTTGCTTTATTAATGACCTTAGTCACAGACTTTTGTTTTCCTCTCCAATGGCATTTTGCGTTGCCCTTCTTTATACTATTTTTTTGTTAATACATTAATACAATGAGCTGGTCCTCAGAAAACCTGGGCTTATCTAGACCAACAAAAAAAAAGAAACAAAGTAATGGGATGGGTTAGTTCAAGAACCTAAAATTGCCCAATTAAAAAGAGACTGAACCAAACTTTTGAATTGAAGGATCTTTTGTGGGTTGGTCCCTCAATTCAAATGCCCCTAGCATATCAAACATAAAGACCCATACCACAAACTAGAAATGTTACCAAGACTGAAAAGCCGAAACTGAAACTGAGTTGTCGAAATTTGAAAATGCCCAACCTAACTTCTGAATAGAAGGATATTTACTAACTTGCATGTCGGTCTCCTGATTGACATGCCTACCATATCGAGGATAAAGACCCATTCACAAGTCAGCAATGTTATTAAGCTGAACAAGACCCCGGTTTCACCACAAACCAGACATGAAACTAGTCAAGAACCAATCAGACCTGCTCAAAAACTGTTGAACGGCATTTCAAAAAATGTTGGCGCCTAGGTGGCCAGGGTGGTCCAGCCCACCCATCACCCAAGCAGGCCCCTAGGTCAGTGCCCAAGGATCTGGGCGGCCCAGGTCCAAAAGGGCGACAGGGGGCCTTCAAGAATCTTGTTTTAGGAGAATTTTTTGTATAAAAAAATGCATATTCAGGCATTTTTATTTAAAATCAGGTCAAATCCAAAACAAAGCACATGACAAAGTAATAATAGCATGCTAACAAATCATAAAATATTAAAATCCCATGATCCAAATTCCAAAGTTCTAAATCAAAGTCATAGCCTTTATGCCCGATCTTCAATCTTCATTTTTTGAGATGCTTGCCACTCTCAAAAAATCGTTAATAAATCTCTAATCCAAAATGTATAAAATGAATCCAAAACAAAAGGATGATGTTTGGATCAATTTTAAGAAACTTCAAATTCGAAGTTAAATCCAATCAAATTCAAAATTTCCTCCTTTTTTTTGGGACTCTAGAGGTTCAAAATACTTTTAGGGGTTAAGACAATTCCCCCACCTGTCCCCCCCCCCCCTCCCCTTATTTGGTGGAAAACTGATTGTACCCCTACTCGATGGGCATTTTCGCCACTAGGCAGGTCAGGTCTCTAGGCACCCAACGCCTAGCTCTAGGTGGCGCCCAGGGACCTAGTGCCTGGATGGCCCGCCCAAGGACCTAGTGCCTAGATGGGCCGCCCAGGCCTAGCAATGGCTGAGGGCCCGCATGCCCGCCTAGGTAATGGGCAGACTGTTTTTTGAATTACTATGTTGAACCACCAGCCAGTCAAACTAGCTTATACCAATTTTGAGTTTTGGCTGGTTATTATGATCTTTTAAAAAAAATTAAACCTTTTTTAGGCCATTGAACTATGATTCCGATCAATTTAGATAAGATTTATAGTTGAGTTAGTCTGCTCTCTCTCTTATATAACTTATGGATTCAACACCTCAAACTAGATCACCTCTGGTATTGACCTTCACCATGCTCCCACTCTCATCTTCAACCCGGAGGAAGATGGAGGCAAGGATGGCGGTATCAACTACAATATGAAGTGGGATTTCCTGCCAAATATCTTACCTTGATGTCCTTTGTTCTCATTTTGCAGTTGCAAATAGATTGATTGCATCTTAATTTGAGAAAAGGAAGTAAAATTCAGTGAATGGAGAAGCTATTAGTTGCAATCCAGATCTGAAAAATCAGCAGATCCCTATCTAAAGGTGAGTTCCAAGTGCATACTCGTCCAAGAAACAAGATAAGTCCCAGTTACGCTCATGGTATTTGCTACACCACTCTATCATCTTGTCTCAAGGACATCAACAAGGCATCCAGATCCAACCGCAATAGGCAATTCCAAAATCGGCACAATTTAAAAGTTAACATTCAAGGCTACCATTAGAATATTTTTCAAATATTGGGAATGACATCAAGCTTTCCATAAAAACAGCCAGTCTTTTCATATGCTTACTAGAGAGGTGAGCGCAATGAATAGGTAACTTTGGGGTTAATTAGTGGGGTTAGGCTAGCTCAAAAATTAAAGGCTGTGGTCTGTATAAGGTGTCAACCTTAATCAATCAAAGTGAGGCAAACCTCTAAATCTTGCAATAAAATGCAGTTTCAGTGCCCGAAACCCTTATGAGGACCTAAAAATCTATTTGCACCCCTAATTATAAAATTTCAAGTTCCAAAAATAGTGTAGATCAAGCAGATATATAAACACTTAAAAATTTTGAAATGAAAAGTCTAGATAATGTGCTACAAGATGCACTATTTTTAGTTTTAAAATTTTGTTTTCTTAGTTTCATATCTAACATCTCAAGGTCAAGATGATCAATTGCAGGGTTTTCTGACCTCGGAAAAACTTTGTTGGTTGGATTTTTCTGGTACCCTTATTTCTAGAATGTAAGGTTTAACGCCTTATATAAACTTTTTCCAAAATTAAAGTTTCACATGAACAATTAAAAAAATACTAATTTATTTGCTGGAGGGTTTGACGACCTCTTAGTTGTCACAAGAACAAGTGTCAATGAACACTACTCGCTTAGCTTGAACAACAAACTTTCAAAGGGATCCATCCATGTTATGATTCATTCTCTTTGTTTTGAAAGCAAGCATTTACTATAAAAAATTGTTTAGACAGAATTGAGTGAAAGGTCTATGCAATTATTGGCCACAAACAACTCCAACAACCAAGAAACAGGTCGCAGTGCTAGCAATGAAGTCCCGATGTATAGTTCTAATTCTTAAGAGAAGAAAACCATGCTAGACACTAAGGCAGTACAACACTGGAAAACGGTGGAACATGTATAATGCAAATTCATATTTTTCAATTCCCATTATAATTGATCGAAAATAGCATAACTTATAATCTGATTATGCATTGTAAACACGATCCATTAAAGTTAGTAGCAAGACATGACAATCCAATCAATCATACATTCAACATCTGCTCATAAAAAATTTCAACAAAGAGAAACAGCTTACCTTCACCAAGAAGATGATAAAGCCTAACAACATCACCACCTCCACAAAATGCCCTGCCGCTACCCTTTAGGAACCCAACAAGTAGAAAGGTCAACTATTAAAATTTCTTTTCTTATAATTCCCCATGCTATTGAATGATAACGCTTTAAGGACAATACAAATATCACCAAGTACAACTGTAAACAGCCAAACATTGGGAGTAAATGAAATTTGGGACAAGTATACTATCAGCATAAATGGATGATATAGAAACTCAAAAGCAATAATCTTTACAAACCATACAAAATAACCAAAAACATCAACAAGCACAATTTACCTTCAAGACTACAAAACCTATATCTGGGTTTTCTTCCCATGCTTCGTACAGCTTCCTCAGCCGCAGAATCTGAAAGTACATAAACAGCATTTACTTAAAAAGAAAACGGGCATGCTTATTCCATAACTCACCACATTAGTTAGTGTTCAAAGAAAACAACTCCAACCATTAATCACACTCTTCAGCTCTCAAAAGAGCTATCATTTCATCAAAAAGAATAAGAATTGCAATGTGAAGCAATAATTGAAGAAACCACCAAACGCATGATTTGCAATAACATTAACTACAAAATACGCACCAAATGCCCAGAGAGATAGATAGATAGAGAGATAGATAGATAGAGAGAGGTCCATGAATACCATATACAATGCAGCATTCAAAATATGGAAAATGGGCCAGAAAAAGATGGGAAGAATACCATTGAAGTGGTGAAAGCATTGAGAGAAGAAGTCCTGTTAAGGACCACAGTTCGAGAATGAGCACGACCTTCCACTAGGACCTAAGCGAGGCCAAGGCATCGTTAGAAAGAGAGAGAAGGAGAGAGAGAGGCAAATACAAATAAACCCCTGACCTGATTCAATGCATCATCATGAGCGATGTTGGGCTGCGAAGAAATGGCTCTGGTCTGATGGATGAAAAGTGGACAGGAGCAAATACGCCTCGTTAGAGATTTTAGTGGCACCATTTTATGCCTCTGTCACAGGTTCAAAATACTAAGGCTGGTGAGGAGATGGTGGAGAGAGAAAGAGAAAAGGAGAGAGAGAGAGAGGGTACCTAGTATCAGGGCTCAGGCAAAAATGAGAGATGGAGAGAAGCCGCCTTTCAAATGAAGGACGCTGCTTCACTCTTCCGCCTTGGGGTTGAGCCTTGTATAAGAGCATTAAGAAATAGGGGTTTTTCAGTAGGGTTAGATTTGCAGTAAGTTGCGAACAATCAAACTTAAGCGCACCTTCAATACGTCATAAGCTGCAAATTTAGTAACTAAAATTTGTAGGAGGGTGCGATTTGTATAGACCCTAGGCTCTAATCAATCAAATTAGAGCTTACCTTTAAATGGTGTTAGAAATGTAGTTTCAATCCTATAAATTTTTGTGATAGCCTTAAAATATATTTTTATCTTTATTTATAAAATTTAAAGCTTCAAAAATAGTATAGATCGACATATCTATGAAAACTTAAAAATCTTTAAAATTGACTGTCCAAAAATGCATTACAAAATACACTACTTCTAAAACTTGAAATCTATTTTTTTTCTGATGTCCATACATCTTGTTGTCGAGATGATCCATTTGAGGATATTTGGACATCAAAACAACTTCTTCTAGTGAAATTTTTTAGTTAGGCTCAAATTTAATTGTTTAGAGCCTCGGCTCTATATAAATTTTTCCCTTTGTAAGATAGCCTAAGAATTTTGGAAATGAACGAGTCCAAATAATGTGATGTAAGATGTACGATTTTTAGAACATGAAATCTTTCTTTTTTTTTTCATATTCATACATTTCAATGTTGATATGATCAATTAAAAGGTTTTCTAATATCAAAAACTTTTTCACATGATGTTTTGTGGGGCACCTTAAATTTACAATTTAAGGTGTCCACCTTATATAAAACCTCTTGCTTTTCGGTAATACACATGTATACTAAACCTCGTGATTATATGAAATTTGTGGTCACGTGGGAGAGATTATGTGTCATAATCATCATCATCAAAGTCTTTTCCCGTGTATACTACATATTTTTAAAACCACAATTGTTGTTCACCCACAAATCTTTGTTGGAACATTTGATTGGTGATTTAGATCGTGATTGGATTGGTGATCTAAAAAATATTTTAAAAAGATAGAGTTAAATACAAAAAAAATAAGGATTTCTGGTGTAGGCATTAAAATTAACCTTAAAAAACATTATACAAGCATATAAAAAAAAAAAGACAAAAATATAAGTGGGGGTAGTTTTAGGGGAACCAGGCCAGAACCCATACCATACTGGACTTGTTTGGTACCAACTAATTTCTATTCAAATTGGCAATCCAAATTGACAATCACCAATACACTACTTCACACATCATTACCATTCCTCAAGGTGATGGCATATTCTGGAAGAAAAAGTGATTCAGGACCACTTCTTCATATCAGTAGATTTTAGGGTTTCTATTTCTTATTGAGAAATGAACCCCCTTCTCCAGTCTTTGAAGTTACTTACTTTCGTTGGATGTTTCAACTATGTTATGCACATGCTTATTCATGCATAACAAATCTCTCTTGCTCCCTCTGTCGTTTGAAATCTCAGTTTTTGGTTAATATAAATCACCAGTTTTAATAGGTTCTTGCAATGTTTGTTTGTATACTGCACGTAGTTCTTGATCCTCGAGTAGATTTGCTTTATTTTTCTTATTATAAAGAACTAGAACTATTTTCTCTCTTCTCTCTAGATTAAATGTGTTGTGATTATATTGGATATGATTATTTTGATAAGCTTTACTTGCTAAATAATGCTGCCAAGTGTTTTGAAATGGCCATTTGATATTTATCACTAGGAAATGCTTTCTAAGCATTGTGACAATTAAGGGTTAATTTGGATGTATCCAAAATTAGAATATTTTAAAATTACAAGAGAAAAAGATTGAGATAGCAATAGGAACCGTTTGGATAATCCCATTGGATTTTATTCCCCATCAAAATAAATTATCACGTTGGGCCAAATTTGCCCAAAAACGTGACGCTCACAATTTTTTTTTTTCCCAACCTTCCCGCTTTCAATCGTACTTTCCCCAAAACCTTCCCACTCTCAGTCATACCTACAAAAGCCTATCTCCCACTCTCAAGCAGGCTCAAAAAAGTTTCAGAGGCAAATGTTTTACAACCTCAAAACATTAGCAGAGGAAGTATGTAAAAGACGTCTTAGATGAAGGTTTGTAAAGGAGGTCTCTCTTTTGCCCATCCAAGGTACTCTCTACTCTCTCTCTCATAATAATATTGAACTTCTCAATCCTTCATGTTGTTTCATAGCTGCTAACTCAGAGAGAAATAATTCCCTTTGAAAACCCAAATTAGGGTTTTTAAATCCAAAAGGGAATAAACTGAGTAAAACCTAATTCCTCTATTCCAAAATAATTTCCTTTGAAAACCCAACTTAAGGTCGGTTCTCTTTCTCTCTTATCAAATCTTGAACTTAAATGGAAGCTCTCTGTATCTATCCCATCAGTCGTCCCTCTCTTCGTTCCCAATATATCTCTTTCAATAGAAACGAGAAATTGCAGGTTTTCAACTCTAGCTTACATGTTTGGCTGCTATATAGACTCCTCCACCTATGAAGTTGTTATGTATCTTGTAAAGTATGAAATTAGATGGTTCGAATCCTTGTTATGGATGGCAATTTTTTATGAAATATTACTTCGCACTCATTATTGTCTTTGTTAAATGTATGTTGATACAAAGTGTTTCGAAATTGAGCTTGGACTTCATTGGTTTAATTGTTGACAGTTCCAACACTATGTTCCATGTTATTCTATCATTGTGTGTAACCTGGACGTTGCATTCTGAAAATACTTTGCAGCAATGTTCCTCTGAAAACACTATGTGTAACCTAGACGTCTCATTTTGAAAACACTATGTTCATCTGAAAATACAAAACATTGTGTGTAAGGGGAAAAGGATATGTCGTATCGATGTTTTTGAGAGGGTAAGGGGAAAAGAAAGAAAAAAATGGCAGAAGCCTTGGTTATTCTAACTAATACCTTTAAAAAGCCTACTGAATTACTTAAAAGGGAAAACTTTTGTTGCAACATTAAAATGTAGAATAACATATGCACCTCAAGAATCACATACAATTTTCTCTGATTATCACACAAAAAGTCAGTATTTTATTTACTTTTTTGTATTTTATTGTTTTCTACTTATATTGATGAAGTAGCTAATATAACTTCATATAATGTACTTTGATTTTCACTTGTGTTTATAGTTTTATATTGATTTTTATGTATCCTTTTTGTTACTGGTATTGTTCTAACATTGTTTATTCTAGTTTAGTTATGATGTTGATTATACCTAAACCCTACTGATTTTCTTTTTTCTTTTTTTATTTTTCCGTTTTCTGGGTTCTTACTCTTTCTGTTTATATCTTTTTAAATGGTACTTCATATATCTTAATCTAAATGCCCGAACTCATACATTACTTTCAAACCCCTAAATCTTGTGATTTTCCAATCCTAGGATTTTCTGGTGGACGTAATGTTTATTTGATGGAGCTAGTCATCTTCTATTGTATGAGATGTCATTGATGAAGTGTTCTTGACGTAGGCTATTGAGCTAAACATTTATGAATTCCCTGCATGAGTTATAAGCAAGTTATTTTTTATTATTGTTTTTGTACAGATTTCTCCATAAATGTGTGACAGCTTTGAGTTCGTTCTATTGACTATTTGCTTTGCTATTTGATCCCTTTTAAAATTGTTTATATTTGAACTGTGATACATGTGAACTTCTATAGCATCCATTTTACATAAAGTCAAGATTGTGTGATAATTTGACAAGTGTTAGAGGGTACCATTCAGCCTAGAGATGTCAGAACAACCCCCTACCTCTCAAGATCCAACCAAGGCAAATTGGATTGCAACTCACGATGAATTCATGGTTGAACGATTGAAAAATTTACATTTCACTGGAAAGCGGTCTGATATTGGATAGAAGAAAGAGGATTGGAGGTCTGTCTTGGTTGCATTTAATAAAAATTTGAATGTTCAAAATACCATACAACAACTAAAAACTCGATGGGCTACACTTAAGAAGCAATATTTTATTGCAAAGAACCTTATTAATCAAAGTGATTTCGGCTGGGATAACAATGCCCATGCTGTAACTGCTCTGAATGGTGTGTGTGATCGTTTTCTTCAAGTAGGTTTTTAGTGTTGATTATTCAATTCTTTATTTTCTTTGGTTGTTGCAAGAATTTAGTTATGCAAGATGTTTGGAAAACTCACACATCTAAGCAAATAGGCCCATCCTTAAGCAAAACCATTTCGAAAGGTGAGCTCTTCCCTTTATGATCAACTTGCCATACTAGTAGAATGTAAGTTTTTCCATTCTATTAATAGTATTTATTTAACTTTATTATATTGCACTACAATTCTCATTAGAATATGACATTTTATGCCTATAGGTAAACATGCCACAGTAGAGTAGACATCCCATTTTGTGTTTTTATTTTTATTTTTGTGGGGCGCTCTTAATTAGTGACTTGAAGAACTTCCTAATCTCTGTATAACTTTTGGACCTGAATTTTTTGAGTAACATGTATGAAATGGTTGTTGATTTTTAGGGCATGTGTGAAATGTTTGTTGATTTTTACTTATCCTTTTCCCATTGATTTATGCTCTTAGAGAAAATAGCTTTAATGTGTAAACGCATATGCACTTCTAATACACTCTTCTAGGTTAGATTCTAATGCACATTGACTCAATTTTGTAGTAGATGTTTATTTGAGTTAGATATAGTCCTTCAATAATGCATTTGTTCGCATAATTTTTTTTCAATTTCGTTAGAATATCTTTCATTTATTTTATACAGTGAAGGCAAGCATATCAACAAAGAAACATGATTGAGATGGAATTAGCCAAACGACATGAGAAGCAACGGCATAAGTGACAGTTAATTCTTGCACTTGCTCTTTGCAGTTATAATGATATTTATGTAAACAAGATTCCTCTTCGGAATTCATCTCTATCTGGTTATGCATACATAGAAGAAATACTTAAAGGTCATAGGGAACGATGCCTTCAAGTTTGTCGTATGGAGTTAAACGTATTTCAAAACTTTTGTGATATTTTTTGAAGTAGACATCTTCTAAATGATACCCGAGGTGTAAAGGTTGAAGAGCAGTTGGCAATGTTCTTATATATCCTGGGGAAGAGCTCAAGCAATCGTATAGTCCAAGACTGGTTCCAACACTTAGGTGAAACTGTTAGTCGCCATTTTGAGAGAGTTCTCAATGCAATACATAAATTTTCATTTGATTATGTTCATCTACCTTCAAGTAGCACACTTCCAGAAATATGCAAAAAAAAGCATGTATTATCCTTTTTTCAAGGTACTTATTTTAAATTTAGGTAACTTTAGATAATTTTGGGAAATTGATGATTAATTTTAATTGAAGTTTTCTTTCTTTACTTTTTGAAGAATTGCATTAGGGCAATAGATGGTACCCATAGTCAAATGAGTAGTGGTGTTGAAGAGCAAGCTCCATATCGGAACAGGAAAGGCTTTTTATCACAAAATGTAATGGCAGCTTGTTCTTTTGACCTTCGCTTTGTACTTGCTAGCTGGGAGGGATCATCATCGGATTCTTCTGTATTAAAAGCTATACTAAAATCTGGTTTCAAGGTTCCTAAAGGTCACATTTATTTTCCTTCCTTAAAAATTTTATATTCCGTATATATATAACTTTTGTCATTTATATGCATTCAGATAAATATTATCTCGCCGATGCAGGTTATGCGAAAACATGGAACTTCATAGCTCCATTTGGGGGTGTGAGGAATCAGTTGAAGGCTTATGGTCAGGGAAATTTAGCCCCACGAAATGCAAAGGAACTCTTCAATCTTCGGCATTTATCTCTTCAGAACGTTATTGAATGTGCATTTGGTGTGTTGAAGAAAAGATTCCCTATTTTGAAAGTGGCAACAACATATCCTTATGAAACACAAGTTAAGATTGTCGTTGCTGTTTGTACTTTCCATAATCATATCCGAACTATAACAGGTGGTGATGATTGGCTCTATGAGGAGTATGATAGGGATTTTGCACATGGATCAGTTGAAGGAACAAATATTCAACATAATGATGTAAACCCTCAACCTGATAAAAATGATGGCGATGAATTGCGAGATCATATTGCTAAAGCACTTTGGGATGACTATTGTGCTCACCGTCGAGCATAATATGGCACATAGATATAACTGGTTGTAATCATATTCTCCACTACTCTCTTTTGCACTTCGAATTTTAATATTAATTGCTTGGGTTATCGTTCATGGGTTATGCAAATGGTGTGAAACTCTCACTTTTAAACATATATAATTGTTCATTCTCCTCTCTATGCCCATGGAAAAATTAATATTTTCCCAAATCATCTGTTTATCAGACGCATGAAAGAACTAAGGTAAAAATCAAGGTTGGCCAAACATTTTTATGTAATAAGAAAAAAAAAACAAAAAATACGAATTTAGAATTTATTGCAACGAATCCAAACAGACATATATGGCAAATCAAATTTTCTCATTATATTTCAATAGACATCCAAACAATCTACCAACGTAATAAAATAAAACAATAATGTTTCTCAATTGAGGGGAAAAAATTGCAATTTTTTTCAATGTGAATATGTTTTTCTTTGACATCAAAACTGGGCCTAAACTGATGAGTCGCTCATGTTTTAATATTCATCTATCTAGTTTCTCAAAACCCAAAAAAAAAAAATATATACAATGAGACCATTTACCTTTGGTACAAGGAGGTCGCAATTAATCTTGACCATTGGATGTGAAATTGGGTGGTTATATTTATTCCATTAAACCAAACTCAAAGCTTAAAAGAAATTTCTCAAATTTTTTGACACGTCCAAGCTATCAGATTTCACATCGGATGGTTATAAGTAACTGTGACCTCCTTGTACCAAAGATAAATGGTCTCATTATATACAATCCCATTAAAATATACCAACATGTTGGTACATGCAAAGAGTGGTAAATGCTTTCTTATCCACTTCATTGCATTCAACATCCTTCATGCTTTAGGGTTCCTAGGAATTTCTTGGGGTGTTGTATATGGACCTTCTTGTATCAATATGTCATAAACTTTTAATTTCCAATATCTAAAATGTTTATTCTCATCAAACTTCTCCATTTTGAACTTGTAGATTGTCATTTTTCTTAAATTATCACACACCGTAGAGTTTTCATATTTCTTGTTGGGAATCGAGCCTAGCTCAATTGCCCTTGGTTGTGGTAAGCCCCCTACTACAACAAATCCAATATCTTGAAACCAACTCGCTTATCACCAACAAATCAATCACAAAAAACTCAATCACAAGAAAAATATCGGTACAATTAATTTAGGAATAATAGCAGGAAAATAAGATAAGCAAAACAAGAAAACCAAAAATTATACCGGTATATTTTAAATTATAATCTAAACACCACCAACACACAAATATATGTTATTTACCCTAATTGGGCTATGTTTAGATGCAACCCGCAAGGATATGATCTAACATTATAATAAAAGAATTATGAAAGTTTGCTAAATACATGAGTTTCTTCAATCATCAAAGCACCATCGATTTCATCACCTACTATTGCCAATTTTTATTTCCACTGTGACTAAACGGGTATAGAACCAGACTCCATTATCAACTCCATCACAAGGACTCCACCTACAATAGAAAATGATGATGAAATTAATGTTGTCAGATTCGCTTTGGAGTCTTCTTCGGTTTGGTGAGAAAAACGAAGTAATTCGATGCTTTAGCCAATTCAGAGGAACTCTTTGGACCTTTTTTTTATTTTAATATAAGTAAATTAGATATTTATATATAAAAAATATAAAAATTAAAAATTAAAAATAAAATTTTCAAAAAAATAAAGAAAAATATTTGTATATAGATATTTATTTGCTTTGGCCGAGAGGCCAAATCGGCTTGAAGCTAACCCAAAGCTGACCGAAGCGGTGGCACCAAGCTTTGCTTCACTTTCATCTTCAACCTCTTCGACCAAAGTGAAACAAATTTCACAGCACGGGACGAAACAACCCAAAATAGGCATAATGAATACTAGGGTCTTACCCAAAACACCCATCCCAAGTCTCAACCTCAACCAAGGCTCTCCCTCACAATCTACTTTCTCTCTCTAAAAAATGGTATACAAAACCCCATTTAAAGTGATATTCATAATAACAAAACTGCCATTCCACACATAACAATGAAAAATTTTATAGGCTAACATAACAAGATAGGTTGTTTTGATGCCTAATTATTCTCAAATTGATCATCTCGGCCTCAAGATGCATGGATATGAGAATATAATGGATTTCAAGTTTTGGAAATAGTGCATCTAGTAATGCATTTTTTGACCATCAATTTTTTAGACTTTCTAATTTTCATAGATCTGCTCAATCTGCATTATTTTTTAAGGTTTAAATTTTATAATTAAAGATGAAAATATATTTTAAGGCTATCACAAAGATTTTCAGTATTGAAACAACATTTCTCGACACTATTTGAAAGTGCACTTTACTTTGATTGTTTAGAGCCTCGGCTCTATACAAACCACACTATATATATAATGTATGAATTTGTACTTTCTCTTAAAAAAACCACTATCTTGCATCTTTGTTGCAAAAAATAGAAGAGGAATCTACAATTCAGACACATGTGGTTTTTAAGAACCATGTCCTTAATAAAGATATTAAATAACATTTAAATTTTTTTTAAGAATCATGATGATGTACATGTGATTTTTTTCATAAAATTTGAAATTTGTGGTATTTTAAGCTGTGTGACTTGAAACAACTAATACAAATAGTGCATATTTTCCTAATTAATTTTGAAATTTGTTGTACTTTTGGGAAGTTTTGTAAGAATTCAAATAATAGACTTGATTTTTGAAATAAGAAAAATAGGTAATATCCATTAGCACCAAGTTAAGGAGGTTTGAATAAAAAATGAAAAAACAAAAAACATTTTGGGGGAGGAGTTGTAGGCATAAATTTTAGTCGATGACTAATTTCAACAAAAATATAAAATAGAGTACCTTAATATTGGGTGAGTGTGGCCATTCTAGGTGACCTTGGCCCATCTCTAGGGGAGAACCTAAAATCCACATAATGGGATTGAAACCCCTTGGCTCATCGGCCAGACTTTGATGACCCACTAATGAGCCACTACATGGACTATAAGTCATGAGAAACACTAGATCGGTTTGATAAAGCAAGTGTGGTTCGTAGTTCATAGTTGAAGGTGGAGTGTCCCAATATTCTACTAATTTAATTCCTAGACCATATGGATCATTTTCCCATCTAATGAATTTAATTATATATTTTTTATTATATATATGATTTTAGAATTATTATTTACATTTTTTTAGTTTTAGATCTCTAGATATTTTATTTATCAAATCTAGATTTATAAAAGCAGATATGTTGATTTTACATTGATTTAAATATTCAAATAAATTCTAAAATTATTTTTTTGAGTTTTTAAAAATATTTAAAATTACATGGGAGCCCATTGTGCACATGGGCCCACCATGGTCTAGATGGTGGGGCCCCTGAGATCCTCTCATGGGTGGCACACTCCACCCATTTAGAAGCTTTCTATTTTTGTGATAAGCGATTTTGGCTTGTAGGCCGAGTTGTTTTTTTTTTTTGGAAAGGTATTAGCTTGAGGAAGCTTTGAATGAATTTTGAAAAAGCATGCGAAGGTTTGTGCATTATTTTGGTATACTCAATATTATATTTGAAATTATGTTATTTAATTTTTATTGATGAAAAAATGGTTTAAAAAATGGGGATAAAGATTCTAGCACCTTCCATAATGTCGATGGCCCATCTATGGAATTAAGGGCTCAAATCTCTCACCCCACAAGTCACCCATGATCAATGGTTTACATTCAATCTCATATGAGAGGCAAGCCAATAAAAACCCTAATTTTGTCTCTACCAAAAATATCTACACCTTATCTTTCTATCTCTCTTCTAAGAAAGTTTATCTCTCTCATGAAAGCCAAAGGGGGGCACACCCCACTCTGACATCTTTGATCTCTCTCCTCACATTGTGAAGAACCTAAGGGTTTAAGCTATGATGTTCTTCTCTCTCCCATCTCTCAATAATGGATTTATGGCTAAGGGTTTTAGGGTTTAGCAAAAAGAGAATCCATCTCTCTCAAACTAGGTTGCTAAGGGAATTCACTTAGGGTTTGAGTTTGTGATTAAAGGGGTTCATATTCTATTGGTGTGACTTGATTTAAACTTGCTTTCCCAGTTGAGATTGAAGGTTGATCATTGATCCCGCAGTATTGGATGATGGTGACTCGGTGTAGGGTGTAATAAGCCCGATTGAAGTAATCTCCAGTACTCTCGTTTTTTTTTCTTATCATATTTAATTATATTGTCTTTATATTCTCAAGCATAAGAATTGTGGATATTTTCTTTGTTTAAAGAAAATTGGTTTAATGGCATCAAATGTTTTTAAGATATTAGATTTGTTAGTTTAATTTTCTTTGAAGCAAGAGCTATTGTAATAAGACTACTTGTACGTGATCGTTGCTAGAAAAAAAAAGAAAACAAAAGGGGTGAAAAGAAGAAAAATAAAAAAAATATATTCCCTAACAATATCACATTAGTCTTTCTTTCACTTAATATGAATGAGACAGAGATAGAGAGAGACTTTGCATATGATAGAAGTAATGGTAGAAACATAAAAAAAAGAAAAAAATTCATGCTCACGTAACACATGTGGCATCTATTGGACACATGTGTCACATATGGGTCATGGGGGTCGTATCTTCCTTTCTTATTTTTACAAAACAAATTTCTAAAATTCAATTTTTGTTTAGAAAAATTCTCATTTTTTTTTAAATCATTCACTTTCATTTTTAACAAGTTTGGCATCAAATAAAACTATTAAGGAGATAAATTAGGATAAATTGGGTAATAGAGCACTCCACTTGGCTAGACCCAGAATCCAACCTTGTTTTCTCATAATTGTTTGGTGAGTGTGGCCATTAAAGGCCTTATTAGTGCTTGTAATGAAACGTTTTGACTTAATGAAATATTTTGATATAATAGAACATGAACTCAGTGGGAGTGTGGTCCCTCATGGACCATGCTAAGCAAATAACATTCACTCATACCGAACTGTGCTCGCAGTTTAGGCTAGTCTGTTGGAAAAAACCTATGTTACTTGGGCATAGAAAAATATCCGATAAGGGTTCTAATAGGTCATCCTCCTAGATAAATGAGCCAAGGGACTGTGTGACCCTTGTGTGTGATGGTGGCATTCAGAGATAGGGGTCAAAGCCTCATCTATGTATCATCACACGACATACATAATGATAGCTGTTTCAAGAAAGCGAACCACCTTTTATGGTGAAACTTATGCATGTGCGAGAGATACCCCTATATGCCATTGGAGCTGCATCAGGTATATGTGACCTTGGCACGTTTCTAGGGGAGAACCTAAAATCTACAAACTGAGATTACGACCCCTTGACTAGTGACCCACTAATGAGCTCCTGTATGGACTATGGGTCATGGAAAACACTGATCCGATTGATAAAACAAGTGTGTTCCGTAGTCCACAATTGAAGGTGAATTGCCCCAATATATTTATTCCTAGACCATATAGATCCTTATCTCATTTAATGAATTTAATTTTATTTATTTTATGATGATATGAGTTTAGAATTATTATTTGAATTTTTTTAGATCTCTGGATATTTTATTTATAAATTTTGGATTTATAGAAACGGAGATATTTATTTTTCAATGTTTTAAATATTCAAATTAATTCTAAAATATTTTATTAATTTTTAAATATTTAAAAAATGTTATTGGGGCTTATTGTGCACATTGGCCTACCATGACCTAAATTGGTGGGGTCAACAATACCACCACATGGGTGACACACCCCAATTTTAGGGGTTTCCTTATCCCCATGGATGGCACACCCAATTTTAGGGGGTTTTTCTATTTTGTAGGGTTAAGTTGATAAGAATAATAACTTTGGCTTGGAGGCCAAGTTATTATGAGATTTGGATATGTGGTTTATCTTGAAGAAGATTTGAATGAATCTTTTAAAAGCTTGACAAAGCTCTCCTGAAGAGGTAAGATCCCAAATAAAGCTATCATCTATATTTGGAGTCAAATACGTGTCATTCATTAATTCCAACAATGTCTGATTCTCCTCAATAAATCTGTACGATCTAGTTATCAAACCTCTTGATCAAAGATTGAGAGACTCTAAGAAGACCCCATAGAGCGTATTAACAAATTTATAACACAAAGTCTATTAGATCTATTTCATAGTTGGCAATTTGAGGAACAAGAATATGAATTATGAAAAGGTAGATCTCAATACAAAAAAAGACGTCAAGAATCCAAATGTTCAATAAATTTTGAAAATCAATTATGAAGAAAAAAATATGTGGTGCCGTATTCAAAATCCAACTGTGAATCTAAAGGAGAAATCAAGATTAAGCCCAAGATCTTAGTGTTCTACTTTGAGATAAGCACAAAGCATTTGATGAATTGATTCATTGAAGAAATTGAAACAAAAGTACCGAGACGCATGGTGGGACTACATCGTCAATTATTTAATTTGCCTCTATAGGGTGTAAGCTCAGGATTGAGTTTCTCCTAACTCAAGGAGAATAATAAAAATAGAACTTGGATATTTTTATTTTATATATATATATTTTTTAATTTTAGGAATAGGAAGTGTTGGGATAAGTTAGGTAGAGTGTGAGTTTTAGTAAGAGCATGAGTTGTCACCCAAGAAGGCCTATCTTTTGGTTTAGGAAATAGTTTATCTGTTTAGATAAATGCAAATTATCTTTAATTACTTTTTAGAAAAAGAAGATAACATGAGATTTAGGGCGCGTTTGTTTTTCTGAAAGATATCTTCTGGAAAGTTGAATGTTTTTAAATCTTCTGGAACGTTGAATATTTTGTTCTTGAATATTTAAATAAGTTATTGGTACTGTGTTTGATAACTTGTTGGAATGTTAAAATTTTTTATATATTTTATTAATAT
>NW_006497928.1:23018-41028 GCF_000471905.2 Amborella trichopoda
ATACTATATAATATAAATTATATTAATAAAATAGATATATGTAATATTTATATATTATATAGTATATATTATATATTATATATTATATATTATATATTATATAATAAATATATATTTTACATAATGTATAATATAATATAAATACATAGTAATATTATATATTACATATAATATATAATCAATATATACTATATAATATAAAATTATATTAATAAAATAAATATATGATATAAGATAATGTTATATTATGAATATTATATTATATAATATTATGTTATAGTAATATTATATTATATTATATCATATTAATAATATTAATACTATGTTTTTATATCATGTATAGTGAATAGTGATCAACAAAAAAGTTATCAAATATTAAATTCATATCCCCCTTAGGAACTTAATCTTTCACTTTTTAACAAAGGAATGGGAACTTTTGTTGAAATATTAATTTCTGAACTTTTCATGAAAGTGTGAAACAAATGTGGAACGTTTTCAAAATATCAAAGAATGCTTTCTCAAAGAATACCTTCAGATAAACAAACACACCCTTAAAGAGATAGATTGAGATAGATTTTTATGTGGTAGTTAGAGAGATAGATAAGGGAGAATGAAAAGTGGTGAGTGACTTTTAAGATAGGGAGGTTTTTGTGGTTTTTTTATTTATTTATCTATTTCTTGTAAATGTATTTAAAGGACAACAGATATTGGAATTAAGTAAAGTTGATATTGTGAAAATATGTTTTGGGGTGGTTGCCCTTGTAGACTTTGAGAGAAGGTATATTTTGTCAACTTTTTTTTTATTTCATGTTTCTATTTTTCTGGTTTATTATTTATCTCGGCATCACTATATCACTCCGATGGACCTTTAGGGTATGTTTGATAGCACGCTAATATCCTAATATTTCAAGATAATCTAGAATCTTTCATGATCTTAATTATGTTAGTTTGTATATCTTGTTTGATAGGTTCAAACCATATATTTTAATATCCAAATAACTCCCAAATACCTTAATCCTTAATAATTCAATTTTGAGTTTAATGAATGTTGAGATCTAAGAGGGCAAACACGACCGGGCACATCCGATTCTAACACCATGAGGTAAGTCTTACCTCAAAACTTTCTTTTGTTGGTTTGTACTGCACACACACCACACTTCCTAACCCTTATCCTAAAAGGTAATGGGGTCACCTTCCTGCGCACACGCATACGAACCTAGTGGGGTGCGCGGTACACAATTTCTCCTTTTTTTTCAAAATAAGAAGTAGAAGCATCGTGGTTTTAATAAAGGGCTTTGTTGTCACGAGGTACGGAACCAAGACCAACCAACTAACGATTCCACTAGAGATGCACCACCACAAGGTTGGGTCATTTGTTTTATGAACTCACTTTTTGAGCATACGTTTTACGCTCGGATTCACAAGTCCATAATTTTAATGTATCCATACAATAATCACAACTCATAATCTTATATTGTTTTTTTTTTACATATCCGATTTTTTTCACTCCTTTTTTAGTCAAATATCAATTATTCACAATTCTCGAATTTACCTAATTTATGGCAATATGTATTTTTTACCCCTTTTTTTGTCTCTGACTTTTGGAGCAAAATTAATTTATTACGTATGTTTTGGTTTGTCGATGTGTAGTTATTGTCGGACTTGCTACCTATGGTTGAATCTCTTTCTAATATTGGTAAATGAGTCAAAAAATAACAAATTACACTTGAAAGTACGATTTTAAGTTTCTATTTCAATCAGGTACTGCCTCAAAAAAGTGTTAATATTTTTTCAAATTGCCCCCAGTTCAGTATTCGAAATGTGGAAAACTCAGCTGTATTTTTGTCATTTGGCATTGGTATTATTTTCAAAAATGTCTTTCATTGTTCTGCTTTATAAAATAATTACAAAAAGTTTCCAAAGGAAAAATAGAATTCTAGCTTCCTAATGCTGACAACTAGAGCTAAGTTGGTCATCTTGTCCCTCAAAGTTCAGTATTACATGTACACTAAAAAAAAATGAACATTCTTCTGTGTTTATAAGATGGAACTAGAGTAAAAATTAAAGTCGCTAGAGTCACATAAGTACCCCCATGGTTCCACATTCCTGATGTTAAACTATTTAAGGGTAATTTCATTAGTTGGCACACGCTTATTCCAAATAACAAAAATACCCCTAAATATTTTATATTTCAAATCCTAGATAAAGGTAATTTAAAATAATAATATTTTTTTTTTTTTTTTGATGATGCATATGATTTATATATATTTAAAAGCAAAACTTTCTAATGTAATTTATTATCTTTTGACCCTTTAGTAATTGTGTAGGGGTTTCTCTTTTTTTAATCCCTTTTTGATATTTTCCAAAACAAAGTTATGTCCAAGTAGAAGTGGCAATGGACCCGACCACACCTGACTAGACTCGAGACTTGACGGTTAAACCCGACCTTGGGTCCGGGTATGAGTCTAAATTCTTCTCATGTCCAAGTCCAAAATCTATACTCAAATACTATTCGGGTCCAAGTCTAGCAGGACCAGACCCAAATAATACAAATATTTAAATAATGTTTAATAATATTATTTAAAGTTTCACCCAAACAAGCTTTCACTTTTTAAACTTTAAAAGCAACAAATATTTCACCTTCCACCCTTTACGGCCACAACTTTCTCTTTCTTCTTTTCCTTCGCTCTCTTCACAGGTGGAGTTAATTGTTTAAACCAAAGCCCAATGATGATTAAAAAAAAGATAAAAAAAAAGATGGAGTTAATTGTTTAAACCAAAGCCCAATGATGATTAAAAAAAAGATAAAAAAAAAGGATAAAAAAGAAGCTCATAGTCATTGCCTTACGTGTCTCGCAAAATAAAAGAAACACACAATTATTTAAAGGAATCCAAAGCCTCTATCCATCCAATAAAAAAATTCTTTTAATTAACACAATCATTTTTCCTTGCCAAGCCCCATGCCCAGCCTGCACTTGTAACATGCGTGCACTCTCTCTCTCGGGTGCGCATCCAAGTCTAGATTCCACACTAATTTTTAGGTCCAGGTTTGGGTCTGAGTCTGGATCCGGATCCGTATCCCATAATGCAGTTTCCGGTGGCCCTACCCGTTCCAGCCCTAGACTCCGAGTCGACGTCAATGAGAAGTGTCCACGTTGGGGCGAGAGAGGTTTCAAAGAAGTTCACCATTTCTTACTCATATTTTTCCTTTTGTCTTCGACGGTGGAAACAAGAAGACATCTCACTCAGCCACACGTGTATCCAATGTGGCTCCCAATATTGTACACCTACACGTAGATGACCAATAACCTACAAAATCAAACCATCATCTCTCCACCAACCCAAAATCCACGTGGGAGATAGGCTAATTCAAATGTCATCATTGTGTTATACAAGTGAGGCGCATATCAAAAATTTATTAAAAAATAAATTTTGATATTAGAAAAGTTTTGGAATGATCTTGAGATGTTGGATATGGAAAAAGGAAAAATAAAATTTAAGTCTTAAAAATAATGCTTTTTAATGGAAAATAGTTTGATATGGTTGCAGTCCTATCCAAATAAGTAAATTATAATCTCATTACTCAGGAAAAATTGCAATTCAAGTTTTGAAAAACCTTGAAATCGATCATCTCAGCTTGAATATTATGGTCATGAAGAAAATTAGGATTTTAAATTTTAAAAATAGTGTATATTGCAACAAATCTTCTAGACCGTCCATTTTTCCCTAAAAATAAGTGTTCATAGATCAGCAAGATCTGTAGAATTTTTTAGCTTTAAATTTTATTTTTGGTGTCGAAAATTGATTTTAAAGTCATCATAGAGATTTTCGACGCCAATAGTGCTTTCTGAATTGAGGATTTGTGATGAGGTTTTATTTTGCTTTCATAACGCCTAGGCCTTATAGAAATTTTATTTTTTTAAAATAAATTATCGAAATTGTCCATTTTCAAGAACTTTCAAATTTTTATAGATCCACTTAATCTATACCATTTTTTGAGCTTTAAATTTTATTATTGGTGGTGAACCCAGATTTTACACCATTATGAAAGTTTTCAGCATTGAACTTATATTTTTCAACAAGATTTAGACGTGCGCCTTTTTTTTATTGTTTGAACTTAGTGCCCTATGCAAACCACACCCCTAATTCAAAATTCCACAAGTCTTTTATTTCCACCACCAGTATTATGAATGTGAAAATGAACAAACTCATAGAATTGAAAATCTCTCATTTGTATATTTTTTTCGAAGTATCCATTTAAACTCCTTAACTATGACAAATTTTGCATAATTTTTAGAGCTCTAAATTTATGGATCTGAGGGGGAGATAGAATTGTAGTGACATGAGAGGTCTGGTATCCTAAATTCCTCAAAAATCGGACGACGCAATAGTTAGCCAACTCACCAAATTCGTGTCGTATCAATCATCACAAGGAAAAAATGTTTATACAAGGGTGAGGCCTTAAACCGTTAAATTAAGACTAAAAAAAAGGTTATTTTGATGCCCAAAAATCATCAAATAGATCATCTCGACCTCAAGATGTATGGACATAATAAAATATATATTTTAAGTCTAAGAAACAATCCATCTTGTAATGTATTTATGAATCATCAATTTTCAAGATTTTTCAAGTGTTCACAGATCTACTCGGTCTACACTATTTTTTAGCTTTAAATTTTATAATTATATATAAAAATAACGTTTTAAGCCATCACAAAGATTTTCAATACCAAAAAATATATTCCGACACTATTTACGGGTGCGCCTTACTTTGATTGTTTAGGCCCTCAGCCCTAGAAAAACCACACCAATATCACAAAACTAGCAAAGAATGATGGTACATAGTTTGGAACTTTGAAACAAGAGCGGTGAAGCGTGTGTTCACTTTGTGAAAGGAAAAATGTAGAGATGAAATGACCTACGGCCTCCCATTATTATGCATCTTTTGCTTTTTATTTTTTGTGGAAAAGGTTAAATTAAAGTCAAGGCCTTATAAAATAAAAAACAAAAATGTATTTCAAATCTCACCTAAAATTGCGGTTTCAGTATCGAAAAATTTTTAAATCAATCATCTCGACCTAACAAATATGGATAAAAAACGTTTTCTTAAATGAAGTAAACGAAGTATCTTGGCTTGAGATGTTTTGCGTGACTTTTGCGGTTCCAATATCCAAAATTTTTTAAATCGATGATCTCGATCTTGACCAATATCAATAAAAAACATTTTTTAAAATAAAATGAACGAAGTCATATTGTACCAGACTTTCCTTTGATTTGAAACACTAAAAAAAAACTTTTCTTTGATTTGAAGGAGCGCTCGAATGGGAGTTGCAAGTCCCAATCATGATGAAGTGACTCGCTCCTTTAAAATTAGAAGTGTCACTTTAGTTACCCGTTAACCAAATTGCAAGCTGGTCTCATTCTGCCTAAAACCATGCTTACTTCCATTGAATATGTGAACAAAATGAGTGACACAAAGATGGGGCTTTCTCATTGTTTAGCATTTCGAGCTAGTTATGAGAGAGTGAGGGAAAAAAGGGGACGGATTGTGATTGTTTATTTCAGGGTTTGAAAAATAGGTGATTCGCATCGGAACTTATTTGGAATAAGGAATTGGTTGAGCCGATTCAGATCCTATAAAAAGAATCGGCCAGTTCAGTTCTGTCATAGACCGACCAAAACCAGCCTACTTACTTTTTAAATTTTTTTAAAATTTCCAGATTGGTGACCTGGATCACCCCTCTTGTTGGTTACAAGAGAGACATGAAAAAGGGGACAAATTGTGATTGTTTAGTTAAGAGTTTTAAAAATAGGTAATTCGGATCAAAACTAACCGATCGGGAATCAGTCGGGCCGATCTATATCTTATAAAAATATCAAAATCGGCCAGTTTGGTTGTGTTAGATAATCAACCATAACCAGCCCACTTACTTCTTTTTTTTTTTAATTTCCAGATCGCCTATCCGGATTGAACATCCAGAGGGGTGACCCAAGTCGCCAATCTGCCAAACTTGACAAAAAATCCAGAGGGGGCGATTCAGGCCACCTATCTGTTTAATCCAATGTTTGTAAAATCAAACCGGAACGGTTAATCGGACACAGGCCCGGAAAAGCTGTTTAACTGGTCTAACTGTAAACCAGCCGATTCAACCGCTCTAACCGAACAAGTCCCGAGCAATCAAAAAGTTTTGAAAAAAAAAAGATACAAAAAAATTACTACTAAAATATGAAAAGCATATAAAGAATGATTAAAACAAAACACATTCAAATGAAGTTGAAAATTAATGGAAAAAATGGATTTTAACGAATCGATTTTTAATGAGAGATATTTTTTAAATTTTTTGAAAAAGATGGGAAAACGTAAAGTGAGTATTAATGACCAAAACAATTTTTAATCATTGTCGTAATATAAAGAATATTAAAAAATATATTACTAATCAAATTCCTTATTTTAAAAAATTTATATATATATTTTTTAAATTTTATTTTTTAAATATCAATTGATCACCAAAACTGCCTAATATCAAAACTAGCTCCAATCTAACCAGGCTAACCAGGCAGTTAACAGTTAGATCCCTCGGTTTTTCAACAATGTTTTAATCTCTCTCTAGAGGGGGAGAGAACTATCCAAGAGAGAGAGGGGATGCCAAATTTTCAGCCTACCACAGCTGGAAAGAGCGGGAACACGTAGGACGTATTGGAACAGATGGTGGAAAATGAAAAGCTATGTGTTAGGTGGATACAAATAATCATATGTCAAATCTTTACTTCTTTTTAATTCTCACTCCACGTAATGCTGCTTCCCACCAACATAATTCGAGCCGTTTATGTAGCAGTTTTGTTAAGTTGGTTTGGGCCCATTCATTATCAGATGGACTTTTGCCTACCAATTTTATTGCATGAGACACATATGCACATTTTTTTTGTAGTTGAAAATAATATCATCAACCATCAAGCAAAAATAAATAATAAATTTATTACATCGATATCTAGATGAAAAAAAATTCAATTCAATAGTCCAAATAAAAGAAAGAGGGGGCCCCACCCCCTTGTTCAAGTGGCCCAAGTTTCATAGTCTAGTCTACTCACCATGTGAATAAATAAATGTAGACATTCATATGCAATTAATCGTCGATTTCTTTTTTAAACAGTGGCGACTCATTGACCAAGGACCCAGCCGCCCAAGCTGCACCATTCACCTACAGGCCCTAGTGTTGGTTGTGTTTGGTTGAATTTACAAGTGGAAGAAACCTGTCTATCATTTATAACATGATTGATTTTTGGAAGATGCGATTTTGAAAATTGTATCTTTTAGTACTGCTGTATTTTTATATTTGATAAAAGAAAAGTTTTAGAGTAAAGTAATATTACGGGATATCCATGTGTATCTTATTTTAGGCTAAAAAGTGGATACCGCCGATTTCATAAGGGCCCATAGAACTTGAGATGTCTACTTTCCCATTTTTCGAGAAGACACGGTTTTCAAAACCACGTCTTCTAAAAAGCAAACATGTGGCTTGTTTGGTTATATGGAAATGACTTGTAAATGTTGTTTGGATGCCCTCCTAGAAGGGGAGTTCTTTTTATGCGTGGAGATCGATTTTAACGTTTTAAGCTTTTTCTACAAAAATGTGATTCCACCAAAATAGGCGTACTTAACATTTTCAAAAGATTGAAAGAGAGCCATAGGCCCCAAAAACTTGCAGTAAGTTATATTTTATAGAATGGTTGAGATGCGCACCCAAATCAGAGTTGTAATAATTACTAAGAGAGGCATCTCCCCAGGATATCTAGTTTTAAGGTACGTTTGTTTGGTGGAAGCCACGGCTTCTACAAATTGTAGTATTCCCATGTTTGTTTGGTGGGAGTGGAAGCCATTTTTTGAAAGTGGCAGCTTTCAATGCCTCAAAATTCTATGGTAAGTTATGGAAGTGGCGACTTATAAACTTGATGGAAGCGGGGGATTGGTTCAAAACAAACGTCCTGTTAGGATATGTTAAATCCCAACCATCGGGCATCAAGAACATGATGGATGCACATTTTATAAGCAATAAAATTTGAAGATATTTCAATACAACTAAGTTAACATTAAAAAAAACAATAACATGATGCAGATGAATGTTCATGTTTCCCTAAATAATTTATGACTGCATAGAATATGTTTTCATGGATTGTATATTATGGGATTGTATATTATGAGACCATTTTGTTTTGGTGCAAAGAGGTCACAATCACTCTAAAGAGCCAGATGTTAAATTTTAAAGCCTAGTCAGTGGCACATCCTCAACCACCTAATTTTAAGTCTAACAGCTACTAGTAAGTGTGACCTCTTTGTACCAAAAATAAATGATCTTATTTTAAACTATCGTATGAGAGCATTAGTGAATTTATGTTATAGACTATAGCATACCATAAATTAATTTCACTATTATCATACAAATAGATATATGGAAAATTGTTTCTTGTGGGCTGGACCGCATTTCTACATATGCGGTCCAGAAAGTGTAAAGCATCAATCTTAAAGATGGTTGCAAGTAGGTGTTCCATCTGAAAACAATGGAAACTAACGGTCCAAATGTTTTTTTACGATAATTATTATATTTAGTTTTTTAAATTTATTTATTATTCATATTTATGATCACTATGTTAGAGATTACATGTCCTTAAAATTTAAGTCTTCAAATCCATCTCAAAAATAGATTTTTTAAGAGGCCTGCATTTATACATATACGGGCTTAAAAACCGGGTCCTATATATATTTGTCCTTGTGCTTTCCAGTATTCTTCTCTATACCTTTTAGTATTCCTCTTAAATAATAATTTTAAGGAAATAGAATCCGAAAGTTAAAGCTAAAAAACACACACACACATACACGAAAAAAAAAAAAACTAATACGAAATATGGTAGGTCTTGTGATTTTTCCAAGTTATTATTCGAAAACAAGAGGGTAGGTTTTTAAGAAGACATATGATTTTAAAAATGTTTGTTCTTGGTCATTAATTGTGGAAATTAACGTTATTTGTGTATACATATCTAAAGCCGTCTGTTTTTAATCATCAACGGTGGATATTATCGTTATTAAGGTGAATGTGTAGATCTCTGGTGTTCGTTCAATGGTAAAAGGTCTTTGTCATAGAAGCAATGTCATAGATGTAAGCTAACATTATATAACGTGTTAGCCTTATACTAATGTCATAGAGGTAAGCTTGCTGCATATTAAAAATTTATAGAAAAATGTTATTTTGATGTTGAAAAACCCTTAGTTATCATTTCGGCCTTGAGATGATGTATGGATATGGAAAAAAAGAAGAAGAAAGATTTCGATTATTAAAAATTGTACAACTTGTAACATATTATTTGTACGGTCCATTTTCAGGCTTTTCAAATGTTTCTAGATGTGCTCAAACTGCACTTTTTTTTTTTTAGCTTTAAATTTCATAAATAATAATGAAAATGATTTTTGAGGCCATTACAAAAGTTTTAGCTAGACTTGGGCTCCAACTCACTACGTTCCTACTACTTGGTGGGAATTGGGCAATTCCAAGGTGGATGGGGCAATTTTTAACACGAAAAATCCTGAAGTTACCAAAAAATGTAGGAGATTAGGGCAATTCCAGGGTTGCTCTGAGTCACCTAACTCCTGTTTCAAGTTGAGCCAGTCAAATCCTGAGTCGATTTGGCGATTTCGTAAGCACTGATGGATACCATCTTGGTGTACCATATACCTACCATAAACTAGTAGCTTATGTCATCTCTTCCTGTACTAATCAACATAAAATTACAACTTCAACCATAAAAGAATGAACTTATTCATAAATTGATTAATTTAGTCAAACTAGTAGCTTGTTAATATTTGGCATTTTTGAATGTTCAATAGAGGATGGAACAAAAAAAATGATAAAGAGCATCCGTTATCAAAGGAAATAGAAAACGAAAAAACCTAAAGGCTCCACATATGGTTCTCATCACATAAACAAGCGTCCAATGTTCAAAAAATGGACACGGTTTTGGTGGGTCAGCAGACGCACTTCTTACTGCATGGTCCCTTGTCTATCTAATGTCCATCTTTACAATGGATGTCCACTAAAGTTAAAATAGACGGTGAAAAAATGAATTAAAAAAATGATAATTTATATTTATTGAAAAAAAGAAAATTTCAAATTTAGATTGTTGAGATTACTTAACCCTAAGGTTGTGTTTGATACATAGAGATTTTGGGAGTGGAAGGGACTCTCCCACAAATTATGGAAAACTCCCCTTCCATCATTTTTGATAGAAAAGAGATATTCAAAAAATGAATACATTTTAACACTAAAAAAAGCTACATGGGTCGTCTTTCCATTTTATTGCTTCCACACAGTAATATCAAACATGGAAGTGGGACATTTAACTCTCACTTCCAGAAACTCCACTTATCAAACACGCCCTAAAATTTTAGCATATTTTATAGGGAGATCACACAAAAATAACGTGAGTCGGTTGAAGTTGGCCGAAGTCGACCAACTCACCAAACACTTTTCCTGTTGAAAATTAGAAAACTATACATTGTGCTTTAAAATTTGACCTTAAAAGTATATACGTCACGCAAAATCCTACCACCCCCACTCTGAATAACGACCATACACACTATTTATGGCGTGAAAAGGGCGAATAAGTCAAGGCACCAGAGATTACTTCCTATGGGAATAGGAGACCTTCCAATGGTAATAGGATAAAACATGGAAAAAACACAGTCCACAAACGAAAATCAGTTATTCAATCATGGGGCTATTATTACTTAGAGTAAATGAGTTATTTCCATGAAAAGAGGAGGGGAAATTGTTTCACGTGGGGCTGGACCGCATTTCTACGCGGTATCCATTTTAAAAGATGGATGCAAATAAATGGTCCATCTAAAAACAATTGAAACTAACGATCCAAACGTAATTTATAAAATTATTATTTTTATATTCATGATCTTCATATTAGAGATTATATATCCTTCAAAATTAGGTAAAAAAATCCGTTTTAAAAATCTATTTTTAAACGTTGACTCATTTCTACATGGATTCATAGAAACTGCGTCCAAAGAGGAGAATGTAAGGGAAAAAATAAGATCAAACTCGAATAATGACTGCACAGGAACAAGGGAATTTTTGGGAAAAATTTTGAGTGGAACTGGAAATCCATTCATTTTTGTTGATAGGGGTTGCAATGAGTTGGGCCAGCCAGGGCTGACCTAATTCCTACGGATCTGGCCCAAGCTCGGCTTGGACATGGTTAAAGAGTGTTTGGCCCAAGAAAATACAATAAAAGTAGACAAAAAAAAGGATAAAAGGGATGGGTTTAACCAAACCGGGTCAACCGTATAATGGACTTGGCCTAGGAGCAGGCTGGCCCCACAGCCTGTGGTGGCTCTCGAGTTACATTTTGTATCTCAAACCCTAATTTTTTAAGGCCATATTAGGCCGATAGGTTCATTGGCAGCCTTAAAAATTATTGACAAATTCTCACTCATATATAAAGGTTTTTTGGTTTTGTTTTGAGTAATTCAGTAGGGAAGACAAGGCCCTACCCTTTTTTTTTAATAGATTGGGGAGTTACATTTCTAGTAAAGAACAAATATTTAACTTTTATTTAGAGATCACGCTCCCTTTGTATTACGATTTTTTGTATGGACTGCTAAAGTCCCAATTTGGAGTGTGGCAATGTTCAAAACCAGGACTCGGGATGGGACTCCCCCATGCCTAGGCCAAGTAGCTCGAGCTGAGTCAGAGTTGCTCAGCCTGAGTCAAGCCAAAAAATGTTGAAAAAAGAAAAAATACAAATTTTTTTTTTAAAAAGGAAATATATTTAAAGTAAAATTAAATATAGGATCCGATTTCTATGCGACCAAGCCCACATATCTAGAAATACGGGCCTCTTAATAAATCTATTTTTGAGACGGATTTTAAGACTTAATTTTCCAAGATATGTAATCACTAATACGAAGATCATCATGAATATGAAAAAATAAATAAATTTCAAAAACTAAAAGTAATAAATCTAGTAAGAAAACATTTGGACAATTAATTTTCATTGTTTTTAGATGGAACACTTACCTGCATCATCTTTACGATGGATGCCTTACACTTTTTAGAACGCATATATAGAAATGCAATCCAGCTTGCATGAAACAATTTTTTAAAAATATAACGCATCTAAATATGGTTAAAAAGTAGTAAAAAAATGAATTTTTGAAAAAATAAATTTATGATGAGAGTGTTTCAGAAATAATGAGGAGGAAAAATTTAAACCAGCCCACCGAACTCATAAGCAATCAGGTCCCACTGGCGTTGCGAGTCCGAGTTACATGGCCAACTCCGACTTAGATAGACCGAGTGAACAAAACGGCGGCATAATCTCTAGTTAGTTCGACAAGCAAACGCGGAGTCCTTCCCGAGCCGACGACTCGACAAAAATAAAGCGAAAACAAACAAAAGATCGCCGGGTTGCACGTGAATGGCAAAACCCGCGGCTTGAATGCTGCGGGACCCACAAAGGTTGTTTCCACACCAAGTGTCGCCGCCCGTGCGGCCCAACAATATTACCAAATTTTATTTCCCAATAAAATCCCGAGAAAATACACGGCGTGGTCTTGGTCTCATAGAGAGAGAAAGTTTTAGAGAGAGAGAGAGAGAGGGGGGGGTGCAGGAGGAAAGGGACGGGAGGGCAGCCGCCCCTACGTGGCGGGCCCATAGGAGTCCTCACGCCACGTATGTTACGCGTGACACAGGTGTCGTCACGCGCTCAAGTGGGCCCACGTCACACGGGCAGCTGGCGCGGAATCGCCCGTGGGCCCTCTTCGGTGCCGACGGTTGGAAAACGGAAGGGTCCAGCCCCTCGCCCGCGGCCCCATCAACATTTTTGACCCCAAATCTTTCCTTTTCATTGCCTTTTAATTTTGCGGATGGAGAAAATAAAGGGTGAATTGCTTTTTGGGAACTAGGTCAGTTTTCAAAAGGTCGATAGCTTTCCGGGAACAACCTCACTTTCCCGTGCCTTTTACTTTTACCAAGTCATAGAGAGACACGTTCCTCCTTTTTTTAAGGAAAAAAAAGAAAAGAAAAAGTTATAACCTTTTCTTTAAGGAAAAACTAATTAATGGCAGCAACGCCCAAGATCAGGCTAAAAATAAATGAACAAAAACTAAAACGAAAAAAAGGGGGCCGTGCTTTGGGTCGGGCTAAAACCAAATGAAAAAAATAATAAAGAAAAATAACAAGAAAGAAGGAGGGCGGTGTTGAGGTTATTGTACCTGCCTTATTGGGCCTCGCTCAGTGTTTGAATTACAGTTTTGGTCTCGGCCCTACTTTTTAGAGCCGGGCCCACTAGGCTGCATGGCCCAACCCATTCAAGAGAACCCAATGTTGACAATAGATGTGTTTAACAAAAAGTGCATTGCACACTATTATTGACCCATTCCCTTTTGCTACTAATAATCTTTGTGCGATTCTAGTTAAGGGAAAGTTTTATACGTTCCCTTTACCATATAGAAGTTTTATGTTCCTCTTTATCCAACCGTCCATTTTTTAATGGAGGGCAAAGGTTATTTCAATCACAATGTCACGTCTCTATATTGTTTCATTTTTTATTTTTTTTCTATAAACTGTTTTGACACCAAATTTTGGACGTCCATTCCTATATTAAACCAATGAAAAATATAAAAAGATATTTTCAATAAAATAAAATGATCAAAATACCTTTAAAAGTTTCAAGAGATATTTTGATCATTATTTTTTATCAAAAACTTATTGTTAATATTTTTTATAGGTGCACCCGAATAAAAAGATAACACGTACCAAATTTCATATTAAAAAAACTGTATTAAAAAAACTAAAACTAAAATACTTTGAGATGTCTGATCTAAGATCAAACGACGAATAGCGCTCTCGATATAAAATAGACAGCTTGATGGTAGGAAGAACATAGAACTTCTATGTTGTAGTGAAACATAGAAATCTTTTTCTCTAGTTAATGCCCCTTTTTATTTTTTTAGTGGAAATAAAAAATTATAACAAGATAATTTTAGGTTTATGTGTTTTTGATAACCTAATTAAATGTTGAGAAAGTTATGAGCTCATATGTTTCACAACCTGTTGAAGGGATAAAGACCAATAATAAGGAGGGCCGACAAGCTCAAATGCATGATGTCCTTTTCTTTTTGTTGGCCAATCAAATCTATTTTTCTTGATTATTAGTTTTAATTAACAAATCTATTTATCTTTATTATTATTTTTAATTATTATTATTCGGTGTAGTGAACCTCGGAGGAAACAATAACAGGAGGAAGCAATGGTAAAGGCCCATTCATTGGTATTTGGATATAAATAATATTTTGGGGAGGGGTTGTTTTCACGATTCAAAAACTGAGCTCCAGTTGGTTGGGGCCGATGCCGTGATCCCCACGTCTCCTAAACGCGTATAAATAGCCCGCCCTTCCGCCTTCTTAGCCTTCTTTTCTTATTCTCTCTCTCAAAATTCATTCTCTCTTGGTACGTTACAAGACCACGCCCTCTCCTTTCTCTCTCTAAAAACTCTCTAAAAATTTGCTCTGGTTTGGTTACAGAACCAGGCCCTCTCTCTCCTTTTTTTTTTACAATACGAGTTCCCTCTCGCCATTAAGAGGTGAAGAAAATAATCCCAGAATCTCCTTTCTTTTCTCTCATAATTGTGTTTGTAGGCATTTTTTTGTGCACATTTCATTGCCTAAGAGGTAGCTACTATGAAAAATCATGCAAAAAGCTCCTTGCCTTTTTTCCACCTTGCATTTGTATGTTTATAATTTTATATCATTGATTTTTTTCTGGTAAGCAAATGATGCGTCATTGCTTAGTGCTTATTGCCTTGATTTTGCAGTCTCTTCCTTTTATTTTTCATAGATTTTAGCCTTCTCAGATTAATTTTTATATATTATATTCAGGTATCAGGAGTTCTAGATTTGGAAGTGCATTGTTCTGCTGAAGATCGCCTGGTTTGGCGGGGTATCGACTGTTCCCTGTTTCATCTCCATTTCTGATTCATATGCGTTTTTCATCTATTTTATCTTTACTTGTTCATGTTGGCAATGGTGTCATTTTTTTTCTATATTAAATACTGACCAATCATTTATTGTACCCCTTGATTATCTCATCTAATGTTATGTCGATTTTATTTGCCAAATTCTGTTTTGATGTTCTGATATGTGTTCTGATAAATGATGCTTGCAAGAGAAAATGTTATTCATTATTGCTGTATTTGCAAATTCAATCCATTTGAGTCTTGATTCTCCGTTTCTCTGCATCTGAACCCGTATATAGAAATGCTTTCAATTTCAAACTTTCCGCTTTGCTTATTCTCTGTTTTGGGCTTTTGGCAATTGGCGCACTGGTATTTGGTATCATGTTTAGGTGAATTTCTAATGTCATTTTAACACATTGTAGAGAAGAAAATTTGCAGAGTTTTGTTGATAATCAGAAAAGAGATATCTACGAGATGGGGTTGAACAAAATTGGAACAATTTTGTATGGCATAAGATGGAACTGTTGCTGTTTGAAGTTGAACCTCCTCTAGTGCCACTCTCGTTCTACTCCAATTAATCTCACTCTCTCTTTCTCTCTCTCTCTCTTCCCCCTTGATATCTTTTCCTCCTCAATACTCCCTCTGTCCATCCTCTCTTGGCCACTTTCATACCCTTTGCTCTTCCAGCCTATTTCCTTTATATTCTCTTTCTCGCATCATTGTTCTTTGCCGCCTGGCCTCTCTTTCACAATTACTCTGCCAATGTCCAATTACTCTCTGCCAATGTCCACGACCTCCCTTCCTTACTTTCTTTGCACGTCTTCTCATCTATCATCTCTCTCTCTCTCTCTCTCTCTCGGTCTATCCATTTTCATTTCCTATTGTCTTTGACATTAACTCACTCTCTCACAACCCAAAAAATCTTCGCATTAGCTCATAGTCTAGAAACTCCTGGCTTTCACCCACAGCCCAAAAGCTTCTAAAAAACCTATCTCGGGGGATTTGTTTGACCCCAAATTCTGCACATGCTGTCTTGAATCCATTGAACAATTAAACAAAATATAAAAATGAAACCTAGATAGTCGATTTCATGAGAGCGAAAATTCAGTGAGTGCTGGCTGTCCATTGGCATAAGAAGTTCACAATTTCCCAGTTGTTAAATGTGAAATCAGGTTGCTAGGGATGTGCCAATGACCATGCTAGACATGTTAAATGTGAAGTCCATGAAAATGTTTCTCGAACTTTGTGCAGAGACAGGAAATTGTCAGCCATGTTATTTTATCTCTGATAGCTAGGGGTGAATATGAGCTGCTTATGTCAAAGATAAATGGTCATGTTGTGTGCATACGTGCGTGTGTGATTTTTTTTTTGAATAATATATGTGTATAGCCAATTTGATATTGCAATCCCACAATCTTCAGCATCATCCATGTGAAACCCCTTGCTGAATTGAATATGAGTATTGAGTTAGAAGCTTTGCAAGATTTGTGTGCATCTCAAAATTTATGAAATTGTTTGGAATGAACTGTTATATATGTGAAAGTTTGATTACCTTTTTTTTCCTTTTAAAGATTTCACACTTGTTCACTTTGAAAAAGACAGCAAACGAAATACATAAGAGGAGTAGATTTTCAATATTTATAAAATCTACCATAAAATTGAAGTGTGATTTTGTTTACAAAATTATGGAAAATTGTTTTGCATTCTACCATATTTCCTGAGGATCTATTAGACATGTTTCTCTTAATTGATTGTGGTGGTGGTTGTTTTTCCTTCATGTATTTGTTGGGTTCATGGTTGTTGAATGCACCAAGTTGCCCTAGGTGGTCTAGGGTCTGCAGGTCTTGAGCCACATGATGTGCACATGAGTTTTTACTCCTTGGTAATTTATGGAGAGTGATTTTGTTTAGAAAATTATGGAAAATTACTTTGCATTCTACCATATTTCCTAAAGATCTATTAGACATGTTTCTCTTAATTGATTGCGCTTGTTGTTTTTCCTTCATGTATTTGTTGGGTTCATGGTTGTCGAATGCACCAAGTTGCCCTAGGTGGTCTAGGGTTTGCAGGTCTTGAGGCACTTGATGTGCACATGACTTTTTACTCCTTGGTAATTTATGGAGAGTTTGAAAAATTTGATCATCTAAAAATGACAGATTAAACTGTAACATTTTGTCTTCCGTTATATATATATGTAAATATATACATGCATACATACATACACATGCATACATATGTATTTGCATATACATCCAAGGGAATTTAGGGGTGGCTTCTATATGCGATAAAATGATGGATAGTAGACTTAGGTGGTCTAACCATGTGTAACGTCGACTTATAAATAGTTAGGAGGGGTGATTTGATTCAAATGGAAGGCTCTAAAAGGGCAAAGGGAAGACCCAAAAGGATATAGATGGAAGTAATGAGAAGATTATGGTCTGACTAAGGACATGGTACTTGATAGAGCAGAATAGCAGAGCAAAATTGGTGTAGCCTATCCGAAATAGATGAGGTAAGGATAATAATTATGATGATGCTGTGTATGTGCAGGAAAAACACTTAAAACACTCGTGTGTGAAGTTCTATAGTTTTTCGCTCATTGTTTATCACCATCCAAATTCCAGAAAATGGGCACGATTGTCTTATTAGTGTTTGAATTTTAATAATATTTTTACAAATCAGATTCATCTGTAATTTTGTGTGTGCACCTTAGTGACACGTACCTAAGCAAAATAAAAAAATAATTTAATATAAATTGACCAAATTACCCCTATGAATATTTCAGGCGTATTCTCAATTTAATATAATATATATTTATTTTTTAATATTTTATTTAGTTTCGAGTTTCGAGATGTACATACGCCTCAAATTTTAGATGAATCTAATTATAGAAAAATTATTAAAATTCAAATACTATCAGACAACTGTGACCCTATGATGGACTTTGGATGTAATGAGCCATGAGCAAAATACTGTAGAAAGTCACTCATGA
>NW_006497928.1:47219-70398 GCF_000471905.2 Amborella trichopoda
CGACTACGGTAAGGTAGGTAGGTAACGTACGTACGTTAGTTAGTTTGTTTAGTTTACGTTACGTACGAGTATACTACTACTACTTCGTACCGTACCCCTCCCTCCTCTCTCTCTCTCTCTCTCTCTCTCTCTCTCTCTCTCTGCCGCTGCCTGCTGCTTGTTCTGTGTGCTCCCTCTCGCTCTAACATGAAGCTACCTGCTGTTTCGTTCAGGTCATGGAATTTCTCAAGTGCTTGGCTAGATGGAAGAAGGGAAGAGTGTAAGTGTTTATAGGAAGATATACAGCTTCTGACCCAACCCTGCACATGATTGGATTATGGAGGAGGAAAAGTCATAAGATCCCCATTTCCAGAAGTTGGTATGGGCGTTTTGATTTTTGCTTATTTGCCTTTACTCCGGTTGTATTCAGGCATCCATAGGCATCCATTCTTTTGTTTATCTTCTTATTTAACTGTCTGGTCCCATTCTATTTATTGATGCAATTTATTCTATTATGATTTTCCAATCTGTTTCTTTTGACATTTGATGTGATGAGTTCCAATGGCTGCCTCTTGTTAAATGAGTAGCTCGGGGTTGTTAGGGGGAAAACCCATTTTTCAAAATTCAATGGCTACATTTGGGCCTTTTTGTCGATGTAATTTCCGATAATTTATTTTTTCAATAAAATTGGCCATAAAATTTATCAAGTACTGTCCCATTATGGTTTTTAATAACCAATCTATCCCAGCTGGCTTTAAATTACCACGAGTATCCATCAAAGTTTAGTTTTGATCCATCCTTTCAAGGAGCCTCAGAGCTACCCTATAAATCTTTCCTTATACCAACTCTGTGATATTGCACATTAGATTGATTCTTGAGATACCCAGCACTTTTTTCGATTGACAGCCATTATGCAAATGTAATTTGAATTTGCTGGCATAGATCATCTTTCACCTTAATTGTATTTTCAGAATATCTTCTATTTCTTTCTTTTCCGCAACTAATATTTTTTGTGCGAAGACCCATTATGTTTCTGTTGATCGGATCCTCAAAACTATACTGGAAAAGTAACTTGTACTTCTAACAATTTGGACACCCATTCGCTACAGTGATTTACATATTCACATTTTTATAGGCTTAACCTTCAACCGAATTAACAACTTCCATGCATGAGCCAGCTTCGGCTCTCTCCGTCTTCTTCTTTCGTTAAAGAGCAACTTGTATGCATAAACAGCAGTAAATGTCCGCTTTGTAACGTGGTTCCCACACTACTTTATCCACCTCACCAGGAACATAGTAATGAATTTTTAACGGCCTATCCCTATCCACCTTTGTTGCCGGACCCTAACATTATCCCCGTTTCCCACCATCATTCTTATATTTCTTAAGAAGAATTCTATATCGGTCCTCTTTAATGGTACAGCTTTACCAGCATTTTGTGAGTAAAGCGCTATTCATACCTTTATTCTTCTCACTTCCATTCTTTAATCACATATAGGTACAAACCTTCCTCCAGCTCACCAACCTCGGTTTCTCTCCCTGGTAATTTCTTCATAGGTAGTAACCTCTTCGCAATCCCACTCGGCGTACTAAATAGAGACTCAAATAAATTGGCAAATTTGATAAAGATGTCTTAATCAAAGTTAATCTTCTACCCAGCTGGGAAGATAGAAGTAACCGTAAGAAGTTCATGGTTTTTGTGTTTGATAACTCCTTAGAAAGTTAAAGTTGTTCCTGGTTTTTGTGTTTGATAACCTCACGGAATGTTAAATAAGTTCTAAGTACTTGTATTTGATAACATGCTAAAGATTAATCCTTGATTGATAACATGCTAAAGACTAATCCTTGATTTCTCACTGTAACCAACATTTCTGTCAATGTTAAAAAGGTCATGAATCTTGGTCTAACCCTCCCCTAGGACAACGGTTGTCTTCAATTGTTAAAGTAAACAAGTCCTTGATTTTCTCATTGTAACCAACATTTCAATCAATCTAAAAAACCCATAAAATCAATATTAATCGAATCCCAATTCTTTTTCTCCATGAAAAGTTCAAACTAACAGGCCTTTCTCTCTATAATTGCTCCTTTCAGACTTTGCCCTTGCTTAGCTTTTTCCCTCTTTATCTCTTCTTGCAAATGAAGAAAAGGTTTGAGAGCGAACTGGAAATAGGAATAAATGTTGGAGTAGGTTAGGGTAGAGACAGAGAAAGAATGGAAGAAAAAGCATAGAGGAGAGATTTTCACACATTCTACCTCGAATCAAGGAAATAAATCAGATTATACAGGAACATTCTTAGCTTTGTTATGTGCATAACATCACCAACAATCACTAAATAAACAAAGGAAATCCAAAACACAATAGGGGAAAAAAATCTTTATCGAGGTTCAATGACAAGCGATAAAAGTTCCATATTGTAAACTGAAATTTCGTGGCTCCCATTTCAAGCCACAAAATAAAGAACTATTGTAGTTATCTACAATCAGTAAACTTGAATCACCAATACATAAATATATGAATCAAGGTTCTTGATTTTTTACATGCATTTGGGCCATCAAATATCATGAATCAATGAAATGAATCAGATTATCTTGGCTCTCATTTTTCAAGAATCAGATTATCTTGGCTCTCATTTTTCAAGCCATAAAATAAAGAACTATTGTAGCTCTCTAGAATCAGTAAACTCGAATCACCAATACATAAATATATGAATCAAGATTGCAGCTTTTTTACATACATTTGGGGAGTCAAATATCATGAATCAATGAAATAAATCAAAGTATCTTGTTCACTTGTGCATGAAAAGAAATGGAACAAGAAATAAAAAGACATAATAAAATCCAGCAGATTTACAATAGAGAAATAGTGGGAAAGCCCTAATTTTCCTACAGCAGATTTCACAAGGATTCCATTTTTTTACAGCAGATAATATTCGTAAAGCCCCAAATTATTTTAAGGAATCCTTGAAAATAAGGAAAGCCCTAAATCTGTTTACAGAGATTTTTAAAAAAAAACCCTGAAAACATAAAAAAATTTGGAAAATCTGCATACAACTATGATTGAGAGGTTGTTGCTCTTGTCAAGCTCTTGCTCGCAGAGGGTGAGAAAGAGAACCGAGGGAAGGGAGGCTCCAAGAAGAGAAGAGAGAGAGAGCAAGAGACAGGGTGAGCGGCTGGCTGTGTCAGAGCGGCAAAGTTCCATACTGTAAACTAAAATTTTGTGGCTCCCATTTCAAGCTACAAAATAAAGAACTATTGTAGTTATCTAGAATCAGTAAACTCGAATCACCAATACATAAATATATGAATCAAGGTTCTTGATTTTTTTACATGCATTTGTGCCATCAAATATCATGAATCAATGAAATAAATTAGATTATCTTGGCTCTCATTTCAAGCCATAAAATAAAGAACTATTGTAGCTCTCTAGAATCAGTAAACTCGAATCACCAATACATAAATATATGCATCAAGGTTGCAGATTTTTTACATACATTTGGGGAATCAAATATCATGAATCACTGAAATAAATCTAAGTATCTTGTTCACTTGTGCATGAAAAGAAATGGAACAAGAAATAAGAAGACATAATAAAATCCAGCAGATTTACAACAGAGAAATATTGAGAAAGCCCCAAATTTTCTTACGGCATATTTCGCAAGGATTCCATTTTTTTTACAGCCGATAATATCGGTAAAGCCTCAAATTATTTTAAGGAATCCCTGTAAAATAAGGAAAGCCCTAAATCTTTTTACAGGGATTTAAAAATAAAAACCCTAAAAACATAAAAAAATTGGAAAATCTGCGTACAACTATAATTGAGAGGTTGTTGCTCTAGCTCGCACTGGTTCCTCAAGCTCTTGGTCGTTGAGGGTGAGAGAGAGAACAGAGGGAAAGGAGGCTCCAATAAGAGAAGAGAGTGATAGAGCAAGAGACAGCGTGAGCGGCTGGCTGTTGCGAAGAAAGGGCGAGCAGCTGGCTGTGCGAGAGGGATAAAGAAATAGGGCACAGGTGCGAAGAGCGGTGTTTTATTGGGGGTGGGAAGAACTTCTATTTTCAAGTTCCATGGTTACCATGGAACTTTTTCTACATGTAAAAGTGGGAACATAAATAGTAAATAAACTTCTAATTTTATCTTACCTTTTTTTATCAAACACATATTATGAATAGTAACATGAACTAACTTCTTGTTATCAAACAAACCCTTAGTCTAATTTATATTGGAACCTTTGGATTATAGAGTCCTATAAAGTACTAGATCTCTTCTTTTAAGTTAAAGCTACACCAAGATATATAATGGGAATTTTTCCTCCTCCACAATCCATAAGATCAACATATTCTTTGACTTCATTTCCCCCACAAACATCCCAAAAAATATTGGTTTTGTTAAAGCTAACTCTTAAACTAGTAACCACCTTAAAGCATTTCAAGAATATTTTGAGTGTCAACATTTTCAAGTTGCTTGCTCCATGACATATTGGTGTGTTATTTGCATATTGCAAATGAGACACCATTGTGTCACTTTCTTTCACAGTGAAAACTCACAAACATCGCACTGGAGACTTTAGCTATGATGGTAAATATGAAATGAAACAATGGGTCTCCTTATCTAATACCCCTTGTGGCTTTAAAAAAATATTTTGGTCTTCTATTTATTTGAATCGAGAGATGTGTTGTTGATAAATACACTTTAATCCATTTTAACTGTTAGCACCAAAACCCATAACCTTCATTATATTCATTAAGACCTCCCACTCTGCTCTATCATAGGCCTTTTCCAAATAAATCTTATAGATAACCTTTTTCAGCAATCCTTAGACTAGTGTATTCTTGTGCACAAAGAATATCAACAGTAATTTATCTACCTTTGATAAAGGCAAATTGTGGTCCAACAATTACCATTGGCCTTCCTAGCCAATTCACCTAAGTGGGATGAGGAACCAAACCTAGAGGGAGCACTCGAGTTACTGCCTGGGGTCGACTCAAGGAATAACTTGCTTAAGAAAAACGAAGAATCAAACTTAGAAGACATGAACAAGTCATATCCTCAATAGGGTGGCCCATCATATGAAGCACTGAACCCAGAGGGGCCGTTCGAGCTACCTTCTTAAATTAGCCTAATACTGACAACCCACTTAAATGGGAAGAAGAACCAAATCAAGAAGAATGCTTAGAGACTCACAAGAGTGGGAGACATACCTCCATTAGTAGGAACATCCCAATTAACCAATTGGTAAGGGCATCCCAAGACCAAGGCGGTCAACCAAAAGAGACTCAAGTTTCCACAATTGAAGAACCGCAGTGGTATAGGGGAACCTCAAGGCTAGGAAATTTTGTTGAAGAAGACATTACTCCCCACTGTTAATGGAAACCAAGCAAGCCCAACCCCATTGAATTAGTTGATAAGAGTGGTCCCCTCTATGGAAAATGATATGACAAGGATGGTATGTGAGGTTGTACCCTCATTGATCCATCCCAACATACTTTAAGGCGTTTAAGAATTAACATTACATCTCCCTTCATTTAAAAGTACTGTGTGGACTCAGGCCTTGAGGATGAGGCCAACATGAACTTAATTCCCAAGGAAGAACAACAAACTAACGTTATTCCTAAAAAAGACTTAAGAAGGGAGTAAGGTCATCACTCATCCCCCTTAGTAGCCAAATGAGGCCTTTAAGCCCACTTAGGCTCAATGGTCCAACAACATTAAAGCCCTAGTTAGCACAAATCCACGTATTTTCTAAATTGAGTCTTTTAAAAGCAGCACGAGTACATCAGAATTGAAGATCCTTTCTTTCGGTCTTATGTCTCTCGAATTGTTGATCAAAGTACTAGTAGACACTACAAGGTCGTGGACCTGTAAAGGGGCGAATGTAAGTGTACGTGCTAAAAGGCATACCTTGTGCACATTTTCCTGACACTCCTACACTGGGGCAATTTAAATTTTAAAAATAGTTTAAAATTTGTTAAAAATTTATAATTAATTAAAACATGCCTAACATATTGGGGTAGGTTAACGCAAGCCTTTTAAAAGGTAAAATCTCAAATGTGCTTTGCCACCCACGTGAGGGACCAAAGGACCAAGAAACTAAGAGTGGTCCTAAGTTCGACGAGCCCAAGGTTTGAATGAAGCAATCCAAAAGTGAGTATGGTAGGAAATCATTAACCATCGTGAAAGATATGTTAGATACCAATAGAAGTGCATGGGTGACCGGAGGACAACCGAAACTAGGTCTCCCTACCACATGGAGAACATGAAGATGGTCATATTATGGAGAAATGAGAAGGAGCTTTACTTGATCCTTGGGCAATCACCACGATTTTCATAGCATAATGAACAACAAAAGGCTATATGGATGGAATTATCGTCAAATCAAACATTAAGGATGTCACCTAACTAACTTAAGATTGATCATCAACCGACTCCAAAAACACCACCTTAAATTGAACCTACAGAGTGCACTATTAGAGTTTAGAATTACTGGAATAAATGATCCAACGGTCGAAGCAGAAGCAAAACACTACACGGGAACCGAGTATCATGCTTAAGGGCTCGCAAAACAGTTTTGGTGAACGAAAGTGGAGAGGAATGATGAACTCACGTAGGCACGTCGAACAACTATTAGAGCTATCAAAATCTGTTTCACACCTCAAATCCCGAGCGAAGTGGAAGCTCATGAATACTCCAACAAATGCGATTGAGAAGCAGTCCAAGCTCAACTCTCACCCACAACTCTATCTCTCAGGGTTGCTTCTATCTTTAGAACTTGAATGAGAGAGTAATTGTACTCACACTCTCTCACATACTTTCTCGTTCTCAATGGGAGCTTTCACACCTTTCTTGTTTGTGTTGTTGTGTGTAGAGGCCCCCATCCCTCCCCTTTTTATAGTGAGAGAAAGGCCACCCTCATTCATGTGGGAGTGACCACCTCATGAATGGGCCCCCTAATGGTGCATGGTGCATGCCATTCATGGGAGGGTAAGCCCCTCATGAAAAGGTCAAACATCTCCCCACCTCTTTCTCATGAAGTAATGTAAGTCACTTCATGAAGGGAGTGTGGTCCACTTGGGTGTTCCTCACACTAGGGACGCACCCTCATGTCTACATCTCCCACTCGTCCTACATGTGGGAGGAGTTATATGCTCAAATAAGAGTTGTCGTTTGTTATTGTATTGTGAGTATTCTTTCATATAAAGGGAAAATGCGGTGTGCAACCTACTGGAGCAAACATTCTGTTAGAGAGAACCATACTAAGTTTCTAACCAATTGGCATGGAACACATCATCTCTCCAATACCTGCAAAAGAAAATTTGCTCCACCTGCCCTAGAATTGATTTGACCACACCGGATTAAGTTCTCAACTAATCTCTCAAGAGCCCAGCTCAGAAGATTACTTAGCCCATTCGTACATAATTACTTTCAATGCACGCATAATATGTACTATTTTCTTGTTGTACTAAAACAAAGTGTGATATTAAATGGTCTTCTCTTACAACATACATTATTCTACTATGACCCAATCATTTTCTCAACAATGTCTCAAACGAGTCTCATACTTGACCCTAAGGAGTAAATGTCAAAGTGAATGATCGAAGCAAAGTTTCTTAATGCAATCTAAGGTCTATGAGGGCATCATGGGTCACTTACTTATTAGCCTCACATAGTGGCAAAAAGGAGTACGGATCATCTTTTTCCATACGAGCATGTGTTTTGGTCACCAATATAACACGTGTAGTATAGTGGATCATATCAAATGTGCGTCAGAATCCACACCTTGCAGGTTTTAGTCTTTTCGTAGTCATGCAACCGGTCGCCACTTAGCACCCCATAGTCACACCCATGAGTCAACTTGAACATCCATGACGTTCATCCCTAGCTACGTAAATACTACATGATCTTCGGGATGTCAAGTTGAATAGATCATGTCAATTCCCTTATGGAATCTCATCTCGAACCCTTAGTTAAGGTGACAAATACACCATGTGTATATCTCATCCTCCAATATCCTAAATGTTGAGGGTAACCTGTGTGAGTAGTGAGCTTTAGCCTACTGACGAATTAAATGATAATCTCACGCTATTGTGCGCCTGTGTGTATTAAAATATACAAATAATCCATCATAACACAAAATAACATATATATTCAATTATCACAGGGTGCCAAGATCCTACAATGTAACATAAACTCATAGGGTCCTGAGGCTCATAGTTCTTACATGAGGCTGATGCGCGGCCTTGACAATTGCTTTAGTGAAGGGATCCACTAATATTTCAATTGTAGAAATATGAGTTAACACCACCTGTCCATGTGCAACAATGTCTCAAATATAGTGATATCTAACATCAATATGTTTTGACTTTCCATAGTACTTTAGGTCTTTTGCAAAAGCAAGTGCTGTTGTACTAACACAAAATACAGTGACAGACTCATTACTAGTTGCGACAACACCTAAGTTCTTTAGAAATATTCTCAACTCTATGGCTTTTTGTATTGCTCAACTTTATAGTGGAAAGAGCGACACACGACTGCTTTTTGCTACACTATGAGGTTGCACCGCCTCCTAGCGACATAACCTGAAGTCAATTTACGCTCTTCTGAGTCTGCTGCCCAATCAGCATCATTATATCCCCGTAACCGCAAATCGGTTCCCTAGAAACATATCATCTGACTCGAGGTTCTCCAAAAGTAGCAAAAAATCTTTTTCACTACTTGCCAATAACCTTGTCATGGATTACTTTGATACCAACTAACAAGACTCACTGCATAGGCAATATCTGGATGCGTACAGAGCATCACATAAATCAAACTACCAGTTGCATTTGCATATGGAACACGTGACATTTTGTTCCTCTCAGCTACTGTCTGCAGACACATGTTGAGACTTATAGTATGCCCTTTCTCAACTGGAGTGTCTATTTATTTCGAGTTTTATATAGGGAACCGCTCAAGAATCCTTTGGATATATGTTTCTTGTAACATAACAAGAAATCTTTGAGAGCGATCTCGATGTTTTTTAACATCGAGTATGTAACTTACCTCACCCATGTGTTGAGGATTGATGTCTTGTATTCTGAGGAAATAGATTTGTCAAGGTAAAATCAAAAGAACAATTCCAGAGGGCCGTTAAAAGCCGGGAGGCCCGAAGGGCTTGAAGAAGCTCGCATCCCCCATGGTAGGCACGTTGCCGAACCACGTATATCTTCGCGTTGTTGTTGGTTGTATCTTTCTTTTGTATTTGTTTCTTCTTTCTTGTTTTCGTGGATTGCTTTTCGTTTCTACAAATTGGTATCAGAGCCTACAAGGTTATTTCGCGTTTTGGGGTTTGCTCACGCTGGTAGAAAAGGGCTCAAGCGTCGAGTATGACATTGAGATATTCAATGGAAAGAACAACTTCACTCTTTGGCGACGAAGGACGAAGGATCTTCTGTTGCAGCAGGGTTTGGCTAAGGCTTTGCTAGGGAAGTCGAAAAAACCAACAAAGATAGAAGATGAAGAGTGGCAAGAGATAGAAGAAAAGACGGTAAGCGCGATTCGTCTGAATCTGTCAGATGATGCTTTGCGTTATGTGGTGGACCTCGAAACTACTCTAGAGGTTTGGATAAAACTCGAGAGTATCTACATGACGAAATCTCTGACGAATAAGTTGTTCTTGAAGAAGTAATTATATTCTCTTCAGATGGAAGAAAGTACAGATCTGCTTGAACATCTCAGCGAGTTATATCAGATCATAAGCCAGTTAGCAAGCCTTGAGGTCGAAATCGAGGATGAAGACAATGCCCTACTTTTGTTGGCTTCGCTTCTAAGATCATATAGTCACCTAGTTACAACTATACTGTACAGGAAGGAGACTCTTGAGATGGACAAAGTCACTGCTACTCTTATGTCAAACGAGACAAGGAAGAAGACTAGCAGTATTAAATCTCAAGGAGAAGGTTTCTTTAGAAAACACAAAGAGAGTCATGAAAGGGCCAGATCAAATAAAAGGAGGTCTGGAAGTAGAAGCGGTCAAAATCGAAGGGGAAGGGCAAGTTTATTTGCTATTACTGCAAAAAAGAATGTCATATGAAGAGAGACTGCCCGAAAAGAAAGGAGGATATAAAGAGGATAGAAACAGGAAAAACATATGATGAAGCTAGCGTGACCGATAACTCTAACAAGATGATAGAGATCTTCTCTCTATATCTTCAGGTAAGAATCAATTTACTGATTTTTGGATTTTAAATTTTGGATGTTCTTTTCATATATGTCCAAATAAAAACAGGTTCAAAACTTACAAATCATATAGTGGGGGGTTTGTTCTAATGGGGAATAATGCGGTATGCAAGACCATTGGAATAAGAAATATCAAAATCAAGATGTTTGATGGGATAATACAAATCTTATCAGAAGTGACGCATGTCCCACAATTAAAGAAACCTTAATATCCTTGGGGGCTCTTGACTCGAATGGTTGCAAATATACAACAACAGGTGGAATCCTCAAGGTTAGTAAGGGATTTATGATTATCATGAAAGATCAGATGGCTGGAAACTTATACAGGTTGATAGGGAATACAGTTACATGTGGGGCTTCTGTAACAACAGATGTAGAGTCCAACACGTATGACACAAAATTGTGGCATATTCCTTTAGGGCGTATGAGTGAACGAGGTATGATGGAACTTCATAAAAGAAAATTGCTGAAGGGTGTCAGAGCCTGTAAACTGGATTTCTGTAAGTATTGTATTTTCGAAAAATAGTGCAAGATTAGATTCAGAACTGCAGTTCATACGAGCAAAGATATACTAGACTATGTACACACTGATGTATGGGGGCCTTCACCAATCAAATCTAAGGGTGGGGTAGAATACTTCATTACCTTCATTGACGATTACTCAAGAAAAGTCTGGGTGTACTTTATGAAATACAAAAGTGAAGCATTCACGAAGTGTAAACAATGGAAAATAGAGGTAGAAAGGAAGACATGAAAGAAACTGAAATGCTTGAGATCAGATAATGGAGGGGAGTACAAGTTTAGAGAATTTCAAGAATTTTGTAAAGAAGAGGGGATTGTACGTCACTCTACCACACTATAAACTCCTCAGCAAAATAGTGTGGCTGAGAGGATGAACATGACTCTTTTGGAAAGAACTCGCGGTATGAAATTGAATGCAGATTTGAAGAAAAGTTTTTGGGCAGAAGCAGTTAAGTTGTCATGTTTCATCGTTAACAAGTCACCATCTACAGCGATTGATTGCAAAATTTCAGAGGAGGTGTGGATAGGAAAGCCGATAGATTATTTTATGTTGAGGATCTTCGGATGTCCAACGTATGTTCATGTGCAGAGTGGGCAACGTTCCAACTTAAACTCCAAGTTTAAGTAGTGCATCTTTCTCGGTTTTGAGAAGGGAGTGAAGGAGATTCAACCTTTGGGATCCTACTTCACATAAGGTTGTGCTTAGCAGGGATGTTGTGTTTGATGAATCTCACATGGTGAAGTCAATCAACATGCAAGATGATAAAGTGCTAGTAGATGAAAGTGATGGAGAAAGATCGACAGTCTAAGTGGAGCTAAAAGAGTCTAAAATATCAGAAAAGGAAGAATCATCTAGCAGCATACCAGAACAGTAGCAATCACATTGTGTACCCTACAATTTGGCAAAAGACAGAAAGAATCGTGTTCACAAAGCCCCTGTAAGATACGGCTTTGAGGAAATGGTAGCTTTTGCTCTAACAGTTGGTATTAGGGAAATCGACTCTTTTGAATATGCTCTAAGTGATGCACAAAATGATAAATGGATGACAACAATGATGGAGGAGATAAAGTCTCTGAAAAAGAACAAGACTTGAGAGCTTGTCAAGAGGCCCAAAGGAAGGAAAGTGATTGGGTGCAAGTAGATCTTTCGGAAGAAAGAGGCATCAACAGAAAAGGAATGTGAGAGATTCAAGGCTAGGCTCGTAGCAAAGGGCTGTGCTCAGAGGGAGTGAGTGGACTACAATGAAATATTCTCTTCGGTTGTCAAGCACACTTCAATAAGGCTATTACTTGTTTTAGTAGTCATGTTTGATTTGGAGGTAGAACAGCTTGATGTGAAGACAATGTTTCTTCATGGTGATCTGGAGGAACAAATCTTTATGGAACAACCTGAAGGCTTCAAGGTGCATGAAAATGAAGGCCAAGTTTGCTTGCTCAAGAGATCGCTTTATGGTCTTAAGCAATCTCCCAGGTAGTGATACAAGCGCTTTGACTATTTCATGGTGCGAATTGGCTATTCAAGAAGTGAGTATGATTGTTGTGTTTATTTTAAAGTTCTTGATGATAATTCCCTTATTCTCTGGATGCTTTATGTTGATGACATGCTCATCGTTGCCAAGAATGCATATGACATAACATCTCTCAAGTCTATGTTAAGTTCTGAGTTTGATATGAAGGACTAGGGGCTGCTAATAGGATTCTTGGTATGGAGATTCATAGAGATATAAGTGCAGGTAAACTATGGGTAACTCAGAAAAGGTATGTTGAAAAGGTGTTGGAGAGTTTCAATATGGAAAGCCAAATCACTAAGCAATCCATTGGCGAGTCATTTCAAGTTATCTGAACGACAGTGTCCCACTACGGATGAGGAGATAGAGCAGATGTCTCTGCAGTCAGAAGCCTCATGCATGTTATGGTTTGTAGCAGGCCGAATTGATCTCATGTTGTAAGTGTTGTTAGTCGATACATGAGTAATCATGGTAGGGAGTATTTGAATGCTATTAAGTAGATTTTTAGATATCTAAGCGGGACATCAGATCTCGAAATTATCTTCAACGGGCAGAGAAGCTTTACAAAACTGGTGGGATATGACGATTTTGACTATGCTGTTGATTTAGACAAGCGGAGGTCTACAGTATGAGAATTCAATGACCTCTTGTAATGAGCTAGGCTCATCAGGAGTAAGTGAAATGCATGTGAGACCCTCTACTTTGAAGTGTCTACAAAGAACTTTTCCATATTGACTCTTTTGAAGTTCGACATGTGATTCATTCTCAATAGGTGCCTCTAGCTTGGTCGGTGACTCAAAATGGGTAATTTGCTCATTCTCAACCGATGGCACACTCCCACTATCATCGACAATCATGGGAAGACTCCTACTATTAGCCTCAAGTGAAGGAACTACCTCAATGTCTATATGAGATTTAGGCTCTTCATAGAGCTCTTCAAACATACAAGACCACTTCTTGTTAGGGAATTTCATCTCTATAAAATCTACATCGCAAGATTCTATTTCTTCATCCCACCACCATCACATTATTGACAGAACACATATCCCTTCGAGTGCTCATAATATCTGACAAAAATACACTCAAGAGACAGCCTGTCTAATTTCCTTATCAACTGAATGTGTGCAACTGACCCTTAAGGACATAAATGGGAAATATTTGGCTTTCTACCTGTCCATAACTCATAAGGAGTCTTGAGAACTGATTTTGATGACACTTTATTTAGGACGTACATATGATATTGGGAAGTTGGCATGAGCCATCATAGACCTCATCATGTCCAACAGAGTATGATTCCTTTTTTCGGCAACACCGTTTTGTTGCGGAGTATAGAACATCGTCTCTTGTCTACGGATTCCTTTATCCTCACAAAGCTTTTTAAATTGATCAGATAAGTATTTTCGCCCTCGATCAGTCCGAAGAATCTTAATTCTTATGTCCAATTGATTTTCAACCTCTAGTATAAAATAGAAAAATCAATTTATTGCTTGTGATTTATGCGAGGTTAGGTATACATACCCATAGCGAGAATAATCATAAATAAATGTGATCCAATACCATGAACTGTCACAGGCCATCTCATTAAATGGATCACAAATGTCGGAAAGTATTATTTCTAGAAGATTGGTTGCTCTCTTTGCTTTAGAAAATAGCTTTCTAGTTGATTTTTTAACTATTCATGGTTCACAGATAGGCATGTCTATTTTGGATAAAGGCAATAATCCTTCTTTAGCTAATTGGATCATCTTATCTTTTCTTATATGGGCAAGCGTATCATGCCACATTATGGAGTTGTGTGCAATAGAAGTGATGTAAAAAGATGAAGATGTCATATAGGTAGAAGGAAGGGAAACATTAACATCATCATTATCCAAAACAAACAAGTCATTCATAATTCGACTAAAATAGTGAAAATCATCAGGAAATGTAAATGTAGCATAACTAAGCATGAAACTGATAAAGCAACCGTCTCTAACCAGACATAGAATTGAAAGCAAACTTTTTCTCATTTTAGGAGCATAGAGGACATCATGGAGTAGAATGGTTTGTCCACTTCATAATCGGAGTTGATAAGTTCCAACCAATATTTTAAAATACGAGATGCGGTCAAAAGCAGTGGGGGAGCCCATAAAGGGATGCGACTCGATGCGATCCAGATGCGGGTGCATTGCGACGATGCGGTCAATAAATATAAAAAAAATCTAAAAAATCTACAAAGATAAGTTAATGCATAGAAAAAAATATAGAGGTGATATATGTGATAGTAGGTATTTTAGTTTAATGATTAACTCCAAAAGTATTAGCTGTCGGAGATTATGTATCCATTATCCCCTAATAGAAACTAGAAACTTGAAACTAGCTTCATAAAACAGTCAACAATCAACAACCATAAGCACAAATTTGTAACCACAAACTTTAAAATTACAAAATAGTGATATTACAAACCAAAAGTCCACGTCTCCATGAAGATTAAAGAGTTTTGAAGTCAAGCTCAAGAAGAGTTAATAATTAATACAATCATCCCAAACAAATTTGAAGTTAATTTTTCAAATATTAATTAGAGAAGTCATCTTGAGAGTCGTCATGTGCATCATCAATATCATCCTCGACGACCTCCACGTATTCTTCTTCATCGGTCTCCTCTGAGTCGGCCTCCTCCTCCTCGACCTCTAGAGCTAAAGTGTGAATGCGACTCTAGACGTAGCTCCTCTACTCTTCTATGTTTTAGTGTTTGGTGGTCGATCTTCTTCATTAGCCCCTGTTGCTAGCTCGACATCGAGCCATGTAAGATCCTCACCCTCAAACACACGTTCTAGTCTTGGATTCATGGTCCACTCACTTGTGGAATCACCATCAACTCTATATAATTGAATAGGGTTGAGCTTCATGCGATTTTGATACCTCTTCTTAAGCCGCTCATTATATCGCACATAAACCAAATCATTCAACTTTTTTTGCTCCAACCTATTCCTTTTTTTTTGTATGGAGCAGCGGTAGAAAATTGTAATTAGATTTTATATTAGAAAATTGAAATTTGAAATTAGAATAAGGATTAAAGAATAAGCAGTTAAGGACTTACATGCTCAAATGCACTCCAATTGTGTTCACAATAAGATGAGCTACATGTGAGATTCAACACTCGAATAACGAGACATTGTAGATTTGATGTCTCGCTTCCATATAATGCCCACCATGCAACCGTATAATATTTGGTAATTTAAATTATAATATAGATAAAAAATTAAGGGTAAACAAATAAACAATGGAACTATATATAAAGTCATAGACAAGTAAGGGTACTTTTGGCCTTTACCTAGTTCTGTAGTCTCCCTATTTCGAGTAGTAATATCTCTCCCAAAGTTTTCCAATGCCAACTTGAACGTAATCAATTCATGGCTCTGGATATCTTTGCCAGACGTCATCTTCTCAAGCACATCTAGGAACCAACCATTTATTACATGATTTGACTAGAAGGATGGGTGCTTGTGGTGAAGAGATGGGTTTAGAAAGTAACCGTCAGAATGGAGGTGCCTGTGAAGCTAGGTATCCCACTTTCTATTAAAATTTTTAAGTATAGCCTTGTGCATATTTTCATTATCCTTTAAAACATTTTTTATCTCTTCTCTTGCCTTTTTCATTGCCTCATGTAAGTAGCCCATGGCGGGCATCACATCACCATCAACCAGTCGAAGCACTCTCACTAAAAGGCGAGCCACCTCCAATGCAAGAATTATTTGACTCCAAAACGAGGTATTCAGAATAATTTTTTTAGTCTTTCTCTCATCCTTATGCTTTGACCATTTACTTTGACTCCTTTGCTCTAAAGCAAACATGGTCCTCACGATGATGTGGCCGCATTTTAAAACACTACATCCAACCCCTAGCACATCATCTGATGCACAATTCTCTATGAAAATCTTCTGACTTCCAACCTGCAAAGTTTGGAGAGCGCAATTAACCCATCTTGATCCGTTGTTATGTGCCTTGTCTTTCCTAGATCCACAATCCACCCAATAAATTGTGAATGAGTAACAAGCACCTGGGTGTAAACATTTGTGTAGCTAAGGAAATTAGTTTGTACCTTTCTAGGTTTAGGACATTCACGTGCATAATAGCCGTTTTTCTTGCAATTTGAGCAAATTATTTAAGATTTGTCCCTTGTGCACTTCCCACGTCTATGCTTGACCTTTTTTCTGTTCCTCGACCTCTTGCTTAGCTTGCAAATTCCTTTGAGGTGCTTTGTTCTTTAACTTACCTCGAGGTTTACAGCCTCGAGACTTGCTTGATTGGGCAACTAGAGTGGTTCCAGCTCCAGAAGTTAAGTGGAACTCAGCTTCTCTATCTCAAGGTGATGGGAAAGTAGGGAAAACGTTGTTACAGCTTTAGCGACTTGATATTTTCCTAGGACTCTGGAAGAGACCTAAGCAATCCGAGCATTTGTTACTCGTGACTGAGTTTGTTTCTTGCTGCCTCTATGTCACATATCATTTGAGACATTTTTCAAACATGGTATGTATCGACACATTTGAAGGCATTTTGTATGTCTCAAAAGCCATAGATAAGACTCCTAACCGAGCAGTGGAAGTGCCAACATATTTCTGTTGAAGTTCATCTCACATGGCCTTCGTCGTGGTGAATCCCTCAAACTCACAAATGAGGTCATCAACCATAACACTTAGCAAAGTAAAGTGAGTACTACGGTCAGCATTATCCCATACCTCATATTCATGGAGAAGTTCATTTGCGACACCTTGTTCAGGTTTTTCCTTAATGGTAATTAGATGTTCAGGAGTACCTTACTCATTTAGAAGGTATTGCATTTTCCTATGCCACATAAGAAAATTACTTCAACTTAACTTTTCACCTTTAGTGAGATCCACAATCACATTTTTAAAAGTCATTCTAAGTCAAAACAATAAAAGTGCACCTATTAATATGGATGTTTGATAGTTTGTTTGATCCATGATTGCACTAATATTATCTTTTTTATATTTGTTAATTGTCTAGTTATTTGAAAAAAAAATTGACCCTTAAAAGTCTTGATATGAAAATTTCGTGTGACCACATTGAGCTATTACTTATAATCAATACCAAATTTATTTTTTGGATCTAGCATCTCAAATACTTCACAATTTGCAAGTGATACATTTTCCTAGATGCCCTCCCACTAAAAATATATATATATATGCAGCCTTAAAATGCCAAAAAAATAAGTAGGGCCTACCATGCATGGCTTAACAAGTGATGCCTATAAAAATTAGGTAGTCATGACGCTCATGGTTTAGGAGGCATGAACTTGCATAGCCCATATATAAGGCTGGCAACTCCTCAATACATAAGGCCTACATATCTATATGGTCGGTGCATAAGGTTACATAGTGCACCTGCCCATAGTCTTAATAAAACTGTCATGTGTACTTTGCAACATCATAGGCTAACCATAATCAAGCCTTCAAAAAATAAGGCGAAAACGATAATGCGGGCATAATCGGGAATCCACAATGGCGCTCTGATACCAATATTGGAATAAATGGTCTAACGGCCGAAGCGGAAGCAAAATAATCAACCAGAAACCGAGTATCATACATGAGTACTTGCAAAACTGCTCTGGTGAACAAATGTGGAGATGAATGATCAACTCACCTTGGCACGTCCGACAACTATTAGAGCTGTCGAAATCTATTCCACACCGCAAATCCCAAGCGATGAGGAAGCTCATGAATACTCCAACAAATACGATTGAGGAGCTGTCCGTGCTCGACTCTCACACACAACAATATCTCTTAGGGTTGGTTCTATCTTTAGAACTCGAATGGGAGAGGGATTGTACTCACGCTCTCTCACATACTTTCTCTCTCTCAATAGGAGCTCTCACACCTCTCACACCTTTCTTGTGTGTGTGTTGTTGTATGTAGAGACCCCCACCCCTCCCCATTTTATAGTGAGAGAAAGGCCTCCCTCATTCATATGGGAGTAACCTCCTCATGGATGGGCACCTAAATGGTGCATGGTGCATTCCATTCATGGGAGGGTAACCCCCTCATGAAGAGGTCAAACCTCTCCCCACCTCCCTCTCATAAAGTAATGTAAGTCCCTTCATGAAGAGAGTGTGGTCCATTTGGGTGTTCTCTGACACTAGAGACGTACCCTCATGTCTACAAGAATGAGGGTCAATTACAAGACACAAAACTTTGATACAAAGAAACTCTGTTGATCTTCGAAGTAAATTCACTTAAGTACCTGCTCGAGGAACCCATTCTTAATGGATGTTTGGCACAGTGGATAATGCTTTTCAGCGAGTTCGACATCGAATATATCATGCAACAGTCAATCAAGGGAAAAGTAGTAACCGATCACTTAGAGCATGCACTCCTAGATAAAATGTCAGTTAACACAAACTCTCCTAATAAGGACCTCTTCACTATTGAGGATCCAAATTCGAAGTATATGGTCACAAAGCAAGATACGAGTACAATGTAGGCACAATAATCACCCTATGCTCAACGGAACAAGTCACGTTACCCCAACTTCCCCATATGAGCCATTAATAGCTAAATTCGGGAACTTGTTTTAACTCTAAAGTGAATGATTACAAGTTATTAGTGAATCTCTCCTTCTCATCAATCCAACACAAGGAAAATGGAAGACTAAAGATGTTAAGTTTCAACCTTATTGAGAAAAAGGTATAAAGCTTGCTCAAGTACGTCAAAGGCATAAACTTCCAATGTGTGGCTAGGAAAAATAACTGGTTTTTTGGCACCCTAGACACCTCAGCTTCGATGGTTGATGTTCTCGCAAAGAAGACTATGCAACCCTTCTTTATTAGACACAAGCACAACGCATCTCTTCCCATAATAAATGAAGCTAAAAATGAAGAAAAGAGGAAGAGGGGGAAATATTCGAAACAAATGCAAAGTAGTTAGTGGAAATGAAGCCACGATCCTATGAAATTCAGGTTCTTTGGAGGTACAAAGAAAGACAAGGTAGCCCTAGGAAGATTTATGTAGGTTTCGTTATAATGGGCAACCACATCTATAAAAAGTTATTTGATGGAGTCCTCCTGAGATGCATAGACTATCAGAAATTGATAAAGGTCCTGAAAGAAATTGCAGGACACATTGGAATTAGAAAAAAAGAAAAAAAAAAATTAAGCTGTAAGGGTATTGCTAGGCTGCCATGGTGGAAGACTCTTGGAAGAATGCCTAAGGGTGACTTATCCATGCACCACCCTTGCCATGATCTCCTATATGGACATTTGCCAGCAACAATTTCGTAAGCTTGCACCAATGAGGAAAATTCAAACCGGATTGGGAAGGGTTACACAATCACATAAAGGCGATGTAAAACCAAAAGTCTCAATGATTAAATGATCTCATCAATACTATGTACCTCAAGAGAAATAATTTAGGGCTACAAAAAAAAAAAAAAAGGTCGTAACATACATGGTGGAATCTCGAAAGGGGGCCATGGTTAAAAATGTCAAAATGAAGGATGTGGTGAAAATCTGAAAGGGGGCATGGGTAAAAAAAGCGGAAGACAAATACAATAAGGACATTATAGCAAAAAAGCTGACATACATAAAAAGATCTTAGTGAAAACCTACAAAGCACGATATGACTCGACCTCCCAAGTAAAAATCCAAAAGGACACTCGGGGACCAAAAGGTGATGCCCAAAGATTAATAAATATTATGGAATCAAGCTTAAGATCTCTCTCAAATTCTAAAGGGACTTTGGCCATTGATAGTGTCGGAATGAAATTGGAAAGCCGAGGAGATTCCGAACTATAGGGACAACATCCTGCATCTTCCAATATATGACTTTTTTTTTAATACCTAGCAGAATATTTCTTTGGATTTCGGCATGCGGTTTAAAGATTCGTAGGACAAGGGAGTACGTGAAGATTCCTAGTCATGACTAGTCCTAGCCAGAGTTAGCTTAGCTCATGGTAAATCAATTAATCAACTTACACCCTTAAAGAAAAATATTGGGGTAAAATTGTTTCCCAAATTTGGATTCTAGGAGTAAGATTTTGGGTAGCAAAATGTCATTGAAAAGAGTTGAAAAGAAAAAAAAAAAAATTCCAAACTAAAAGGGTCACATATGGTTAAACTATAAGCCTCATCCTTTCAAAACATTTCAAATACCTTTTTTAAAAAATAAAACTATTTCCAAGGGTGGTCTTTCCACAAAATTTTCAAATTAAAAGGATTCAAAGTTCTTAAAATAAGCCCCACAATAGTATGGGCCATTTACATGTTAAACTACGTGGGCTCGAAAATCACATGAGCTTAAATGGCTGATTAAGTTATTCCTTTAAAAATTTTATATTCTTCAAATTTTGATTTTCTTAATTTCAATTTCTTAACTTATAATTTGTTGATTGTTTACTTCTTAATATTCATTTATCAATTATTTAATCTCTGAATACATGGGCAATCCTGATTTGGATGCTTTCAAAATTCTATGTTTGTCATTTCAAAAAATTTAATTTGTTTAGTTTAAAATCATATCCTGAGACTAGTATTTGTTTCTAAAATTTCTCCCTATTTTAAAAAGTGTGTGGTTTGTATAGAACCGAGGCTTTAAGTAATCAAAGTAAAGCGCAACTTCAAATAGTGTCAAAAAATGTGGTTTCAAATTGAAAATCTTTGTGACGACCTTAAAATATTTTTTCATCTTTAATTATAAAATTCAAGGCTTCAAAAATAGTGTAGATCAAGCATGTCTATGAAAACTTGAAAATCTTGAAATTTGACGGTCCAAAAATGCGTTAAAAGATGCACTATTTCCAAAACTTGGAATTCCATTTTTTTACCATGTCCATGTATCTTGATGTCGAGATGATCAATTTGAGGATATTTGGGCATCAAAACAACCTCTTTTAGTGAGAATTTTGAGTTGGGCTCTAAGTTGATTGTTTAGAGCCTCGGTTCTATATAAACTTTTTCCTTTTAAAAATTCTCTAAAATATTTTTAAAAACAAATTGAACGAGCCCCAATAAACGATGACATCATCTCGATATCCAAGAGAACTGACTAATCTAGAGAATCAAGAGTGAAATGGGGAAGAGAAAAACTTAGGAAAGCCCTTCAAAATCCTTAAATATCCTTGAACAAAATCTTTAGTAAACTAATTCCCCTGACCTTTTAACCTATGAGCCATTAAGAAGCCTTAGGTGCAATAGGGATAAATAATTTTGTAGTATGCTAAATTTATATTCATTTCAATTCTTTTAATTTTATTCAAACTTTAAAACCTAACATTCGTGACATGGTCGAACCTGATCACTGGTAAAAACATCTCTGGATCACGCATCACGCAACCCAAAGCCCTGGATGTAAACTCCTTAGGTACAATTGAGTGGACATCAGTCAACGTATCGAGGGACCTGGTGGGACCACCATCGTTTGGCCATTTGTTTCCGGGTTTTTCAAGTTTTCATCACTCGCATGTGTCTACTTCTTTGTTGTTTTCTTAATCCCCAAAGGCCAGTGAACACCAAATAAGTGCAACTCTAGATAAACCCTCTTAATTTAATTTTATTTATGAATTCTAAAACCTTTAAAGCACATTATTAAATCATATCATAAGACACACTAGACCATAGTCCATACCCAAACTATAATCGATACCCAAACTATAATCCAGCTTAGGAATAGTCCCAAGATTCCCAAAATATTCCTAAAATACATGTTTAGAAAAATATGCAAGTCCAAGTGTTAAATGAACGAAAACATTCAAAACGGATCAAGACGGGAATGATTGGAGTTAAATATGCTAAAAAATATCTCAAAATCAGCCATCCTAAAAAACGCTACCTCATCTAAAGCAAGACAACTGTCAGTGGTTTATACCCACATTACTAGACCTAGGAGGCTCAAAGACACATACCGCAATGCTGACACTTGGTTGACGCAAATTTGATCTAGAATGCTGCCTTCCATTTTTTTTTTTTGTTTTTTTTTAAAATCTATAAATAGGCATTTTTCAAGCCCTTTGCATGAATCCAAAGTATGGAACCCTAGCCTCCAAGCCTTAACCCTAAAGAGAAAGTGAAGAGTATGGGTGGCAATGGACCTGGACCTAACCCAGGACCTGCCAGCTATATTCGACATAGGTTCGGATATGGGTCCATCATTTAGACCCGACGAGTCGGGTCTAGGTCTGGTTGGACCTGATCCGTACCTCCCCCATACCCGTAAACTGTTGGAGATAAAATACTTCAAACCCTATTCGTTTGGGTATACGAAGGATTTATATAAATAAGAGCTCCTAGTCATAAGGATTTATATAAATAAGAACTCCTAGTCATCTTTAGCTATTAAACATCAAATCATATGACTTGAAGTCTAATAGCAGGTGATTGTGACCTTATTGTCAATAATATGGGTATATGATGATAAAACAAGAAGGAGAAAAATAAAGCTCTTTGAGGGTGGCAATGGACTCGACCAAATCCGGATCCGACGGGATAGACCCGAAACGCAACGGGTATGGGGTCCAACTTTTGGACCCATCAGATCGGATCCACGTCCAAAATTTGGACCCGAATACTATTCGGGTTTGAGCCCAGCCGGACCAGATCCATACTCGACCCATTGCCACCCCGAGTGAAGAGAGGCCCTTTGAGGTTGATCTGCTGATTTGACTTACCTCTTTCAACCGTCACAATTTAAGTTTGGACACGATCTCAGGCAGATTGGACTTTGAGTTGTCTGGTCAATCTCGAAATCGCATAGAGAGAGAGAGAGAGAGAGAGAGAGAGAGAGAGAGAGAGAGAGAGAGAGAGAGAGAGAGAGAGAGAGAGAGAGAGAGAGAGAGAGAGAGAGAGAGAGAGAGAGAGAGAGAGAGAGAGAGAGAGTAGTAGAGTAGTAGTAGTAGTAGTAGTAGTAGTAGTAGTAGTAGTAGTAGTAGTAGTAGTAGTAGTAGTAGTAGTAGTAGTAGTAGTAGTAGTAGT
>NW_006497928.1:71842-97227 GCF_000471905.2 Amborella trichopoda
ACCCATGTGTGTAGGATCCCAAAGGACCACCATTAAATTTGATATAGATCTCTAGAAAAGTTAAGTCCTACACCCATGTGATAACTTTTATAGAGATTTGTGCCAAATTTAATAGTGACCCTTTGAAGTCCTATACACATGAGTATGAGAGAGTCTCATAGGATCATTACTTATATATATATATATATATATATGATTGTGGTGGTTGAGATTATCAACATGTGAAATTTTGGATCTACATCCATCTTCAAGATGGATTTTGAATTATCAACTTGTAAAATTGCAGATGAAATATCTCTCTTTGAAATGGATTTTGGAAGGAAGACTACATTTGAATAGGTGTGTCGGTCAATACGCAAAAATCTTGTCCATGAAATATTGAAATTCCTTCCAAAATAGGAACTGTATACATTCATTCAAGTTAAAACAAGTTTACCTGCTAGACAAGAACTCGCATCAAAAAAATTTGATTCCTATCTCAACAAGAATGTCACAGATAAAATATCTCTCTTTGAAATGGATTTTGGAAGGACTACATTTGAATAATTTTGTTGGTCAACACAGCAAAATCTTGTCCATAGAATAAGTGTGTTGGCCAACACACCAAAATCTTGTCCATAAAATATTGAAATTCCTTCCAAAATGGGAACTACATAGTTTCATTCAAGTTAAAACAAGTTTACCTGCTAGAAAAGAACTCCCATCAAAATAATTAGAATATGTCAAAAAAATTGGCATATAAATAACAAAATACAATATGAAAACATAAAGAATAATTACGACGAAAAGTAAAACAAACATAAAGATAAAAATTTAAATGGGAAATTTATCAAAATACAAATGAGAGTTGAACTAACTATTCTTTTTTTCTTTTTGTGTAAATCAGTGGAGATTACAGGCCCCTATCTATTTTGGAAATAGTTAATTTTTTTAAAGTGTTTGTAAGAATGGATGTTGTGACCTTTAACTAGGGCTTGGGTAGTACTACCACTAGGAACCCGGCTCCCATTCTTATTTGCAACATTTCTAAGTCATGATCATGTGTCTTTTGAAGCGTAAAGATACGGGCATAATGTTAAATAGTTCATTTCTCATGATTATTTGGATAAAATTTTTAAATTAAATATTAGCTTAAAAATTACACAACAAAGTAGAAATAATATATTTTATTTGAATTAAATATTTTTGAAATTCATTTTCATTTAATTTCACAGCTGGAGTATCATGAAGGCAAGCGGTTTTAGCAAAGAATTGATGAAATGAATGTCTAGGTGTTGGTATATTACATGAGGATCGTCAACATACGGACAAGCAGCCTTGAACTGTTCAAATTTATTCTAGGCCTATTCAAGGGCCACAAATTCATTTGTTTTAGTATTATTTTTTCCACACAATAGAACATTGGTGTGTCCAGAGCTCCAAACATCTTTATAGGGTGGACCAACTAACAGAAAAATATTTTAAATAAAAATAAAATATACCCCTAAATGTTTCAAGTATTTTGATCAATCTTTTTATTTTAATCAATTTTTATTTTTAGTGAGTGAGCCTTGCATGTACCCCCATTTTTCATATGAATTAAAATTATAATTAAAAATACAATAAATCCAATAATTGTGGCTTATGGCTGGGCCTGGATTTAACATATTAAATCTAAGCCTTTGAATGTACTTGTGTACCCTTTATGTGCCCACATGACGTGGATGCCATACTTTTCGTGTTACATATTAGCTCATTGTGTAGTCACTTTCTATTATCTAGACCTTGACTATGGTCCTTTTGATGCATGAAATTAAGGGAAATTAACAAAATGACATTTTTTTGTTTTTAAAATTTAAAAATAGTCCTATACGTTTTATATTTTACACTTAAGTCTTACTTTTCTTATTATATATATTGTATTTTAATTTTACTCTTTTTCAATATATCCAACTAAGCTCAAATTTTGAGCATCCATATTTCTGTCCATAGTATACTAGTAAAGTTTTTGAAAAATAAGCTAAATAGAAATAACCAAAATACTCCTATACTTTCAATACTTTAATGGTAAGTTGCTCTTTTTTTTAAAAAATCGGTGGGAAATTGGTCATTTTATTTATTTTAATACATCTTTATGATGTTTTGACAAATGTGAGATGGTGATAAGCATCAACTGCCCAAATTTGAGCAAAAATTGATGCATAGAAGAGAAAATAAATTTTTTCTGGACCTTGAATATGGTCCCTTCTGATGCATGAGATTAAGGGAAATTAACAAAAGGGTGTGGTTTATATAGAGTCGAGGCTCTAACCAATCAAATTTGAGCCTGCGTTCAAATAGTGTCAAGAAATATCGTTTTAATATTGAAATTTTCTATAATAGCCTTAAAATATATTTTCATCTTTAATTATAAAATTTAAAACTTCAAAAATAATGTAGATCAACCAGATCTATGAAAACTTGAAAATCTTGAAAATTGACAGTAAAAAAATGTTTTACAAGATGCACTATTTCTAAAACTTGAAATCCATTTTTTTCTTATGTCCATGCATCTTGATGTTGAGATGATCAATTTGATGATATTTGGGTTTCAAAACAACCTCTTCTAGTAAAATTTTTGAGGTAGGTTCTAATTTGATTGTTTAGAGCTTAGGCTCTATATAAACGTTTCCCTTAACCAAAACATATATTTTTGTTTTCAAATTTTAGAAATGGGAAAAGTTTATATAGAGCCGAGGCTCTAAACAATCAAATTTTAGCCTACCTCAAAAATTTCACTGGAAAAGGTAGTTTTAATATCCAAATATCTTCAAATAGATCATCCTGACATCAAGATGCATGGACATGAGAAAAAATGGATTTCAAGTTTTGGAAACATTTTTGGACACCAATATTCAAGATTTTCATAGGTATGTCGATCTATACTATTTTGAAGCTTTAAACTTTATAAATAAATATGAAAATATATTTTAAGGCTATCACAAAGATTTCCAATATTGAAACCACATTTCTCGACATTATTTGAACGTTTGTTCTAAGTTGATTGTTTGGAGCCTAAGCTCTATACAAACCTCACCCTTTAAAAATAGTTATACATATTTTATATTTTACACTTAATTCTGAATTTTTTAATAATATATATGGTATTTTAATTTTACTCTTTTTCAATATATCCAACTAATCTCAGGGCATCCATATTTCTATCCATAGTATACTAGTAAAAAAATAAAAATAAGTTAAATAAAAAAGACCAAAATACCCCTATAAATTTCAAAAATTTGGTGGTATTTTTGAAATTGGTGGGGGAAAAGGTTGTGTTATTTATTTTAAGACGTTTTTATGGTGTTTTGACAAATGTGAGATGGTGATAAGGACAACTCCCCAACTTTGAGCTCAAATGATGTATACAAGAGAAAGTAATATTAAAATATAATACTCACTCTCAAATAGTGGTACCTTAAAGTAAAAAATAAAATATAAGACTTGGTAAATTTCTCTAAAACCAATTAAAAAAAGTATTTTGTTGGGCCACGACTTTATAGAGATACATGTCAAATATCAACATATAGTGTAGTATCAGTGCTGAAAAACCTTAAAATCGACCATTTCACCTTTTAACAATCTTAAATCTGAAAAATGTAATGAATTTTAATCCTTAAAAATGTTGGAAAAAGTTTATGTAAGGATTCTACTTTAAATACAGATGCATTTCAAAAATCCATTTGAAATGGTTGTTTCAATGTTGAAAAAATCTCATTGATCATCTCGACATTGAGTTGTACTAATATGAAAAAATAAAAATTTGAGTCCCAAATATAGTACATATTGCGATACATTATTTAGACTGTCCATTTTCAAAATTTTCATATATTTATAAATCTATTTGGTTTTAACTATTTTTGAAGTTTAAAATTTTATAATTAGATATAAAAATAGATTTTGAGATAGTCCTAAATTTTTTTTTGCCAAGATTACATGTTATGATAAAATTTGGAGGTGCGTCTTAATTGGATTGTTTAAAGGTTGCAACCTACACAAACCGTACCCAAAAATGTTTATCTTGTAATACGGTCTTTTGAATTATTCATTTTAAGTGCTCGGAGTTCTACTAGCCATTCCAAGGTTTGTGCCTCCAAAAACTTCATTTTCTAAGAGGATTTGGAGGAGCTGTTCTACGGAATATAGTAAGTGCCACGGCCCCATGACATCAAATCCAAAAGTAAGTGAAAAAAATAAAAGATAATAGGAAAAATATACAATGAAAACATTTATCTTTGGTGCAATGTGGTCATAATTAGCGTTGATCATTTGATGTAAAATTAGATAGTTGTATTTATTTATTGACCAAGCTCAAACTTTAAAATAAATTTTCTCAAACTTTTGTGAGACACCCAAGCTATTAGATTTCACATCGGATGGTTGTAAGTAATTGCGATATCCTTGTATCATAGGTAAATGATCTCATTGTATACAAACCCAAGATAATAAGGCATAGGCTTTATGACAAAAAAAAGAAGAAGTAAAGCCTTACTTAAAATTCACTGAAAATTATAGTTTGGGTGTGAAAAAACTTTCAAATTGATTACCTTAACTTTGATCATTATTGTTGTGAAAAAAAAAGAAAGGATTTCAACTCCAAAAATAGTGTATATTGTAACATGTAATCTAGACGATCTATTTTCAAGTGTTCACATATCCGCAAGATCTGTACTATATTTTGAGCTACAAACTTTACAATAAGTGGTGAAAATAAATTTTACAGGCATCATAAAATTTTTCTATACTCGAAGTGTTTATTGGATGAGGTTTGGAAGTGAAGCTTTGTTTTTTTTTTTTATGGTGTGATTTGTAGAAGGTCGAGGCCCTCAACAATCAAAAGCACCCTTTCAAATAGTATTCAAAGATGTAGTTTCAGTACTAGAAATTTTTGGATGACCTTAAAATTTATTTTCATCTTTAACTATAAAAACTTAAAAACTTTTGAAAATTGATGGTCTAGAAAATGAATTACAAGATGAACTATTTTCAAAACTTGAAAATCCATTTTTTTTCATGTTCATACATCTTGAGGTCGAGATAATCTATTTAAAAATTTTTGCTCACCAAAACAACATTTTCTAATAAATTTTTGAAGTGCGCCGTAATTGGATTGTTTAGAGCCTCACCCTTATATAATTAGTTAAATAATTTTTAAGGCCCAGGCCTTAAAGAAACTGCATCTAACCAAAGCATGGAATTAAGCCGCACCCAAGGCGATGAACACGAAGTCCTCCTATTTTTTATCTCTCCTCTCACTGGGCACTACAACCCCTCTTCGACATCATCGCCTCGACCGCACACACCTGCTACATTGCAATTACAATTGCATTACCCGTGAGGCAATCTCGTAATTTATTCACAAATCTTGGGCTTTATTCAAACATCTTCCTTTGAGTTTAGTTTTGAGTTGCAGTAATTGTACTTGCACATTTATATTTCTCCCTGTTTGTTTCATCATATCAATGGCTTCTTCTTTCTCCCTGTCCAAGCCTCCTCCTCCTTTCTTTACTCAGGTTTCTCTTCCTATTTTCCATTTTCATTGAAGTTTTCAGTTTTTTTCAAGCTGTATCTTTTCAAACTCAGTTAGTGACATTTGCCTTGGTTTATATTTTATCCATCAAGGATTGGAGATGCTGCAGAGTTGGTCTTCAGATCTCTGTAGCTCCCCCATTGAAGTTGCAGAAGGCATTTCCCACCACCATTGTCTCCTCTTCTAACAATGTTTCCTCCTTGGAAACTGGTATGGTACCCTCTGCTGTTTTTTGCATGATTATTCACAAATAATCAGGTCTCTTATGTCTTAACGGGATTTTCTTTAACTTACCTTTCTGGTTTTATCAGAAGCTCGTTTTTTTTTTTTTCCTGATCCATTTTCGGATTCCTTCGGATCATTTCTTAGTTTTCTGTTTTGTGTTCGAATTGGTTGGTTGTACAGCCCCAGGCACAGAACTTGATGCTGTCTCAACTTTCAGTGAGATTGTACCAGACACTGTCGTATTTGATGACTTTGAAAGGTAATCTTATGTGATTCGACTTCTATTGCTACAGCCATGATGGTTATCTGCTAGAATTGGTTTGCTGTTCTTGCTGGATCAATAAATAAGATTGAAATCTCCTATTGTTATTTGTTATTGTTATTATTTGATTGTTTCCTAGAGACCTGGAAAAGATGTTTGTTATTTATCCATGGAGCAGTAAATGCCCCAGGTCGTCTTGAAAAATTTACACTTTGGTCTTCCAATAATTTTAGTGTCTGTATATGCATGCATAGCTGAATTTGGTCTTCTTTTTTTCTTTGAGGTAAGTCAACCTAGAAGGTCCTATATCCGTGTTTCTTTCATAAAAATTTGGTCGCATCACAGCATTTAGCTGTCACTTGGAATGGTACAGTTTGATGAATTAGGTCTGCATAATCTATGGATCTAGGAAAAATTATTTGCTTTGTGGAATGTAGGTTTCCACCAACAGCTGCAACAGTTAGCTCTTCGCTTCTTCTTGGCATTTGCAGCCTCCCAGACACAAAATTCAAGGTTCAATATCATAATTTTTGTAGTTGAATATGCATAACGTTGGTTGGCCAGGGTTCTTTTTACAAAAATTCAAGGTTCAAAATGATTTCTCCTGTAATTTGAATGAATAGGATGGATTGTATTCTTTTTGTGCGAATTTCATTCTCTGAAGAAGCTGAGGTTTCAAGAATTTGCATATGCAGAGTGCCATAGAAACTGCACTTGCTGACGGAGAATGCTGCACCAAAGAGAATCCTGATGATCGTTTAGCATGCTTCTACAATAAGGTCTGCTTATGTTCCTGGAGAACTATTCTCTGGTTCCAGGAAACTAATGTTATAGGTTGAACTGTCTCCTATTTTTGCAGGCTCTCGTAAATGTAGGGGCAGACCTTGCAAAAGCAGTACCTGGTCGAGTTTCAACTGAAGTGGATGCCCGTCTAGCTTATGATACCCATGGCATAATTAGAAAGGTATTGGCGGACATGATTTCTTTGTTACATGGATACTTTTGTTTGACACGTAAATAGATTATTCTTCTTGTTTATTAACCATTGCTTACATTGTTATGGAGACTTAATCTTCTTTTTTGTTGTGTGAACTTTGAAAATGCCTATAGACTCCTAAAATATATATGAGTTCAGTCAATTAGGGTATAATTGACCATATCTAAATACTCATCATGAAATGGAAGATCAGTAATTTTTCATTTTGGATTTGTTTGTCTTTTCATAATATAGCTATATCACCAAATCTTCTTCATGGCAGGAGTTTGACACCTGTGCCAATGTCAAATGCTGATACATGTTCCTTGTCCATGCAGCATAGCATTATTTGTAATATACTAGTTTGCTAATTCTTTTCATAGTTAATGGCCCACAAATTAGCTTACTCTTGTTATGTAAAGAAATCAAATAAACTAATTCACTCTGGCCCTATTTCTTGGGTCTATTTTACCTTGATTTGTGCTATGCATGAACCTTCATCAATATCATTTATTCATTGCATTTTATACTAGACTAGTTGTATATGCAAGTATTCTCTAAATGTTTACTGCACATACTCTGCTTGCAAAGGCTTTGCTACAATCATTGTCTATCTTTATACCAACAGGCACAAACTCTGTCAGGAGATTTCATTTATAGCATCTGATTGTGGCAGTTTATATAAAACCACTCCTGGATTGATAGATACAAATGTCTTCTAAATACTCTTCCAATGATTGCTTACAATGCTCACTTCTCTTTGAACCATGTGCTATGTGCTAAATCTGGCATAGTGTTGCATAGTTCTTTCTAACTGAGAAAATGACTGTGTCTAGCTACATTTTAGATGTTTGCAAGTTCTTGAATCTTGTGTTTGATTGTTAACAAAACACCTTTCATTGAATGAAGACAAGAATTTGATCGCATTACAACATCTATACAAGAAAATAATACAAGATAAACCAAAAATATTTGGCAAAAAAAAATGAAGAAAGGAAAGGGTGAAAGTTGGAAGAGATGTGGAAAGAGGAGAGTGGAAAGAAAGATCGCCAATGAGTAGACCTTCTTGACAATGGAAAGGAGTCTTCAATGACTAAGGACTCCCTCCCCATGTCTGTGTGAATCTGATTGTTGTTCACCTTTCTAAGGCTAATTGTTGTTTTCGCCAACTTTTGTTACTCCCATTGTTCCAAACAACGCTGGGTGGGGGCATCGAGGCTGCCCAGTGCCTATGCGGGCGCCTAAGCGGACCCGGGTAGAATAAAAAGCATCGGAGATCCAACTGTTTTAGGGTTAGATTCTATGTAAAAACTAAAAAATGCATGTTGAGACATATATCACATTAAGAATAGTAGGAATAGGGTTGAGGTTCAGGTGTTAGCACCACTCAGCTACTAGTATTGGTTTCCATTCCTACCAATGTTAACCCCTTTCGAAAACTATTAACAGTTTCAAAAATTTCTAGGCCACTACTAGCAGTTAATGTTAAAAAAAAAACAACAACAGCACATTAAGAATAATCCATCCATAGTCCATTATTCTATGTTCAAACTTCGACATAGACCATGTGCTGCTGTTGTTGTTTTTTTTTAACTAATTAACTACAAATTTACAATTGATATAGTATTATTAATTACTAACTAGTAACTACTAATACAAATTAGTAAACTGTAAATTAATAGACTAATCTAAATTACCATCTCAAAAGTATTCCAGTTCCGCTCATAGCCGGATGGGGTAGTGGTTAGGCTCAAGATCCGAATGGGCCAAATTTTGAAAAAACGCTAGGCGGTCGGCCTGGCGCCCAGAACCTCAAGCGCGCTGTAGTACAAATTCTTTAGATATATACATATATGTGTTATCCAAACGTACATATATGCATATATTTGTGTCAATTTTGTGATTTATTGCATTTAAAAATATTATAACATACTTTTTTATATTCAAACATGTGATATATCGCATGTTGGGAATAAACTTGTTCAAAATTTCGAATTTCAAACCATACAAAATTTTGAAAAATTTAAAAGTCTAATAGGCTATGTATTAGTAATAGTCTCCAACTCTGCATATGAGAAAATAATTCCCATGAGAAAAAAAATTATGAAGCTTTTTCAAACCACAAAAATTACTTTTGATTATCAGAAATACGTATAGCTAAGAGATTAAGGGTTTATGCAAGTGTTCTTTTAACTTTGGGAGGTTGAAAATAACCCCCATAACTATTTAAACCTTTTTGGGGGGTCAAAATTACCCCTTTTTCCTTTTTGGGCATCCTTAAAAGAAAAAAAAGGCCCATGTCTCTAGGTGCCCTCCTGGGCTACCACTCAGGTATGGCTGCCCAAAATTGGGTGCCCAAGTCTAGGCGTGTGGCCAGAGGTGTCTTGGGCGTCTTGACGCTTGACAGACCATTTTTTAGAACATTGGAATGGCCTACTTTTGTAAGTTTGGAGCATTACACCATGTTGGCTCCACCACTTAGCTGCAAATTGATTATGAATTGCAATTATACATGAAATTTGAAAAACAAACAACAAACATGAAACTTGAACTTGAGGACTGGGTTAAGAACATACTTGGATCAATTTTGGTCCTTTGTCTCACTGCCATTGGACTCCCAAATGACTTCAATGCGTACTTGTAACTTATTAGCTCATCAACAAATATAATGTCTTGGATATCTTGATTATGGCCTAGCACATCCAGACACTTATTAAATCCAGTCATAATTATGTGATTTGTGCGTATATCCCTATCAGCATAATTAAAAGCTGGGTTCAAAAAATAACCAGGTACATGTAATGGTTGATGTAGTTGGCACATAGCAGCTCACATCATCGTCCAAATTACGAGCAATCTCTCTCTAGCAACTTTTTATTGCCTCATATATGTAGCCTATGGAGGGCTTGTCATTGTTAACCATGCAAAGGACTTTAACAAGAGGAAAAAATACCTTAAGAGCGCCCTTCACCCCTCGCAAAAAAACCTTAAACATGACAATATCTCTCACCTTCTTCCCTTTCTGATCCCTAGCCTACTTGTATGCTCTCTAATCATTAGAGGTAAACATTTGCTTCAACTAGACTCTCCTCGAATATATGCTATCTAGACATACTTACCAGGTAGCAAATCTTGTAACCCCAAGCCTCACAATCACCTTCTTTTTTGTAAATTTGCGCATCATGTTGAAGGTGAGGGTGTGGCTATAAATAAAGCCGTAATTGACCTAGCCTTCTTAATTGTACCTGGAATCTCGTTCAAGCCGCCAATAGCCTCAAGCATGATGTCTATACAATGTGTTGCACTTGGTGTCCAACATATATTAGGCTAGGCTATGCGCAACAAATTAGCAGCAACAACATTAGGAGCAGCATTATCTATGACTACTACCTGTATAACGTGCTGCTCCCCAACCTCCTTGATGCCCATCTCCATCATTTTAAATATGTAATGGGCATCATGGCTACTTCCTTCTTGATTCTATTCTCTATGGTTGTTTGCTTCTTTGTTTTCTATCTTGCAACCTCATGGTCGGGCTTGGGCAAAAAAGAATCCATAGGTCCCCCCAACCCGAGGCCTCTTACTCCCCACCCCCAGAACCAACTACGTCTCTTTTTTCTTTCCCGTTAGTATGGGACATAGCATGCTACTCCACCTCTTCACTCCCCTCCTGATCACTATCATCATCATCATAATTAACATGAACCCCACCCATACCTTAGTTCTGCTATGCATGCCTCTCTTTCGTCTTTTTTCTTCTTTACTGTACTCATATAATTTTTTATCTCCTCCTTAATCGCATCCAAAAATTTTTACACTGGGCAACATGCCCTTGATACCGGCAAGATGTTTCTTGAACCAGTTTATACCCCCATTTGTATCCTTCTCACAATAATTGAATCTTATGCAATTTTTATCAAAAGGATTCGGGTTATAGCCATGTTTCCAACTTGGATCACCACTTCAATTAGATCCCGGAGAAGACATCTCAAATTAATCTAAGCAATCTAAAAAAAAATAAAATTCACTATCCTTGATTGCTCGATCTTCAAATTTCCATATTTGAGATGTTTTCCAATCTCAAAATCTTCTAAGAAACCCTCTAATAGTCCTAAAAATCTCCAAAACTAAGTCTAAACTCAAAAGGTGATGTTTGGATCGATTTCTCATTACTATGAGAAACCCTTCAATCCTATGGAAATCACATTAGTGCCAATTTTTTTGATGTTTCTCTCTCTAAAGTGGTTCAAATGGGGTTTTGGTTGCATATGAACCTAAACCCCATTTTGTAGAAGCTTAAATTTAGCAAAAAAAAACCTAAAATGCCCCTCAATGAGAAGTATTTTTGTTGGCGATGGGCTCCTGCCTAGGAGGGGTCCCAAGCGCCTAGGTGGCCGCCCAGGGACTCCTTGACTAGGATGCCATCTCCTATGCTCCCCTGGCCCACCTAGGTGGTCGCCTAAGCGATAGGCATATCGTTTTTTGAAACACTGGTTTCCCCAAATTCAATAGACCCTGGACGCCTATCTCCTTATGATGATCGTTTTAGTCAACCTACCTCTTACTGATCGGAGAACTGATAGAAACCTGATTTGTTTGAGCTGTAGAAGATATTGAATTGGGACCCAGCCCTAACACACTCTCCTAAACATTACACAATTCTTTGTTTTCATGAAGAAAGGCTAATTGTTCTTCACGTCCAATTTTGGTTTCCATGAGTCAGTGTGGCTTGGACATATCTCTTTGCTGTGATGTTTATTCAACGTGTGGATTTAGTTGGAAGAATATCTCAGTTGAACATGATCTCATTGGCTTGATGGCAATATGACCACCGACTCTGAGGTTATGAAAACTTTGGTTCGGTGGCCTGGAATTCTCCTAAAGCATGTGAAGCTTTCAACACTATATAAACTGCTTCTAAATTCACTATTATTTGGCCATTCCATGGATGCTATTTTGGTCAACATTCTTACCATTCCTTTGGTGTTGCTGTTATGGCAGCATCCTATGTACGCACTCACTTCCTGGTTTCATTTAAGAATTTTTGATTAAGATTTTCAAATCTTTGGCAGTTTTTTAGTAGGATGGAGTTAAGAGTTTATGCTCTGAAGTTCCATGTCCTTTGATCAATATGGGCCTCCCTTTGCACCAGGTTTGAATTTGACGTACATGCCTGTGCATTGAGGATTCTTGAAGCGCTCCTTGCCAAGCTAACCTTTGTAAGCAGATGATGTCATGGAACAGAATTTGAAAATGGGGCTTTGTACCTCCTGCAGTGTAAATTATTTCAGGAAGTAGAAAACCTGGTATGAGATGATTTTTAGGCATTATAGCTGTCCAGTGCATGCCTTTTCTGTGATAATGGTTTCCTTGCATAGCAGCCTCAACATCATAATTTCTTTGAAGCATCTGGTGCCATCAGCGTGACAAATTTAAACACACATGTATAGTGTCTAAATATGCATGGCTAATTCCAGTTTCACATGCTTTCTCCATGAAAGTGAGCGCTGTGAATATGTACGACACAAAGTCCTGTTCTGATACGTTGATCTATGGGCAATATTGTCTTAGGTGCATGAGCTTTTGAAGCTATACAATGAAGTAGAAGTTCCTCAGGAACGCTTACTGTTCAAAATTCCTTCAACCTGGCAAGTAAGCTACTTGGGCACTGAAGTCATCTGAGCTGTATCTTTATTATTTTCTTTATGATAAGTTTAGCACAGTGTGCTTTTCTAATATCAAATTTGTTTCTTTTCTTGTTGTAGGGCATAGAGGCTTCAAGATTGCTAGAATCAGAAGGCATATTGACCCACTTGACTTTTGTTTACAGGTACGTAGACTTGTGAACTACCAAATGGTTGTAGTTCATTAATTTGGCTTGTTTCCCAAAACCATTGCACTTTATTTTTGCATACCTATCTGAAGGTCCATGAATTGAAACATTAATTGAGGTGAACTAGTTAGTGGTCTACCAAGAGATTCTGCTCAAGGATGAATACCATGTATCTTGAAACATCCATTAATGGTCAAAGAAGACATTTTGGATATATATATATACATACATACATACACATACCAGAAGAGAAAAATAGAATTTGAAATTGGGAATCCAAGCTGTATATATCTAGGACTTTGTGCTAGGTATCTGACATCCATCTAGAATTTTCCATTAGAGTTTTCATGTTCTTATCAATATGTTTTGCTTATTTACTGTGAATGTGTCTGTTTCATTGTCTCAACCATGGAGAAGAAAAACTGTCATGTTTTAGCAAACCTTTAATAAGTAAATGTTTATCTAATTTTGTGTAGTAGGATAAAAAGGTTTTCCCAGACATACTGTTCTGCTTCCGTGGTCCATTCTTGCCTGAGAGAAAAAATGATCAATACATGGGCGATGGGTGAATCTCATGGAGACAGAATTATCATATTCCTTGTTGAAGAATGTTAATGTTAAACATGTCCAATATGGTAAGGGCTGGTTTTCTGGGTATAAACCTGTTCCGGAACTTTTTTGGTGTGAATATTATCTCTATTCTTGCTAGTAAGATGTCTCTAGGATAGGCTAGGGTGTTAATTCAGTTTTTTTGGCATTTGACCTGGTTTTAACAACCATGACCTGTTTGGTCATGCAAGGGCACTTGAACAACCATCTCCATTACTTACCATTATTTAGGGCCTGTTTGACAACTCGAAGCTGCCTAGGAATTGGAAATTGGGACTTTTGGAAGCTGGAATTTTTGTCTCGATCTGACAAATGCAATGTTTGATAACTTATCAGGAATTCTACATTGTCTAGGAACCTGTGCTTGATAACTTGGAATTCTAGAAACCAGGAGACCAGGAAATTAACCGCTTTTAAGCAATGTTTAAAAAAACGGACCGCCCGGAGCCTAGGTGCCCAAAAAAAATTTTCTGCACGCCTGGACCTGGGCGCCCCAACACGGGCGGCTGTACCTGGGCGGGCGCCCATCGCCCAGCACAGTTTACAAAATTTTTTTTTAACTTCGCCCAAAGGGGCAAAGGGGGTCATTTTTGACCCCCAAGTTTGTATAAAATAAGTTTAGGGGTTTATTTTCAACCCCAAACTGAAAAAAACAAGAAACCCTCAATCTTAAACTTATTTATGAGAATCTAAAGCAATTGTTGAGAATAAAAAATACTTCTTGTGGATTGAAAAAGTTTTTTTGTCTGATTGAAATTATTTTTAGGGTGCTATTGGTGGTATTAGAAGACTTTTAAGTTGATTCGTAGCTTGACTGAGATAGCCAACATCGAAGATCAGAGATTGGGTAGAAAAGGTCAGTCTGTAATCTTTATTTGAGATTTATTTTTTCAATTTGAGATGTCTTATGCGGGGTCTACTAGGGGTGGAGATCTGAGATGGAAATATTGTGTTAACCCGGATAAGAATGACAGAAATAAAATTATGTGTAATTTCTGTGGACATGTTTCTAATACCGACATAAGTAGATTTAAGAAACATCTTGCCAGTATTGGAGGTGATGGCGCCCCATGTAAGAAAGTCGTAGATCTTGTAAAGAAAGAAATTTTGGAGCACATTGAAGCTGAAAAGAGTAAAAAAGTTGCAAAAAAAAAAGGATATAGCAGAATTAAAGTCAGGGGTTCATATTTTTTATGATAATATTGAAACTGAAGAAGACGATGATGAAGAGGGGGAAGAAGAGGTAGCCATGGTTGGTACTCAGAGCTCTAAGACCAAGAGGGCTTTTGGGTCTAAGAAGGCTCGTATGAGAGGGCCTATAGATAGTTTCTTTACACCTAGTCTTGAGACAGTAATTGAGAAAGGCAAGGGAAAGGGGAAAAAATAGGTGACAATTGAAAATAGGTTTAAAAAGGAAGATAGAGCCAGGGTGATTCAGTATATTGCTCGGTGGTTTTACCATGCGGGCATTTCTTTTAACACTGCTAGTTTGAATAGCTTCCATACAATGTTGGAAGCAATTGGGCAATTTGGGCCAAGTTTGAAGCTCCAACTCCTTGTGAGATTGGAGAGCCACTACTAAAGAAAGAAGTCGAGTACACTAATGAATATCTCAAGACTCATAAGGAGGGATGGACTAAATTTGGGGTTTCTTTGATGATAGATATGTGGAGTGATAGGAGGAGTAACATGAATTTATTAGTAAATTGTCCCACGAATACAATTTTTTTGCGCTCAATCGATGCTTCCAATGATGTTCATGGTGCGCATTATATATTTTATTTCATTGATAAGGGTATTGAGGAGGTTGGGGAGGAACATGTAATTCAAGTGGTCACAGATAATGCTGCTCCCAATCTAACTGTAGGTCATTTGCTTCGACAAAAGAGGCCTCGCATATTTTGGACTCCTTGCGCTGCACATTGCGTAGATCTTATGCTTGAGGCAATTGATGAATTGCTTCCTATTAAAGGAATTATTTGAAGGCTAAGGAGGTTACAATCTTCATATACAGTCACATACTTACCCTTAGCATGATGCGCAAGTTTACAAAAAAGAGAGAGCTAGTGAGGCTTGACGTCACTAGATTTGCCACTGCCTACTTTAGTCTACAGAGCATGTATAAGAGGAGGAGTCTACAGAGCATGTATAAGAGGAGGATCGCATTAAGGTTTATGTTTGCTTCAGAGGAGTGGAGTAGGTGTAAGTGGTTTAGAGATGCCTTGGGAAAGAAGACACGAGATATTATTCTTTCGAAATATTTTTGGCATGGGGTGAAGCATGCGATATTAGTATTTTTTCCCTTGGTGAAGGTCTTGCGCTAGGTTGATGCTGATAAGCCCTCCATGGGCTTTATATATGATGCAATGGAAAGGGCTAAGAATGAGATTGTAGAGAATTTGGGCGATGATGCAGCGAAGTATGCCCCAATTTGGGAGATTATAGATGATAAATGGGATAGGCAGCTCCATAGACCATTGCATGCAGCAGGGTACTACTTGAACCTCAAATTCTTTTATGCAAATGCAGATATTGAGTTAAAAGGGGTTATGGATGGTTTTAATGAGTGCCTTGAGAAATTAGTTCCTGATCCAAATATCCAAGATAAGATATCAATTGAAGAGCTAATTTCGTACAAGTGTTATTTGATGTCATTTGGGAAAGATATGGCATATCTTTCCCAAATACTTTAATACTTTATTGCACCATCTTGGTTTGGGCTTTAGACATTTGGAGTTTGAACGATTTTTATTTAGTTATGTGTTTTGTAATTTTTTTGCCTTTTTGGACTATTTCGCTGTGTGGTTTACTGGTTTTTCTATAGTTTTGGAAGTCAGTTTGTTGGTGACTTGGAGAGTTGGAGACTTGGAATCTTGGATGTTATTATGGTTTATTTTATGGATATGGAATATGCCAATATGGAGAATTTCTGAATTTGAGAGTTAGGAGACCTTACAGTAGTCTATTAGACTTTTAAATGTTTTGTATGGTTCAAATTTTGAAATAAATTACAAATTTTGACACAAATATATGCATATATGTGCATTTGAATAACAAATATATAAAAAAAAACTAAGAATTTGCACCACAGGGCGCCCAAGGTTTTGGGTGCCCGCCTAGGCACTGGGCCTTGGGCGCTAGGCCGGCCGCCTAGGGGCCACCTAGCATTTTTTGGAACCTTGCTTTTAAGCATTCAATGAAATTTTATTAATGAGATGGGGAAGTTTGTTAATGGATGATATTTTGAAATCATGACTTGTCCACGGTAGGTCTAACAAATTCGATGGTTTAGATCACCTAAAAAAGAAAAAATGATGTGGTTGAAGGCTACAATATGGATGGTTGAGTGCATGTATGATTATTTTAGTTCTATTATTGTAATTTTTTTTTCTTTACATCAGATTGAGCTAAAATTTTAGACATCTATTCTTCTCAGCCTCATGCACTTGTAAAAAGTACACAAATTATTTCAAAAAATAAAATGGTCGAAATACCCCTTAAACTATGAGGGGCATTTTGGTCATTTTATTTTGTTTGAATTATTATTTTTTTACTTTTTAGGGATGTGCTAGAACAAAGTGTGCACACACTCTCGATTTGATAATGGAAAAAAGAAAAAGAAAATACCATGGATGAAGACAAGGCCAACCTTTTTTAAATGACCAAATAGTCCACATTGTAGTTCACCTAAAAGGATACCAATCTCAACCGTCCAATCTTGATCAAATGATTGAGAGCATGCCAATATTTGAATTTTATCTTTTGTATATACTTGAGATTGAGTTGAAACTTAAGGAGTCCATTCTTTATGGTTTTTTATAAACCCACAAAAAATATAACTTTTTTTTGAAAAACTAAAATGATCAAAATACTCCTAAAACTTTGAGGGGTATTTATTTCTTTATATATTTTTTTTATAAAATGCGCCCTAATCGGCCCCATTAACTCTCCAAATTTCATGTTGATATGAGTTAAGAAAATGAAATAAAAAAGTATATCCAAATAATTGGAAAAAGATGCTACAGTTTGTACGCCTCATCCCAGCCTTTGTCTTCTATGGGGGGTGCATGGAAGGCCGAATATCTTATTTTTGGGGGAGATAGTATTTGGTTTGTAGCCATTAAAGCCCGTGAGAGCATATAAACATGATAAATATAGTGAATTGTGCCCTTTGGTGGGAGTGTATGTTGGTTGAGTGACTCACGTTTATACGGTCTATTGCCCTGGTCTTGTCCAAAGCCATTTTTTCTTTCCTTGGGCATAGGCACTACCGTCGAGGGTTTCATGAGGATTATCTGTTATTGAGGTCGAAAAGATGCCTAGGGATGGTTTGTAGGCCATGAGAGTTTCGTGGTCTCCTGTGTGCAATTGTAGGCCTAAGAGCGAGGGCAAAAAATCCTCAACAAACTTCTGCATAGAATGTATATGTGACACCTGCATTCTAGGAAGCAACTTTGTAGAGGGATAATGGAAAAGTCTTTATTGTTAGAGAAAATAATGGAAAAGTTTTTAGAAAATATTTTGTGAGAATATTTTGTGGAAGAAGAGAATATTTTGTACTTCAGAAAATATTATTATGATTTCAAAAATAATAGCTAAGTTCTCCAAAGAGTGATTTAGGATAACAACTTAACTTTCTGGACATTATAAGGAGTAAAGCACTTAACAACTATATGATTCTTCGTTCCACCTATCTGCCAAACAGCGGCCAGCATCTGAAGCGAAAGATGATCTCGCTGAAGGAGAGGTAGCAAACTACAGCCCTGATTAGAATGAAAATTAATTCTTCCACCTCAACCTCCACGTTCTCTATCTCTTCCTCCACGATTTGAATTCCAGCATGTATTACTGGTTGAATTACTGTTTGACAATAAATCAGGATTAGAATCGAGAATCTGTAGTAGAAGGCTTTTCCGGTGAGGGTTTAAGATTGAATAGCACTCATAACAATAATGATGCAAATTCACTGAACAAGGAAATTGAGTCTTCTTCATCACAAACAGCTTCAGAATCATCTCCTAAACCTCTCAAAGCATATTGGGCCTTGTCCCTTTAACTCAGAGGATCTTGCACCATAGCAAGCTGATCACAAAGGGTTTGACCTTGTTATAGAATTCTGAGACTAGCATATGTTATTTCTTTTACAAGCATGAAGCTCACTTTGAAGATGCATAATTAGGGCTTTTGCTTCTTGGGAAAGTTAATCATGAAGGGCCTCCCGTAATGCTGCAGCAATTGGTAAATTAATTACTTGAGGAATAAGTTCCTCTGAAAGAGTAGAACAAATCCAGCTGATAAGGTTTTGGTCCTCACTTACTCAATCATCATAATCAGGGTTGGATTGGGCAACTTTCTTAGTTGTTCCATCTTCACGAATCTGTTCCTTTGTAGAAACTCAACTAGAGGCTTTGATGATCAATCAAATTTTCCCCAGTAACCACTGGCCCCTTATAAAGTTACAACTAAGCACTTCTGAGTAAAATAGTTTGAGGCATTAAGTTCAATAGGAAGGTGCTGAGGACTAGAAATACCAATAGAAGTGCAAGAAGACGAAAAGACGATTGACAGAATAAGACAGAGCCAGGGTGCAAGAAATTTAATGGAAGAAGAAAGAAGAGAAATAAACCAGCAGTTAAGTTTTAATGAGCAAGAGAGAGAAAAACATTTAGGGTTTTGGACTAGATTTTGAGAACCGAGAAGGAGAACAACAAATAGGTTTTCTTTTTTTGAAAATTAAGAAATAGGTTGTGAGCATAGTATTATGGATTTTAGATGAGATCTAGGGAGTTAACCCCGATTAGTTGGGAAAAGGCTTTGACGATGATGATGAGATGAGATCTAGGATTTTATATTGGATAAAGAGATAATCAAGAGTCTCTGAAATATGAGCCTTCGAAAGAAAGAAAAGTACTATGAACACTAGAATGAATAGTAGCATGAACATCAACCTGAACAGTAGCTGTACACTAGAATGAAGAGTAGCATGACCAGTAGGTGGCCCCGATGTAGAGGAAATATGAAAGAAAGAGTAGGGCTTAGGAAGGGAGAATGAGGATGATGAAAGAGGGTAAAGATGAAGAAAGAAAGATTAGGGTTTAGAAGAGAGAGAATGAATCGTCAAGGAGGAGGAAATATGGGTACCTTGATTAAAGTTGACCACGCTAAGAGCATATTCAAACCTTGCTCTGATATCATGAAAACAAAGAAAATAAGAGAGAACAGAGGAACACACTGTTCTCCCATGAAACACATGCTTGGGCAATGCCCTAATTCTTGTATAAGTACAGATTTGGGCTTATACATTACAGCAGATGACTTACAATATATAAATCATTTAAAGGACCCACAAATTACAGAACTTCCCTTCATTGCATTCTAACAGTCCAGTGTGCTCATTTTCATCATGATCGATATTAGAAGTGGGTAACATCATCCCAATAAGACCTGGGGATGAGTTGAAACCACTTTAAAAACCCGAGAAGGTTTGTATGGTTGGAAGGTGATGCATTTGGACTTTCCAACACCCCTAATACCTTCATCCGGTGTCCGGGTGATGAACCAAGTTCTTAGACCTTTTATCGGATAAAATTTTGGTTGTTTATTTTATGATATTTGAATTTATAGTTTTACCTTGGAAGAGCATCTTGTTCATGTGACCCGAGTGTTAGAAGAGTTGAGGAGAGGAAAGTTGTATATGAACTTGAAAAATGTTCTTCACTCATGAAAGAACTGGTCTTTTTGAGATTTATGGTGTTGGCAGATGGGATGAAAGTCACCAAGAGGAGGTGTGGCTCATCGTTGGGAGGCGTGCATCAAAAATCCTTACCAAGGTGCTTAGCTTTCATGAATTAGTGATATTGTATCAGCACTTTCTTCATAATTTTAGCATCTTAATTACCTTGTTACTAATTGTATGAGGAAGGAGATTGTCACGACCCCGCTCCATGCTGTCCCCACCGGACCCACAGAGGGCCAGGCCCGGGCCTGCCAGAGGACCATAGGGCGTGGGGCCACAACCACAGGTTGTGAGTGCCACTTTGGTTGGAGTGCTTTCAACACCTTGAAAAAGGAGTTTTCGGTATCAAGCTAGCCACAAAAGAAATGAAAACAAAACACAATATACATAACCATAGTCTGCTGGACAAACAAGTCCCAAAATACATACAACAGTCCAAAATAGTATATATAGGTCTAAGGCACAAAAGGCCCAACATCAAGACATATTACTAAATCAAAATGGACTATATGGCCAGACTGCCAACCAAAATATACACTGCGGAATAGAGCTTCAATAGAAAGGGGGGTAAGGGGCCCTAAACACGACCACCAGGACACCACTCCAATCATGGCTGGCTATCACTTTATATGGAGGAAAAATTAACAGAGTGAGCTGTAAAGCCCAGTAAATAAGATCTAGGTGCTGTGTTTTCATGCTTACAAATATTCTGTCATGTCCATAATCAGGGTTTTATGTAAGTCTTACAAAACATTGACTCGTGTCAAATTCATATTTAAACAAACGTGTCATGCATGATTTATTTCATGGTGGAGTAATAACTAACCAGATATGATTGTAATAAGAAGTCCATCAAATCATCTAGGCATGACCATCAGGCCAATCAAATTTTGATGCTTAGAGCCTCTACCATCACAACCAGGAGAGAAGCACCACCAATGGGTAAATCCATTGTGTAGTACCTCACACACGCACACAACCCCATTGCAATGTGGTTCAGAAATTGATAGGCACTGGCCTTGTAAGACATTGCCCTCTCATATTCCCTTCTTGTGAGAGAGCGCTACACTACCAAAGGGGTCCCAATGAGTAGTGTCTCACCTAAGTTTTTGAGGGAGCGACCACCCAAACACACACACTCCTAACTCTTATCCTATCATTGAGAGCAGGGAAAAAATCACAGCTGCCGGTACAAATATCTCATCAAATCATAACAGGAGCATGTCTCCATGCACACATATCTTATCAGAAGCATGTTACCATGCATAGATCATATAACAGAAGTGTGTCTCCATGCACTCATATCTTATCATAAGCATGTTACCATGCATAGATCATACAACAGAAGCGTGTCACCATGCACACATATCTTATCAGAAGTATGTTACCATGCATAGATCATATACCAGAAGTGTGTCCCCATACACTCATATCTTATCGAAAGCATGCCACAAGTGTCATATCAGAATCATATTAGAAACATATTGTCATACACAGATCACATAATAGAGGCATATCATGAATAATTAGTGGCATGTTACATACACATTCTTATCGAGAGGGATTTCGCCTAATTGACAAGAGTCATGCTTCTTATGCACGCAAATCATATTAGAGGCATGTCATACATAATATGTATCGTCTCGGAGATGTGTCAGGTACAATAAGTGGCATCTCACTTATGCACATGCACTATATCAAGATGGGACGAGAGTGGGGTCCAATCTTGCTAAATTTTATGGATTTCCAAAGTGAGCACAATGTGCTTATTTGGGCATAATTTTCAACCTACCCAACATTAAATTATGGGACTTGTTCTCAGATAAAATAGACTCAAATTATACAACTTTTGTTCAAAAAGAAACACGAAATTATTGACCTAAGTGGGTCGATTCACTTGATCCTCAGGGAGTGAACTTTCTGCTTTGCACTGGTTTGCAGCAGAAACCACAAACCTCTAGTAAAAAAGCCCTAACATTCGGAATATGTGGAATTTACTCATGAGGTATAGCTTTGTGAAAACTAGTCTCATAAATGCATAACTTTCATTTAGGAAGTAACACCAAAAAATGGACCGAGGTTGGTCAAACTATATGATTCTTTAGGGGGTAACTTTTGTTCTATGCAGTAGAAACTACAGAAGACATTCTACTAGAAAAACGACCGTAACTCTCAGATTATAGAGAGTTTTATCATGATCCCAAAACCAAAATTAATCTAGGCTCATTTATCTAACATTTCAAAGTTGTTTCATCACATTCTAGTAAATTTTGGGAATTCAAAAGCTTCACACAAACATGTCAAATCCCTGGATTTTCAATTCACAGATTTGGCATGCTTCAACAAATACTTAATAGCTTTCTAATGACATGAGATATGAACAAGTGTCTTTTCCATGTAGAAAGACATTCAACATCCTATTGATCCACCAAGATTCATGGTCTAATGCAAGGTTTAAGGCACCCTAACAATCACTCAAACTAGGACCACAATTTTGGGAATCAAAATAACCTTTAACAAAATTTTAATAAGCATGCACCCACACACACACACACACATTTGAATTTCACATTTGAATTTTAAAGAAACATGTATTAACATAAGCATGAAACCATGGAAATCTAAATCTACTTACCTTGCTCCAATCAAAGTTCCCAAGATGAAATGTTCTGCAAGCTCCACTTCGGTTGCCAAGCTTCAAATGGATTCGGTTCAAGCTTCAAAGGTTTGAGGCTTATGGGGTTAATGGGCTTAGTGGGGTTTAATGGCTAAGGGAGAAGAAGAAGAACAAGGAGGAAAGAGGGGTACATGAGGGACTGAAGGGGTGAGGAGAGAGAGTGAAACCTAATTTATGAGTAGATGGGGGGGTATATATATGCATGGGAGAGCATGGTAGCATGTGGGTAGGGGTCATGTAACTTATGTGTGTATAATATCTAATCTTGTAGTTATGTGAATATGTGTGTCATGGCATGTATTATGTGTTCATGTGGTCATAGTTCATATCTTAATATCTTCATATAATCATATATTTTTATGCCATGGAGTCATGCATGGGGAACACAATGATGGAGGTGGAAGTATTCATGTGTCACATGGTACTCAAGTGAATATGCACGAGGAGAGAGATGGCATGCATGAGCATGCATAAAGAGAGAGCATGTGAGAGAAGAGAGTGCATGTGTGTAATCATTGTGTGGGGTGGGGGGGCATGCATGCTGTAATTATGTGTATCGGCATTGGGATGGGATTCGTGTACATAAGAGTGTGTGCATGCATGGGGCATGCGTGCACGGCGTATCAGGATGTGCGCGGAAAAAAAAATAATTTCAGTGTACGGATCATGACTTTCTAACGGTAGCTCGGATCTGAGTGATTTTCGTACTGTCGGAAAGCTCGCGATCCCTGCAATAATACGGTACCACGCAAAACTCCAGACATAGGTTATTCAGCTAATCAAAAAAAGAAATCTGAGGTAAGCATTAGTAGGAAACGATTCAGGATGTAAACAGAATCAACGATTAGAAAAGTCCCGGACCTTACAGTGACCTTCCAATGAACGACCGAACCTGAGCTCAGCTTCCATCTCATTAACAGAAAACATGACAGAAGCCCTGGTATTGGCATTGCCTGATTTTTCCCAAGGCGTTCAAGGTTGAATGCGATCGATGCCTTGCATAGTGGGTATTTTTGCTGCCCTGCCCTCAACCAAGAAGGCCAACCAATAACATTTTTCAGCAGGAAGTTATGCAAGGGAGAAGCACAATACTCTCAATCTACCATGCTGAGTTTCATGCAGTCACGCAAGCGCTAAGATTTTAGTGCCACTGCCTAATCCAATGAGAGTTTGTACTCTATTCTAACCACGACAATCTCAATTTCTTATTGCACAATGAGAGCTTAATGTGCATGCAAAATGGGTCTCTTATTTACAGGAATTTGCATCAGTGCTTAGTCACAAGTCAAGCATTCAAAACTGAGTGGCAGATGCACCTGGCTGACGTGCATCATTGCTTGCTGCAATGTCCATCAAGGTGCTCAGGTTTGAGGTGCTAAAGGAACTTTATGAAGATGATACACATTTTGGACCTATATTCACCAATTGTAAAGAAAACCCAGGAAAAATGAATGTTGAATATTCAAGATGAGTTCGTCTTCCAAGGCTCCAAGTTATGTAACCCCTAGAGCTTTATGTGAGAAAGCTTGATAAAAGAGCTGAATAGTGAAGGACATCTTGGATGTAGCAAGACATTGCCAATGGTAACGCAGCAGTATCATTGGCCTAAGTTACGTTATGGTGCGCTTTGATTCCTAGTATGATGCTTTGTATGTATGTCAAATGGCCAAAGGACACAAGATGCCGTGTTATACATGCCTCCCTAACTGGTCCTAATAGCACCATGAGAAGATGTCTGAATAGATATTCTACTTGATTTCCCACTCACCTAGAGGGAGATATGAATTATGTTCTAGTAGTTGTCAACCAATTTTCCGAATTGGCCCTTTTTCTTACATGCAAAAATACTAAGTATGCGTCAGATGTAAGTCTTTATTTTAAGGAGGCTGTGGGGTTGCATGGCATTTCAAAGACTACTACTTCAGATTGCAATGTGAAATTCATGTGTCAATTGTAGAGTTCTTTTGTGGGGTATCTTGGGGACCTGACTCCATTACAGTAGTGCCTACCCCCCACACACCAATGGGCAGACAGACGTAGCGTACCAACGTCCTTGAAACTTGTGTACTGAAACAATGGGAGTGCAATCTCATGCTGAGTTTGCCCATAACTCTTTTAACCACTGGAAGTCACCATTTGAGCATGGATGAGGATGTTGACACCTTCTCAGAACATATGCAAGAGGGGCATACATAGGTCCATGCAAATATACTTATGAGCTATGAAGGCTACAAGGCTGTAGTTCATCCAAAAACTCTCATCTTTTCTTTCAAGTAAGACCTTCATCTTTCTAAGCCTCTCTCTCTCTCTAACACTTCTCTTTGCATTTCGTTTGTTCAGACGATTTGAAGAGCCTATTGTTAGGGCTTGAAGAATGGGGAGAGGCTTAAAGAACAGGGAAAAACAGAGAGAGAGAGAGAGGAGGGGGGGAGGGGGGGGGGGGGGTAGGGGGTGGGTAGGTAGGTATACGTAAGTAGTACGTAGAAGACGACAAACGACGAGGACTAGTGTCTTCCTTT
>NW_006497928.1:97247-152447 GCF_000471905.2 Amborella trichopoda
GTACGTACGTTACGTACGTACGTAGAGTAGTAGTAGAGTAGTAGTAGTAGAGAGAGAGAGAGAGAGAGAGAGAGAGAGAGAGGAGGGGGGGGGGGGGGGAGGGTGGGAGGTGGTATCTAATAGACTAGAAGAGCCTAAAGACAGGCATTGCTCTTTTCCCATTGGTGTGATTTAGATAGGAAAGGAGGTGCCTCTCCAGTAGTGTGATGGTGTGATTTAGAGAGAGAAAGGGAGGTGCCTCTCCCATGTGATCTAGAGAGAGAGAGGAGGCACCTGATTTAAGAGAGATTTTTTTGCTTAGAAAGAGACTTAAAACCTCCCTAGAACAGCAACTAGTATGTAAAAGCTGAAACAAATGAAAAACGCAACAGACAGGGGCTGAAATAGCCTCAAGTACTGGTGGATTGTTCTAATCCATGCGTTCTGCTATAGGGAATTGCTGGTTCTTGTCAACCAGCGATTCCCTTGTAGTCTCAGCTGGTTCCTGATATATTTAGGGAACCTGCTCGGTACTGAACGATTCATGTGTTGGATCTGGTGATTCCGATCTGATGGCATTTTTTAACGTTGATGAAAGCTAACTGCTTTGAACTAATCAACAATTATGACTATGGACACAAACTTGAGTAAGTACAAGTCATTCATGCTCTTTAAAATGCGGTGCGCTCGTCAAGGCTTCTAGACAGTTCTAAAATAGTCAACATGGCTCCAGCATATTGGCATTTCTATTTGGATTGCTGCTATGACTGAATTTAGTACTCTCATCTTCATCCTGTTTCCTTGTGTAAGATATCTTTATGGTCACCTTTATTGTGGATGAATTTCCTTTTGCCCTGCAGCTTTCCTCAAGCAGCAGCTGCAGCCCAAGCTGGTGCGTCAGTAATCCAAATCTTTGTTGGCCGTCTCAGAGTAACTTCTTCCTTTCCTTAACATTGAATGAAGTTCAGAGTCCTTATATAGAAGTGAAGGGATGGACCTTGATATGATATTCAATTTCGCAGGACTGGGCACGCAATCATTCTGGTGATGCTGAGGTTGAAGCTGCATGCCTAAAAGGAGAAGATCCTGGAATTTCACTGGTTAGTCCTTTAAATCTTCTTCATAATTATTGTCCATCTCTATTTGTTTGTTGATGATCATTTATACAAGATCTGAAACTTGCAAGGAATGGGGTTGAGGTCAAGGTGGTAGCACCACCTGTGACTCAGCTACCAGTCTCGGCTTCCATTCCTATCCATACTAACCCCTTTCGTAAAATACTAACGGTTTCAAAAATTGCTAACCCTCTACTAACAGTTCACAAAAAAAAAAGATCTGAAACTTTCGGGAAAGGGTGATTACTTTGAATTCTGTTGCTCCATATGCCTTTATGTGGATGACTTTCATCTTCTTTTGAGTGTTTGGAGTAAAAAACTTCTTAGTTATTGAACCTATTGAATTATTGGTCCTCATACCCCTAGCTTATTCGCTGACACACTTTCTTAACCGGGGGTCACTCTTTCTGTCTAACTGACAATATACCTAGCTGTGGCCCTCTTCTGTATGTATTTGAATTTGTTGACGTACAGTCAACATTGCTTTACTTATTGAGAGGCTAGTGTTGTTCTTCTGAAGCATATTTAATTCAAAGATCATAGGCCTGCTTCCATTTGTAGTGGCTCTGGTGCAGCCTTATTTCGCTTGAGACCATTATATATTTGGTGATCAACCAAAACGAACACATTCATCAGGATGCAACCTGAGGGATCACATCATACATTGGTCCCATGAGACACACATAAACACATGCACATGTACACACATACCCACCCTCAGACACGTACATACACTCATACAGCATACATACATATATGAAAATCCATAAGCCAAGGGCCTGACCACAAAAAAGGAGTCTATACTGTAGCTACAGGGCAGAGGGCCTTTGGGGCCTCGTTTGACCCCAAAACTTGCGATCAATCTTTAAAAAAAAGAAAAAAGTAATTTAAATTCCCTGAAAGTGCTTCAATGGAGTCTACCTCAAATAGCGAATGCAGACCATCATTTTGATGGGCATTGAGGTCTAGGGTTTTAAGAGCTCAGAATCGTTTTGTTTTAGTAAATTGATGACAAGGTGAAATCGAGTTTGTACTGAAAATTTTCATTTGGTAAAAAGCCCCATATGTTTTGGCCACTTGGCCTACACTTTGCTAATAGCTGCTTAGAAGTTGGGCATAAAATTCTTTTTTCCCACAGACTGACATACAAGAAAAAGATTATGTGATCTAGCCCAACGATATAATGAGGCGGTCCAGCCCAGAAATAAATGGGGAAATTTTTTTGGAACTGCAAATTCTCTGATCTTCTTCGATTCACCTTCATAACAATTTAAAAAAAAAAAAAAAATTCTTTTAAGCTCTTGAAAAGTACATGCATCATCCCTCAAAATTCAGAGATAGTCTTGTAGGGCCAATTGATTTGGAGCTTTCTAAATATCCAAATTATTATTATTCCCAATTATTATTATTATTTAAGGGAGTTTATCTTGAGAGTTACTAAAGTTGATATGGAAATTTAAGATTAAAAAAAAAAAACTCTGAGTTATGTGTTTGATGGCCTCGACCATGTGTTTTAGATGGTTGGGCTGACTGGTTGGGCTGACCATGTAATTGGTCCGGTCCCCCAACTGGTGAGGATTTGGTCCAATCAAAATCGGTTGAATCAATTGGATTGGATTCAAACATAATAGAGAAAAAGTGAGAGTAATAACTGAAAAATCAAATATATTACAAAAATCTTGCCCAATCTAGTCTAATTGGTCAAAACCGGTTCAACCGTCCAAAACCAATTAGACATTGGTTTTGATTAATTTGCAAGTCCAGTTTTTACTTTGGACCGGATCAACCAAAGCATTATTGGTAGTATGACCGGTCAAATCGGTTGGTCAAGTCAGATCTTGATACTATATGTATGTATGTATACTTTTTTATTAGGCTACTCCATTTGTTTATTTGGCTACTCCATCTCATGGAGTATTTTTCTAACCTATTGAACACATTACCCATACACTTACATTTCAATACAAAAGGTTTTTGAGCAAGGGCACTTTTTGTTATTAGCGAAGAGTAGGATTGATATTTAGAAGAGAATAATGGCATTGTGTTAGTTGCTAGAAAGCAATTGACGCTCTATATAAGTGATGTCAGTCCTTAATAGTTAATAAATGCTTCTATTTCTACTAAATAATTTCTAGTTTTCCCTTTATTGATAATTTTAAAATACCCTTAGACAAAAAGGTGCTATAATATGGAGCAAGGATAACAATTGTCAGAAAACATTGAGTACGTTATGCACACACCCACACATGTGCATGCATGTAGGGTATTGTTTACATAAGCCATCAATCTTAACAATCAAAGTGAGGCACACCTCCAAACCCTACCAAAAGATGCAGTTTCGATGCTAAAAACCTCTATGATGGATTGAAAATCTATTTCCACCCCTAATTATAAAATTTAAAGCTTCAAAAAAAGTGCAGATTCAACATATATATAAACTTTTAAAAATATTGAAAATGGACAGTCGATACATGAGACTATTTTTTGGACTTTATATCCTTTTTCTCCATATCCATAACCCCTCAAGGTCAAGATGATCAGTTTGAGGGTTTGCAAGTGTAGGGACATGTTGGAACAACATTTTTTTATTAGTTTTTGAGGTGCGGCTTACTTTTACAGTATATGGTGCCTTATATAAATGGGAGTCTATATTGCCAGTGTTTCCTTTGGTACAAGAAGGTCATAATCACCCGTAGATGTTAAATGTCAAATCTGACAGCTACGGGTATGCCACAAAGTTTGAGGAAATGCTTTTTGGACTTTGAACCCAACTAACAGCACATCCTCTGTTGCCGGATTTCACATCTAACAGCTAAGGTGATCGATCTTCTTGTGCCAGAAGTAAATGGTCTTATTATATACTCTCTCTCTCTTTATATATATATATTTCGGGGGTATTTTGGTCAATTTATTTCATGTAAAATATTTTTTTGATATTTTTCGAAGATTCAACTATTTTTGATGAACACATTCCTAAAATTTCAAGTGATTTGGATTTGTAGAAAATAAAATAAAATTCAAACACTACCGGACATCTGTGATCGTCAGATCAGCCCAATTTCAATCTGGATCGTTAGGCTCATATGTTCATATGAGCTAGTGCGCTAATCCTTGCTTTTTCCTATATATATATATATATATATATATGCATGAAGCCTTTACTAGTGTATTCAAGTCACAAGACCCTAATATTTCTTGGGTTTCTTCAAGCCTAAATGCAACTTGGCAGGCAAATGGGACGCTCTCTCTTTTTAGATTTCTATCCTGGAGATTAATTAAAGCAATCTCTTTTTTGCCTAATGTTTTTACATTTCCAGATTCAAACCTTGTTCTCTTTTGTGATGTTTGAACCTTCCATTGTGTCTTGACGACAATATCATCATGTCATTAAGTACAATCTCTCTTGACACAAAACACTCTAAAAGCACCATCGGTTCTCCTCCAAAAATAAAAGGATTTGGAGCTACTAAAAAGCTCTAAGTCTGATTGATCTACTGTCTCATTGAAATGAGGTTTAAATTAGATTTTGAGCGGGTGTTTGAGATAGAGCATTTTTGGGCTCCAAATCCAATTTTCTTTAGAAGATTTTTATGTACGAAAGTAGGCGAAAGATGGAGCTTTTGGGGTCCCCAACCATCCAGAAACATGGTTAAAGGTAAATGAAATGTGGTCAAACGGTTTCAGGTGTTACTGTGGTTATACCAAACCATTTTTGCTTTATGTTTGCTGGCATGTGGCATGTGAAAGTGAAATATCTATAAAAATCTAGACTGATAAAAAGTTATTCTGGTTAAATGCTCCCATAAACTGATTCACATCAGCTCAGCTAAACATTTTTTGAATTAGAATAATTGCTTTATGAGATCTGTAGATGCTTCTCACAGTCATTACAGTACGTGTGTTGTTTTTCCCAATGTCGTACTTCTAATGGATCCAGTATGCTATACACTCCCATCTTTTATCTCATAGGCAAAGAGATGTCAGCAACATCCTAATTGCTGAGTTTTAAGACCTGCAGGTAACCAAGGCATACAATTACATTCAAAAGCATGGCTATAAATCCAAGTTGATGGCTGCTGCAGTTCGTAATAAGCAGGACTTATTCAGCCTACTGGGGTAGGACCTCTCTCTCTCTCAAATGGGGCTCTGAAGATATTGCCAATTTTGTAGTCCTCGGGCTTGACATACTATTTTTTCTCAGGGTTGATTACCTCATCATACCATTGAAGATATTGCTGTCTCTAAAGGATTCTGTCACCTCACCTGAAGAGAAATACTCGTACATAAGGAGGCTATCACCTAGTGCAGCTGCGACCTTTAGTTTCAATGAAGAGGAGGTATGGAACCAACCAGAGTCATAATATGTTAATTATCAGAGAGAGAGAGAGAGAACCTTAGAAATCTAGTGATTTTTTTTCTATGCAGCTTGTGAAATGGGACCAGTTGAGCTTTGCATCAGCGATGGGGCCCGCAGCTGAAGAGCTTCTGGGTGTTGGACTTGAAGGATATGTCAATCAAACTCGTCGGGTGGAGGAATTATTTGGTAAGATTTGGCCTCCACCTAATGTTTGAAGTTCTTGCCAAGTCATGGAAACACTCATTATGGTTAGTGTTTGATCCATCATATAGAGTCAGTCCTAGAAATAAAGAGAGTGCTTTGTAGGTGGTACATTTTAGCAAAGGTTCAATTTAGTCTCATAAACTTCAGCTACATTTGGTTGTCGAGTAGGGTTCCTGAAGATTGATTTGAAACTAGTTCGTTCTCTCTCTCTCTTAGATTGGGCTGTGCTAATCACCCTATAATTTGGGCTTCATATATATACTCTTTTTGGTTCTCACACCCTAGTGAAGTGCATGCAGCCATAAATGATCTTTGAACTCGAGGATAGCTTCCCCCCTCTTGCCCCCAATTTGGATGCAGATGTATGTTTTGATCAAAATGTGGTTGCCTCACCAGTAAATTCTATCAATGCCTTATATTTTACCCACAATGCTATCCCAACAGCACCAGTCCATGTTTTGAACGGGCGTATGAATAAGCAGTGAAGTTTAACGGACGTTTTTTGGCCGGGATCCGATGGCATTTTGTTGACCATATTTCTTTCATTTGGAAAATTTGAACATTTACATGAAGGAAGAGCTACTCACATATCCACAACTTGCAACCACACATTTATCTACACCAGGGGACTAAAGCATGGAGAAATTCACCGTCATGCCCCCCCAAAATTAACGTTCTTATGAAAATCTGGGTTTTTTTTGAACGGTTATGCACTCCTCTCCCCCTTCCCCCACCTTTATTTTTTTCTGTTTTTTTTCAAAATGCCTTCACTTTGGAGTTTGGAGCTTTAAGTGAGAAGAGAATTCTTAGCTTCATATCTTCGATCTTGAAGATCGAAAGTTGAGACTTGAAGTGATGATTTCAAGTTTCAAGATATAGAGCTACTAAGACTTAAAAGAATTGAGAAAATGTGGACATTAGACTTTTGAGGTTTGAAGTCTGTACTCGTTGAGATGACTTTAAATCTTGAAGAATGACTTAAACCATAAAGGCCCAAAGTCGATTTCAGATCTTGACGAATGACTTAAACCATGAAGGCCCTAAGTCATAATGAAACCTTGATTTAGACCTTGGAGGTTCAATGTCATAGTAAAAAAAACTTTGACTTCGGACCATTAAAAAAATTGGTCGGAACTTCGGACCTTGCAAGAAACAAGAATTTGGGGTTGGTGTCTATTCCGTGAGTAATTGCATTTCCCAGGTATCCTTGTCAATCATAGCACACATATAAAAGCCCAAAAAAAGGCCATAATGACACTCCTTTTAAAATGCCAAACACCTGAGTGAGAAAGGGTCTTTTAGAAACACAACTAGCTTCCGTATAAACATGCTATTAATTAGCTAGGGTTTGGAAATTTAAGCGTTCTTTCAAAAAATAAAATGAAACCTTCTTCCAAAAAGAACCTTCGAAGACGACAAAATTATGATTTACGGACGAGTCTAAAATAATTGATTAGGAGATTTATTAGAATGATTCGACGAACAGTTTCCTTCTAAATCTCACTTGTACAATTACCGTAATAGTTCTATGAGACAAGGTCCAACATGACATGTGCGAACCCATCCCCACCATCCATAGCATACCATGGATGGTGGAGATAGACGGTTTGAAATATCTTAGAGAGAATTTTATGGATGTTCAGTTATGGTAGAATGGGATTCTCAAAACGTAATTAATTGGTGCAATAAAGTTGTTAAACCAACTTGGAGATTTTATTCAATTTGGGCAGAAATGTTGGATTTATATCAAGGGTTCATCATCTCTTTTTATCATGTTTATCGGGAAGCAAAGATGATGGTTTGGCTAAGCTTAGGGGTGGTTTGGACTCCTCTACTATAGCTTAGCAGATGACCTTATTCATGTATAACTTTGTTGTAATTCTCTTTGATTAATAAACTTCGTTACATTGTTAAAATAAACTAAAATTGTAAGCCCATCCGTGTTTGACAGATTGCAGTGAACTTTTACGGGGATGCGAATTGCTATAGCGGAGACGAGATGGGGTTGAGAGAATCCAAAAGTGGGTAGAAAGTCTTAGGTTCCTTAATGCTTCATATCCATTCCATTACATTAAGGTTTTTTTTTACCTCTGCTCCTCCCAGTCGTCCCACTTACTGTGAGGAGTATTCCGGATATGTTTATCCGGATAATCCAACCTTCATGGCGAGGAATGGAAAGAAAAGCCTGCACCAAAATTTTAGGCACAAATGCCAGTCAACTTCCTCGAGTCCAGCAGCACTCCCCAATTCTTATTGGAGCATATTTATATGAATCTTCATCAACAACATTTTCATCAGAGCATTTTTCCAACTACTTGATGTCGGCATATAGATATAAATATGCACTAAAAATAAATAGCAATAAGTGTGGTAGATTGTGCAAATGGTGGTGGCAGAGCATTATCTGTTAGGATCAGCTGTGATGTAAAGTGCTAGTTACAAAATATGGCGTGGATAGTACTGGAATGTGAATTAACAAAAGTAATGGAAGGGAAAATATTTCTTTTTTTTGGAGAGATATTTATGCCTTCAAACAAGTAGTGAGTCGCAATATTAGGTGGCTGGCAGGCTAGAGGATTTTGATATGTTTTTGACATCCTAAGTGGTCGGACGATTTGCCTTTAAAATATGCTTATCCCATTTTATTTGAAAAAATCACCACTCCCCAAGCTACGGTTGCAGACTTAGTGGAAGTAAGAGGCGATAAGGTTAGTTGGAATATATTTATCAACCATTTATCAACATGTTGAAGGACCTTGATCAAATAGTTATTAGACAACATCGTGAGGATGAATTGGTGTGGGAAAGAAAAAATGATGGACAATTTTCTATCAAATCTGTTTATAAAATTCTCTTTCATGATAGAGTGCGGTGGAATTTTCTTAAGATTAAGCAGATTTGGAGATGACCTATTTCTCATAAAATGCAAGTCTTCCTATGGTTAGCGGCTCAAGATAGAATTCTTAATGTGGATAATCTCATTAAGAGGGGGAAGATAATTATGAATGTTTGCGTAATGTGCAAGGAGGATGGCGAGTCTAGGGCGCACTTGTTTATATATTGCTCGTTCGTATCCAAAATATGGTGGTGGTGTTTTCAATTGATGGGGATAAATTTAACCCTATAACAATATGTGTTGGATCCGGTTGTTCAATTGGAAGTGCCATTACCAAAAATTGGAGGATATATTTGAAAAATTCTACAGGGAGTTATTTTGTGGGACGTGTAGCTGGAGAGGAACCGAAGAACTTTTGAAAGAGTGGCTTGCAGTTTCGAAAGAGTGTTGATTAACATCAAACTTTTTCTCCGGTCTTGGATGTCAGTTAATAAGGAAGGGAGGAGTATATCTAAAACTGATGTTATGATTAATCTCTCTAATCTTTTTCAACTGGATGTGCCTAGAAATAAACTTTGTTTGAGATGGAAGTCCCCAAACCACGGAATCCTTAAGTTAAATTTTGATGTTAGGTCTATGGGTAACCCAGACCCAGCTGATTTTGGTGGAGTGGTCCGTGATTGGCTAGAAAATGTAATTCTTACTTTTTCTGGTCCTTGTGGTGTTACCACGAAGAATCATGCTAAATTATCTGCATTTATGTTTGGCTTGAAGGTTATAGTGGCCAAAACCTTTGACACAGGGTTTATTATTGAAGGGGACTCGTTGAATGTTATAAAATGATGTAAAGAAAAAACAACGATTCCCTTGGCAACTCAAGCTGATCGGCCTGCAAATCTTCGACTTAATGTTAGGTTTAACGGTGTCACTAGAATATGTGTATGGAAAGGCTAATGTTTTGGCTGATTCGTTGGCTAAAAGGGGAGTTGAGTTGGAAGCTCCGGTGGTTGCTGATGATTTTAAATCTTTGATGTAATTGGTTTCTATTATTAATAAATCTTGAACTTTGTCAAAAAATAAGTGTGGTAGATAGTGGTGCTAATGTGTTTAAGTCTCAAATGATTGAACAAGGTGAAAGGAAAATTTCCCTGCCGTATTTTGACCTCATCCAATCTCCTAAGTAAAGGTTTTGGAAACTCGAATTCCCACCCTTGTGCACGGAAATTGGAACGAGAAGATGATATTTCTAAAAGATAAAAGTTTATATAAGATTGAAACCTTAAAATATAACTAAAAAATCCATTCAAACGATTGTTATGGTGTTGGAAAACCCCTAAATCGATCATCTTGATATCAAGATGTGTAAATATTAAAAATAAATAAAAATTCAAGTTCTAAAAATAGTGCATCTTGCAACATTATATCTGGCCTGTCTATTTTCAAGATTTTTATATATTTATAGATCTCCTTGCTTTGAACTATTTTTTGAGTTGAAAATGTTATAATTACAAATGAAAAAACAGATTCTCAGGCCATCCTAAAAAAATTTTACACCAAAATTATATCTTATGATAAAATTTGGAGGTGTGCCTTACTTTGATTGTTTAAGGTTGCAACTTACAACCACACCCTTTCTTTTCGACTGACAGCCAAGAGGGGGAATACGTGAAATATGATGGTTGATTCAGATTTGAGAGCCACACTAGCCATAATTTTGACAAAAAAATGAACATGCTTGGAGGGTCTCTTTTTTCTCAAAAAAGGGCCCTCCGCATCTTATGGGCCACTATCTAACATTAGGATGTTATGTATAATGCTATTCCTGATAAAATTTGCTGTGGATCTAAATCTTCACCCCATTTTTATGGAAAATAAGCACTTTCCTTTTCCACTCTGAAACCCAGTCCATGCATAGTCTGAAAGTTTGCTTGCTTGATCCCCATCCATTGGGATGACCAAATCAAATGGTCTCATAAACTTGCCATAATGGCCTTAATGAGTGACTGATAATGTTTTAAACAACTCTAGGAAATTAAAAAGAACCATACCAGCATGTCCACTTTCTTATTCTTGCATCTGACAATTATAAGATTGGACAAAGCCAAATAACTCAGCCTTCCAAAGATCATCTCGAGACCCCAGCCTGTAACCTGTCGCACGAGAAACAGATATTTAATACATGAAAAATGAAAGCATCCGGCATCGCGAGCAAAAGCCTGAACAAAGATGAGCTCAGGTTAATATCTTCTTCTGAATACTAATGCAGTATGAACACAAGGTCATCTAACAAGTGCAACAGTTCAATCTTCCATTCTATTAAAGGTTAACATGTTAAAAAAAAAAAAACAGTTCAATCTTCCAATATGCACTGACCTGTAAATGCACATTTTATCCAGTCTTTTGGGTTGTTCAGATAGTAAGTCAATGATTAGACAAAAGGAACGATGAAGACATGATTGAGGGATAAACTTTCAGAGTTTATTGTAGAATACTAGGATGAAAATTAAAACCCTTCCTCACCAAGAAAATGAATGTGTGTGTGTGTGAGTGTTAGAGAGAGAGAGAGAGAGAGAGAGAGAGAAAGAGAGAGAAAGAGAGAGAGCATTCACTCAAAAGGGAAGCCTCCACTGTTTTTATGATGGTGTAAATTGCCTTGTAATTGATGGACTAAAACTACAGTGAGAGAAATGTAAGCATGTTACAAGGGGAATGAGTGAGAGAACAAATGCGGTGTAGGTTTGACCGTACCAGCCATTGATAATAGTTCTACTGCAGGGTTAGTCAAATCCATAAAGTTGGAGGTGGACGGAAAGAGGCATCATAGGAGTATTTTCATATGATCTAATGGCTTATCATAATGAGAATAAGATCCAATAGCTGAATGGCTATATTTCACACAATGTAGATTTAATTCTAGAAGATCATTCCTAATGTCATAAAATAGCTATCTGATGAACTAGTGGGACACACAAGGAATGGGTGATCATTGGTCAGATGCTTCCAGCAAAACCAATTCCCAGGGTGTGACGGGCGGTGTGTACAGGGTCTGGGTATATATTCACTGTGGCATGCTGATCCGCGATTACTAGCAGTTCCAACATGTTCCCGAGTTGCAGAGAACAATCTGAACTGAGGCAATCTTTCCAGATTCGATCCACCTCACAGTCTTGCTTCCCATTGTAATTGCCATTATAGCACGTGTGTAGCCCAGCCCATAAGGGCTATGCAGACTTGACGTCATCCCCACCGTGACACTACCATATTCTTTTGCAACATGATAAAAAGATTTTGCTCAATTCTTTTAGGGGCTCAATAATTTCAAAAGAAGGCAGTGACAGGATATACATACTACCCTGATATGCTAGTAATGCGCTTCAACTAGAGCTTCATAATCAAGAGTTGACTAGAGTTTCGAGTACACAAAGCCACAACTAAAAACATTAATACAATCAATGAAACATGAGCAATGCAGGTACATGTTGAAGTAGAAATTCAGATGATGAAACCTGAGTGGCAATATAATCAATGCAGCATCTAATATGCATGAAGGACAGACATCAAAAAGAAATTATGATATATCAATACCACACTTTAGCACAAACATAATGATCAGTATCCTAAATCTACACAATAAGCATGGCACATTTAAATCACTTCATTTCTGGGTGAACAAATTTGACTTGCGATGTCTAAAAATATGAATACTTAACTTCGATTTCTCATTGAAGTAAATACCTTCATGCCTAATTTAAAGATAATATTGAGCACCAAAATCATAGCCGCCCTCCATATGTTATTTACAAAGTCAATACAAATAGAAACTTGCAGGTGCAGCAAATACAGGCAGCAACTAACGAAGGAAAAGTAGAACTACCCATCATCATTATCAGAGCTTTTTCCCATCTATTTGGAATCAGCTACACAAATCTTGGTCCCTCATTCTGCTCTATCAAGGGCCATATCCTCAGTAAGGCCGTAAGTCATCATATTTTTTCTTATTACTTCCAACCATGTCTTTTTGGGCTACCCTTGCCTTTTCTAAGCCTCCACTTGAACCAACTCGTACCTCCTACAGTTGTTGTACTGGGTAAAACTACCCATACTAAAGCTAAATTACTCAACATCTACTATGATTCTTACAAGAATCAATCCTCATACTAGAAATTCAAACCCACAACATTGTAATTGCTATTATTGAAATCCCCTCTTCCTCAAAAAAACATCATCGAAATCGCCTCAAACTTTATTATTTAAATCTTAAAAGGAGAAATATTGCAGTAGTTTTGAATTGTCACTCTCCTAGTGTGAGCATCTACCAGTGAGCACAAGTTAATAGCATGGCCAAAGAAATTCATGAGTTATGCCCCGTACCAAAGGCACAGTAGTCCATCTACTACAATTGCCACAGGAACCAATTCTCATACAGGAACGTTATATCTACAATACTATAACTGCTTGTAGTAACAACCCTCAACTGCACGATTGAAATGTAAAAGGAGAAATATGCAATAGCTTTGAACTTTCTATCTATAATTGAGAGCAAATGAATATTAGTCAGAGAGCAATCAAAGAAGTTCATCATTTATGCCATGAACAAACAGCCAATGAATATTATCTCTAAAGCTCCATTAATGATAGATAGGTCAGACATAGAGGTAAAAGCCCAAGAGAAGCAAAAGAACATGATTAATGTAAATGAAATACGGAGGGACCATGGATATCACTCTGCACATTGCAACAGAAAGAGAATTACAAGCACTACAGAATTACATGCAGTAACTACCACATTACCATCTGCAATAACACTGTTATTTGACATATTCAAAGTTCTCGATATTCATCTCTGATAAAATGGTTGTCAAACATTTCTTTGAAGTTGTTACATTGTTACATATATAAATTAAAAAAAGAAAAAGAAAAAAAGAATGGGTATTATGATCAATGACACCACAACAGCAGGGAACTCAAGCATAAAAATATACATAATAGGAAATTAGAGCTTAGGAAGAAATTTGTTGGAGAACTGTACCGCTGTACATGGGTGCCAAACCAAACCCTTACGGAAAAGCTCACAACAAAAGAAAAAAATGCAAACCATAAACTTTCTCAACACCTGAAGCAGGAGCACCACAGAAGGAGTCACAATTTTCACACAGGTCTAGCAACCCAGACAGAGGACCCAGGACAGTCATGCCAGAAGGGCCAATCCCATTAACCCAGCCAGGGCCTTCTCTTTTTCAATTCACTAACTTCATTGCCACTATCGTTCACTTTCATCCACTTGATATGATCAAGGTCCACTCAGGCTAAGCAGCAACTCTTAACCATATAGATAAGAACAACAAAAACAACAACAAAGTATAGTGGATCTCGCTTGCTCTTTCCTTTCCAAATGATAGTTGTCAATGTTAGCCTTAGCATCCAAAATGATTAATAGCTCCACACCCGAGAGGAGTAAGTGTTCAGAACCTTTTTCACTATAAAGAAACATTCTCTTTCAGAGAGACAGCTATTTTCAACAGCAATGGCACCGCTTGAGCTATAAACAAACACAAACTGTAACAAATCTGTACATTTTAAGCATTTCATGGATGTTAAGAAAATCAGACTAGGTACACCTGACACTGAATAATGGTCTTTCCAATCCTGAAACCAGGAACAACGGTGAAAGCAACCTTGGCCCTTCCCCTTCGTTGTTGTTGGGTCGGAAAAACGCCTCTTCGAGCAACGTCTTCCATGTAAACCATAGAGAAATCCAACCCCTTCCTCACTTGGAAGATCCGGACCCTTGGTTCAAATGAGAAAGCCAGCTTATGAAGCAACCAGACGGATCTAGCCATCTTCAAAAATGCCATGTGCAGTGCGGGCATGGAACCCTCCACCTGCTCCTCCTCCATTCTTGGGTGAATGAGTTTCAAATACTTTTCCCTGCAATACCTAACAAACCCAACATCGCAACTCAAAGCTCTGAGGCCCTCATCAACCTCACCTCCATTCAAGCTCATCAGTTCAGCAAAGTATAGCTCCAATTCTTCATCGACATCACTATCAATCTTCTGCTTCGTCTTCTTCATGGTGGAGCAGCAAAAGTCCTCCTTGTCGAACCCACTAAACATCCCCAAGCAAACGTAGGAAAGGAAGGCGTAGCGGTTGTGCCCTCTCTTTGCATAGTTGACATTCTTATGAATCGAATTTGCAGCCAAATCCAAATTCCAGCCCGCCTCTCTCATCCTGTCGATAAGCATCTTTGTGAAGCTGTGAGCCCCTCTGAGGCTCTCTTGCAGCAAAGAATCAAAAACCCCAACCGAGAGAAGAATGCTGTTCTCCTCCTTCAACTTCTTCTCCAATTTTGAGCACAACCCATTAACCCTCTCCATCTCTTCTCTCAGGAAACAGACCTCCGCGTCCTTCAAGTCGATCTCGGACTGCAGACGGTTCACCATCATCTCGTAAGTCCTGAGCATGCTCTGCCTCTCTTGTACCCTCGCTTCCAATTGGGAGCACTCGAACGACGAGGAGGAGGATGGCAGATCCTTCGCATACAAGCGTTTGAGCTCCGAAAGCTTTTGTAGCTGAGAAATCACGGCTCTATCAGCCGCCTTGATGTTATCGACTTCAAACGGTGTGTGCGCCGTCTGTAACTGAACATATGCCCCTTTCACAGCTGAGACATTGGCAAAGATGCACGAGATTAGGGCTTCCAATGCCTGGTATCTATCCTCAATGGAATCCTCCTTGTTGCTGCCGTCCATGTTTTGAGGTAATGTGTTCTTGGGTGTGTCTGGTTTGATCACCACCACCTTTTGGTCTGTGATAAACTCGTCCACAGATTCAGCACCCACGGTGCCATGACCGTCTTCTTCTTCTTGTTGTTCTTCTTCTTCTTCAGCAAAGAATTCGATGGTTCGGGTCTTACAGGCAATGGCGAACCGCTGCAACATATCTGAGATTTGGGGGGTTTTCACTGATTCTTCCATCTCAAATGAGAGGGTTCAAGAGGTTGTATGCACGCTTCACGGTTGCCAGGATCAAATTTGCAGAGGATGCTGTTTCAGGGAAGAATGAAGGAAGAAGACTCACCATCCCTTCCTCTTGACGTTTCTCTCTCTCTCTCTCTCCTGAAACGTCTCTCTCTCCTTTGGTAAGAGGAAATGGAGGGGCGGCGAAAATTTGTTTTATTTTTTTTGGGAATATTTTGTATGCACGGCACGAATGGAGAGTCCACCAAGGAAGACAGTCCAAAATAAATTTGAGACGAATTCAAAAACAGGAAATTTGTTTTAGAGGAAGAGAATTCAGTCAATATCTTTTCAAAAAAGAAAAGTTGTTTTGATTGGAATTTAAAAGTATTTTTTTACCATATTATTTAAATAAAAGAGTTTATATAAGGTCAATGTGCACTTCAAAAATTCCCTAGAAAAATTGTTTTAACCTCAAAAAAAAAAATTTCAAATTAATCATCTCATCCACAAGATGTATAGATATGAAAAGAATGAACTTCAAGTTTTAAAAATAATACATCTTATAATGCATTTTTGGACCATCTATTTTCAAGTGTTCATAAAATCTTTTTGATCATACTATTTTTTAAGATTTAAATTTTATAACCAAATTGATATAAAAGTTTTTAGGCCGTCACAAAGATTTTGCCGTATGGAAACATCAATCTTTCAATACTATTCGAAGGCATGCCTTACTTTGATGGTTTAGGGCGTCGGCCTTATACAAACCGCACCCAATTTTAAAACCTTAAAGAGGGCTCAATCTCGCCGCCCACAGAGATCGGACGGCATGGAGTCGGATAAAACCGTCTTGGGATTATTTTATATTTTTTTGTTTGGAGCTTCTTCATATCATCCTCAAAAGGTTGGGGTATATGGGCAAGTTTGGAGACGTGATCATTCGCTCAGAAGCGGAGGAGCTAGGGGTGGCAATGGGCCGAGTGGCCCCGTCCAATGTGGCCCAAGCGCTAAGCTGGGCCAGGCGGCCAACCCCTCAGGTCCAAGCTGGGCAACAAGTTTTCACCTGCCCGTTTCGGCCTAGCCCTCTTTTTTATTTATTTCGTCCTCAAATATTTGTTTGTTTTTTTTATGTAGCATAATCCGGCGCGGCATAGAGCTACTAGGGTCGGGCCTAAGCCAGGACCTATTTGGCCCGGTCAGGGCCGGGCTGGGCCATAGCGCGCCGTATGGGACCAGGGCCAGGGTAGGTAAAGAAGAGGGCCCAGGCCTAGGTGGAGCCACGGAAACAGTAGTCTATTTAAAATATTAGAAACACTCGTCCGAATGTTGTCCAACACACCCACTCTAAAATATTGCAAGTTTTGATTGTTTCATTCAAAGTCTCCCGAGAATTGTGTGGGAAGAAATAAAGGAGAAAAACCAAAACTAAATTTTGAATTTTCTTTCTTTCACTTCCTAACAAACGTGGAGACAGGATATTCCCACACTACTTTTATATTACATCTGACCGGAAGAAATAAAGGAGAAAAACCAAAACTAAATTTTGAATTTTCTTTCTTTCACTTCCTAACAAACGTGGAGACAGGATATTCCCACACTACTTTTATATTACATCTGACCTGTATTTGTGTCTAACCCGAGAGAGAGCAGCGTCTCTTGTGGGTAACAAAAAGACTTACTTCGATTTTCTTTTTAATGGATACAAACGTGCCATGCGTGAGCAGAAGGCATCATACTCTCTCCCCCACTAGGGATGGCAATGGGTCAGGTATGAGTTCGGTCTGACTGGATCTAGACCCAGACTCAAAAGTATTCAAGTCTAGGTTTTGGATCTGGATTCGACGGGTCCAAAAGTTGGACCTATACCTGTATCCGTTGAGTATCGGGTTTGGTTGGGTCCATTGCTACCATCACTATGAGCTTCTTCTTTTTTGTTTTTTTTTTAATCACATGGCCATATTATTGGCAACAAAGTCACAATCACATCTCATTAGATTTCAAGCAGTCTGATTTGTCGTTTAATAGCTAAAGATGACTACAAATTATTATTCTTAATACACCCAAAAGAATAGGGCTTAAAGTATTTTATCTCCAACAATTTATGGGTATGGGTTGGGTCCAAACCCGAACCTAGACTTGAATAGTGTTCGGGTCCAAGTTTTGGACCTAGATCTGACCCACAAGTCCAAATGTTGGACCCATACCTAGACCCGTATTTTGTATTGCCCGCTGGGTCCTAGGTCGGGTCCGGGTTCATTGTCACCCCTATCCCCCACCTACTCTACTTATATTCGAGTGAGCATTGCATAAGGTTGTACATGTAAACAAAAAGTAGGCCCACTTTCAAACTTTGGTATAAGATGCAATTTTGGTGCCAAATTTTTTTAGGATGGCTCGAGAATCTATTTTCATATCTAACTATAACATTTTAAATTCCAAAACGAATTAAAATCAAGTAGAACTCTGAACACATGAAAAACTTTAAAATAGAAGGTTTAGATAATATATTGCAAGATGTACTATTTTTAAGACTTGAAATTTATATATATATATCAACGTTGAGATAATCAATTCAATGGTTTTCCTATAATTTGGATGTAGATTTGAGGTGCACATCAGTTCTACAATTTAATGTGTCAATCTTATGTATACTTTTCTTTTTAGAATTATTACCCTCTTATCTGGAATCTTGAATTGCTATGCATCGCTTAAATGAAGTAAGAGATCGCAAGAATCCCTCTATTGTATGTATATGGTAAGCCTTCAATTTTTTTTCTAGTGATAAGCTATCGATTTCTTTTTGGTGTTATTATATGCTAAAGGATCATTTATAATACGTATGCATGTGTCAAAAGATTTTATTCTCCCATAGAAGGATATTGTCAGTGATTCGCTCAAGTAAAACCTAATCTAGGAGCATTTTAGGAATGGGTGTGGTCGCAGCTTTAAACAATCCAATTAAGGCGCTCATCTAAATTTTATCGTTGCATGTAATTTTGGTGAAAAATATTCGTAAGGATTATCTCAAAATCTATTTTCATATCTAATTATAAAATTTTAAATTTAAAAAATGGTTAAAATCAAGTACGTCTACAAACATATGAAAATCTTGAAAATGGATGATCTAGATGATATATTACAGGATGCACTATTTTTAAGACTCAAAATCTTTTTGTTTTTCATATTCATATATCTCAATGTTGATATGATCAATTAGAGGCTTTTTCAACATTAAAACAACCTTTTCAAATAGATTTTTGAAGCGTATATGTAATTCTACATTTTAGAGTTGCAACCTTATATAAACTTTTTCATTTAAAAATTCAAAATTTTGGGTGTACCAATACTTTAAAAAAAAAATATCAAATCCGAAGCGATAAAAATTTAATGTAAGGAGATTGAAAAGAGAATCTTCAATTTTTGGAACATGAAATATAACTATTAAGGAAAAAATAAGTCAAAAGTATTTCTTTGGAAATAATCTTTCATTGAATTGATTTTTAGATACATCCTAAATTTCAGGTCAAAAAAATCTCCTCAGATAATTAGTTGGAAAAAGTTTATATAAATACGAGGCTCTAAACAATCAAATTAGGGCGCACCTCAAATATTTTACTAAAAGAGGTTGTTTTGGTGCCCAAATATCCTCAAATTGATCATCTCAACCTCAAGATTCATGGACATGAGAAAAAAAAATCGATTTTCAAGTTTTTATAAGTCTGCTCGATCTACACTATTTTTGAAGCTTTAAATTTTATAATTAAATATAAAATGTATTTTAAAGCTATAACAAAAAAACCAAATTTCTCGATATTATTTGAAGGTGCGCTTTAGATTGATAGTTCAAAACCTCAGCTCCATAACAACTGCACCCTTAAGTTCTTTTGCCGGGGCAATAAGGACATAGTATGGTCCCATGAAACATGGGTGAGGTGTTTTTCTTTGAGCCCCACAAGGGTGCCCAGTGACAATAATCTAAAAGCAAGCGTGAAGGAGAGCGTAGACTGTAAGGAAGAGAAAGGAATATAATAGTGGACACAAATGATGAACCTGTGCACTAAATGGTGGCACTGGTCCCACCATATATTTGATTAATTAATCCTTTACCGCAACTGCTCTTTGGTTTTGGCAGTTTTATAGCCAATCATTCACAGCGAACCACAAAATAAATGAAATTAAGGGTGGTGACAGCCATGGGCACTCGCCCATGTCCCTCTAGGGCTGGCGGGTCGGGCCGGCCCAAAACTAAAAAAAAAGAAAAAAAAAGAGAAAGAGTTGAGCTGAATTAGACCGACACTAGGCCTCGGATCATAATTTGTGGCCTGTGCCCTACGTTTTTAGTTACCAACCTATTGAAATTAGCCGGGTGGATGCATATATTTAAGGAAGAAGAGTAGCAGATTAGATTGATGGGATGGAAGTGAAAGAAAACAAAAATGTTGTAGCGTTCCCTTAAGAAGGAATTTGTTGCAAGAGATTTGAATTTACTAACTTAGAGTTGAAAATAAAGTCAGAACTACAATTGTCGCTTACCTTTCCCCCGACAAACACGACGCGATACAGAGAGACCATTTGGGAAAGGGGTTGGATCTCGTGGTCACCCTTCTTATATTTCAGTTTGACGTTGTGGTTTTTTATTCCTGGAAGCTTTTAAAAATAATAAATTATTTTAAAAACGGGTAGGGTCATTCCTATTTACGCTTTTACAAACAACTCATCATTTTAAAAATGTGTAAGGGCTGTATTCCCCATTGAATTACCCAATATATATAAAATACAATACATAGAGAAATGGATATTGCTAGACCATGAAGAGTAAGTTCAATTCACTTCAGACTGTGGCTAGCAATCTATTGTGATTAAAACTTATTTATAAAAAACATTTGAAATTGTGTGATTTTCAAAATTCCTCTAAAAAAATAAAATGAAGTCTAACATTCAAAAAAAAGAAGAAGTCATATTACTTATGACATCTTAAAAAACTATATAAAGTTATTTACTTATACATGTCTCTTAGTTCATTGGAACAAAGCTCATCATTTGCCCATATCTCTCTCTCTCTCTCTCCAGTTATTCATTACGTTTCATATTACATCATCGTTGATAGAACTATTCATACTTGATCATGGCCTTTGTTATTTCTATTAAGAGATTTTTTTTCCAAATATTCATAAAAGATGAATTATTTAATATAAAAAAAGTTCATATAAGGTTGCAGTCTTAAAATGTGGAAACAAAGTGCACCTAAAAAATCCATCGTGAAATGCTTTTGAAGTTAAAAAACCATCTAATTGATCATTTCGAAACAATATGTATAAATATGAAAATACAAAAAAAGATTTTGAGTCCCAAAAATAATGTGTTTTGCAACACATTATCTAACCATCTATTTTGAAGATTTTCTTGTGTTTATAGATCTACTTGATTTGAGCCTTTTTTGGAGTCTTAAATAAAAATGAATTCTCTGGCCATCCTAAGAATTTTAGACACCGAAATTACATTTATTAATAAAATTTGGTGGTGCCTGTTACTTTGATTGTTTAAGATTCCAACGTCATGCAAACCACACGCTTTAACATTTTATTCATATTTTTTCAAAATACTCATCAAAAGACACATGATCACGATTTGGAATAGTTGCAAAATGCTCCTTAGACAAGTTCATCTATACACACGTTTTTTAAGTTCAAATTTTTGGGGAAAATCTAAACTAATCACATCTTTTTTTTCCAATTTTTTTTTTGGCACTCCATAATTTTTGGTATTTTTTTTTACTAAAATTGAATTAATACCAATTTTGTTGCCCATATATTTATTGTTGTCAAAGATTCTATGCTCCCACACGAGCATTTCCTCCATCTACTCCCACGGGTAAAACCTAATCTAATAGTATTTTCAAGCCCTCGAAATTTGGGGATGTAACCTCTTACAACTAAAGTCCAAGTTTAGGGGAAAAACGTAACTCATTTTATATGTGTTTGAAAAAATAATATCCTAAAATTGAACAGAGACCATCCAATATTTGAACGGTAAGATTTAGGTGTTTAAAAACTCAAAATCCAAACTTTTTATTTAAAAAAATTAGAATTATGGTATTAGTGCTTAGATTTAACTAAGGCTTATTTAGGTCGATGACCAGCCAATCAACTGTTCTTTTTTCCTTACAGATCTTCAAGAAGGTTGTTATGATAGATATTCTCCATAGGATGCTCCCAATTTTTGGTAGGTGTAGGAAAGTCCATTTAGCAAATAACATTCAACTGCTCCTGGACATAACCTCACAAACAAAACATTTTCTTCTTCCCTTTTGCCCATGAGATAGATGATCACACCCCTTTATCATAAACAATCTACAGTTGGTGTACTTTTCCTTAAACCACCTCCTTTACTGTGATTCTGATTTTTTACTTTCCCATGTACCTCTGGTATTATACTTTTAGTTTTACTTTCACTGCACCTCTTGTCTGAAAGTTGTTGTAGTAAGTATTGATTCTAGTGAGTGAATGGAGAGGTGTGCAAGCCCTGATTTCTCTCCTTGCAATTGAGTTTGAGGATCTTGGTGAGCGAATCTTGATATATTGACCATTCTGCCGAATTCCATATTTTATTTTCAATATTCTCCACCGCAACTGTGACTCCGTAGTAGCATTTCGCCGCCACCACCTGGATAAATGCACCTTATTCAATTTGAGCTTTTGAATCCTCAAGCCTACATCTCTCTTGTGGGCACAGACCCTATTCCAATTAATTAGATGGAACTTATTCTTATCTTAATACCCATGCTATAAATACTTTTGCATTAAAGCTTCCATATGTTTAGCCACTCTTCCAAGCTTTCAATTAGGACATAATATATTTGTACACTGATCTCTACCATAGGTAGAGAAAGGCTTTGTTGATGATGATGATCTGCCACAGAACCAATTTTTCTGAAATCTCTACTAAACATTGTCCTAGGATGACACTAATAACCTTCCATCCTTGAACTGGAGACCTAGATATTTGCATGTTAGGCCTTCCACCCCGCACCCAACCATTCTTAATAGATTAAGGACCTCACCCAACCAATCTTAATAGTGTAAGGACCTCATCATTGTTGCAGGCAACCGTAACCTCATAACAATGGATAAACAACCACTGGTTCTACATTTCTCTATTCCAAGCTTCAATTAAGATTTATCTCCTGTGTGCTGTACATGTGACTCCCATGGTCCCCCATTGGCTGCCTGAAAATATATTAGCAGGCTGTTGTTGATCACAAGAGCTACCATCTAATTGAGGAATTCAACAATATAGAATACAAAAAGCGAAAAAAGGTATCCCTATCTGATTCCGCTTATTGGCTTGAAGAATCCTTTAGAACTTCCGAATTCATTAAAATCAAGAAGTGCATACAGGTGAAATGCCCCATAATCCACCCACTCTACTTCTCACCAAAGTTCTTTAACTTTATTTTTGTGAAGAAGCCCCAATCCACACTGTCGTAGGCTTTCTATATCCCTGTCTTGCATATGATACCAGTCTTGTTCACTTGGTTCTTAGAGTGAATACTTACCTCAGTTTTTTGTACACTATCAAGAATTTGACACTTCTCCACAAGGGCCAGTTATGGCCTAGATATAACCAAATGCGATTTCACTTTTATGAACATACTAATAAGGCCGGATGCCTTTTGGCATTTTATATTCTGGCACTGTTTTGAAGAATTTTACCACATGGTAGAGTTAATTGTACCACTGTTTTGAAACCACTAAACCTCTACTAGATTGAGTTAACCTTTGTTTGGGTGTATTTTGTTCCAAAAACTTCCAACTTGGCATCAACCAGTCTAATCAAGTATGGAGCACAAACTGGACTATACTGAGGTTATCCTATACCGGGAACATGGGATTGAAACCTAGTAATGGACATTGTATTTTGGGTTTGATGAGTTGTCAAATACTAACACTAGGAGATTTGGTGAACAAGTAAATCAAATGTGTATGAATGAGAAGGTAATAGTATAAGTATAGACAACCCCACCGAAATTGTTGATATTTCTAGAACTGTGAAGCATACTATCCTAGAAAACCATAGAACATACTGAATCGCAATCCACCAGACTATAATCCAACTTCAGAATATTTCCTAATATTAGATATTCCAAATATCCTAAATATCTCATTTTAGGATATTTGCACCATAAAAATAAGCAGGATCAAAGCTAGAAAGGAAGAAAATAGCAGATCGTTATCCCAAAGAAGCATCTGACTTTTTTCTTTTTTTTCAATGTTAACCACAGGATTCATTAATACCCGAGAAATTACATGTAGAGAGTACAATTAAGACAAGGATGTAACCACCAAAGAAGATTGGAGTACACCACCCTTATGGCAAGAGAATCAGCTTTGACATTAGCCTCTCTAAAGAAACGAAGGAGCTCAAAAGAGTCACAAGATAAAAAAATGAAAAATTTCATCAAACGGGGAGGTCAATCTCTATGACGGCTTCATCTCTCCTTTAGCCCATGCTATCACATTTTTTTGAGTCACCCTCAATAAGTTTATTTCTACTTAATTGTGAAAATAACCGCGACCTTTCCAATAAACCTCGTCTCTGCTTCATTCACAATTGAGATGCCAATTGAACCCGAGAGCGTCAATAAAATGTTTTCCCTTTATAACATATTATCTAGGCGGTCTATTTTGCCCTAAAATAAGTGCTCATGGATCTGCAAGATCTTAGCAATTTTTTGTTTCAAATTTCATAGCTAGTGTTGGGAATTGATTTTAGATTCATTACAGAGATTTTTTCTTTCCAAACAATGATTCAAAGTGACAGTTTATTTTATTTTGGGATCGTATATTATGAGACCATTTACCATTGTTACATGGATGTCACAGTCACTCATAGCCATTAAATATTAAATTTGATAGCTTGGGGTATATTACAAAGTTCGAAAAAAAAAATTTTGAACTTTAATCTAGTCAATGACACACTTGTAACCATCAGATTTAAAATATGACAGATAATAATGATTGTGACATTTCTTGGGGTAAAAGTAAATGATCTCTTTGTATATTTTTCCTTATTTTCATAAAGCCTACGCCTTATACCAACGGTCTCCTTTTATTTTAGGAAAAATTACATAAAACCCCCAATACTACACTTTCTATGCAACTTACCCCCAACTGAACATTTCTCTCACTTTTTTCCCCGAAATACACTTTCCATGCAAATACCCCCAACCAAATAAAAAATAAAAAAAATGCCTAAACTACCTTCCTTACTTTTACCTTATCTCTGCCTCTCTCTCCTCTTAACCACCAAAATAGGGGCTCCGGCACTGTGTAAGTGCGGTCTGGCAATAGGGCTCCAACACTGTATAAAGTGTGGTCCGGCAGTAGGGCTCCAACATTGTGTAAAATGTGGTCTGACAATAGGGCTCTGACACTTTGTAAACTGCGCTCCGGCAGTTGCAAAGGGCGGTCCCGCAATAGATGTTACAGGAAGGGCATTTCTGTCTAAAAAAATGAACTTTTTCCCTTTAGAGGTATTTGCATAAAAAGTTTGTTTCGGGGAAAAAATGAGGGTAAAAGTCAAGTTAAGGGTAAGTTGCATAAAAAATGTGAGTTTGGGGCTTTTTTTTTGTAATTTTTCCTTTACTTTATCACCCAAAACCCTTTGCCACCAGCTGGTCTCCATTACGCTAACTAAATCCTCGGGTGACCAAAGATTATTGTTAAATAAGGAAAATTTTATATAAAGTTGCTACTTTAAAATGTAGAATTAAAGATGCGCCTCAAAAATCCATCGAAAAAGATTGCTTTAATGTTTGAAAAACCCTCTAATTGATCATCTCAACATCAAGATGTATGAATATGAAAAATAAAAATAAAAATATATGAAAAATAAAAATAAAAATAAAATTGAGTCCCAAAAATAGTGCATCTTGCAACATATTATCTAGACCATCTATTTTTAATATTTTCATATATTTATACATCTATTTGATTTTAACTAGTTTTGAAGTTTAAAATTTTATAATTAAATATAAAAATACATTTTCAGATAATCCTAAAAAAAAATAGACCAAAATTATATGTTATGATAAAATTTGAAGGTGCGTCTTAATTGAATTGTTTAAGTTAATGGTGCAACCTTATAGAAACCACACCCTTTGATAAGTGGTATGCCAACTAACCCAAATATAATAAATACAAAAGGTTAAAGTGTATTTCGTAAGGTTGGGGCCGTACATGGCCTTACCTCAAAACTCATTAGAATGGCAAGTATCCTCGAGCGGAATCCCGTGTAGTGCATGATCCTACTTCCATGACCAGGCATCTAGCAGGGTAAAAAAAATAAAAAATCCTAAAATATTCCCTTTTTGCATAATTCTTTCTAAACTAGCAATTTCAAGACTTATATTTGTATAAGACTAAAAATTTTAAGTCATATACAAATTTTTCATCATTTTTTAAGCTCCAAATTCCACAACGGGTGGAACATCACTTGGGAAACCCTTAAAGCCCGTTTGGATACGTAGAGATGTCTTATTGAGACTCGTCTCCCTATGGAAATCTTCATATTATTTGAATCCATTTGGATCGCAAAAACTCATGAAGATGCATCTCCCACGGGGATGTATTTCCATGTTTTGGAGGCAGGCCAAAATAAGGAAACTAGTATTCACCAAAGTAGGTGGAATTGTGGTCATTATGAAACGATTTCCATCCAAACCTGAAAATAAGTGTTTGAATCAATGCCATCAGTACCACAATGGTGACCAAACCGGTGACACCATTCCGGTCGGACCGGACCGGTCCAGCAACCTAACAGAAGTGATTCACTAGTTGAACCAATCACATAATTCAAAAGTTATAAAAAATAGAAAAATGCATACAAAATAAAAATATAGAAAAAAATTCCAACAATTTGAAAAAAAGTAAGAAAATACTAGAAACTTGACATCTATCAAGTAAAAATGTTTTCCATACTTCATAGTTTATTGAATTTGAAGTGTTAAAAAAATCAATGAATATAAAAACCAAAACCAAAACAAAAACTAGTATTTGTTTAAAAATGCATAAAAAGCAAACATACAACAATAAACACAGAAAATGTGAAACGACCATTAACCAGAATAAAAGAAATATAGATTGCATTGATTTGGAAAAAGAAAATCGTATATATCAAAAACCTTAAAAGTTTTGAAATTTTTCTATTTTTTAAATATAAAGCAAAAAAGACAAGAAAAATAGGGCAATGGACTTGGGGCTTCAAATTGGACAGAATGATGGCGAAAATCCTCCCTTGAAGTCGTCGAAAAATAGGCTAAGGTTAGGTGTTTTTGGGTGGATTGAAAAATTGCCCAAGGTTTTTTTTTTTCTCTGTCTAAAAGGGCTTCTAAGCCCGAAACCCTAATTTTAGGCGAAAGACTAAAAAAAAAAAAAACTCCCAAAAAGGTGAAAGAAATAATAAAAATTGGGGAGAAAATGCAACATTTTAATAGGGAAACTATCACAGATATATATAAATTTAGCTTAATTGGAAAAAAAAACCCCAACTTTCATAAACATTGTCTACACCATTTTTCCTCATTTTCGACTTTTTTTTTTTTACGAAAATAACCTTCACGGTAGTCGTTTTACCGTAATGCATATTGCAAGTTATACAATAATTCAAATACCGTAATAACTTGAAGTAATATTACAGTACTTTAAGAACTTTAATGCTTAAAGTTATTTTACAGTATTTTTTTTACCGTTAGAAGTTGAATTTTTATTAATGCACTCGAAATGTCGTAGTACTTTCACACGCTATATACCCATAACTCGAAGCTATTGTTGGCTTTACGGTTCTGATTTACCGTGGTAGGGCTCTCAACCTTTACGGCTTTCAACTTCAAGATTTGTGGCGCTCAATCTCTCATGGGTCTCTCTCCCTCAATTCCGTCACCTCATAAGATCTTTGAGGTAATAAATCTTTTTCCAAATTTATAAATGAGATTGTATATTTATTTTTTGATTCCACATTTTGAGCCCACCGTGTGATAGTGTGATAATCGATTGTATTGTTTCTATATTCTAATCTTCTTTTATTTGAACTTGTTCAGCATTGTGTTTTTTTTTTTGTACTTTATTCTAATTGTCTTGTGTTCATTTTTCATGTATGCAATAGTTAGGGATTTATATCTTCATCGTTTGAGACTACCAAATTCAGGATATGTACTCACACCTAGGGCTTAAGCTCTTTTGTGCATTTTGTGTAGTAATGAAACCTACTTGATTCACTTTTACCAAAACAGCCCAGTCAACTGTTCGCAAAAAATTGTGATTAAACCTACTTGATTCACACATACAATCTTTTTTATCTGTTAATAAGTAGAAATATTCCTATTCTAACTTCTGAACCAATGGTATTCACTAGAGCAATTGACTCATCCAATTCATAAATTGAATAAAATGAGTGACATGATAATTTACATGTGAGTCCCAATTTGAATGCGAATCATGAATAACAACTTCAATGAGTTCTGCATTTTCAAATCATGTTGATTAAAAGATGTTGCATATCAATATAGTTCTTCTAAATTAGACCCAAAGAAAATTTGAATGTACTAGCTAAAATTTGATCAAGTGTGCAAGCATGCAAAATTGTTGTCTATCCTTGGTCAAGTGTCTGATAGACTAATAGTTCTTTTTATATTATTCTTTTACTTTGAATGTCATTGGTCAAGTGTCTGATAGACTAATAATTCTTTTTATCTTGTTCTTCTACCTTGAATGTCATTGGTCAAGTGTCTAATAGACTAATAGTAATCTATTTACCATAAGTTGTTGTTTATGATGGCTTTTTGAACAAGGATCATGGCAGAAGATGCACCCTTCCCTAGAGGTTTTGAGATTCCTACATTGCTGCATAGACAAAAAGAACATATATCACAGAAGATCTGGGAAGGAGATATATGTACAACTATTTCAAATTATATTCTTTGTCTATCATGTTAGTTAATCAATTTATTTATTTTAGTATCTGGAATCACAAATTCCATTTCAAGATTGGAAAAATCCCCTCAAGGTTGATGAGAAGCCCTATGTAGCTTCTTTGTGGCCTTTAACAAACAATGATCAAATGATTTGGTCCGGAGACCAGGATTGTATCCTCTGATCATAGTACCAATGAATCACTACGACCGTGGCACATTGTCTACTATTATCGAGAGGTGACACGTAGAGACAAACACCGGGCACTTCAATATAGACATCGGAGAGATGATGCCTACTCTTGAAGATGCATGAAAAATTATCCGATTAAAGGTGACTAGTGTAGCTGTAGCTTTGAGGAGAGTAGAGAACTACAGGGATTATTTAGATCACATGATAGGATAGTTGCCACCTGGCTGTAACCATTCTTTTATCCGGTTGACATGGTTGAGCAACACTTTTTAGCGGTTGTTATATAAATATAATCGCACCACCCTTCTACGATGAACATGTGCCTATCTAGTCGGCTGCACAATCTTTACGGATTCCACAGATGGTACAGTGCCTACTATATACTTACAGCTTTTTGAGGATATGGAAGTAGTTGGTCAGTATGTATGAGGTGCAGCTGCCCTACCTTTTTTATTTCGAGGCTTGTAAAAAATTGTTCGTCTTGATGGATCAACCACTATTTTTCTGGTAATGCTAGTATATTATTGTTTTGATAGTTTTTTTAAAGTTTGATAGATATTTTTTGTTGTAATTAAAATTTTTTTACACATGCATTTCAGTACTGAGCATACGAGCATTTCAAATTGTTGCGCCCAATTCCCAAAGAAATAAGGGCAGGGCAACTTAGATCCCTCAGTTGGGTCCCTCCTAGAGAATGGGATAACGTTTACAACTTTTGTCTCGTGGGGCGACAAGACATTGATAACGTGTGTATAAATGATGTTAGTATAGAATATTTATCACTGATTTTTTATTTATAATTTAATTAATATTTGGTGCAAATTATTGAACTTAAAATTTATCTTTTTTTTATCATGGGACATATGGACCCTATACGATGATTATCCTAACTTAGGAAAAGAAAAGAAGAGGACAGAGATTATGAGCTATTGTTCGTCAAATTGCTTTGTGTCACACATACCTCATATGTGGACACATTTGTGAGGGGTACATGCCAGATCATGTGCTTCGATAGTTTGGACTTCACCAAGGGATACCGGTTGATCCCTTATAATGGGAGAAGAGTGAAAGAAGGTAGAAGATGACTGACAACTGGGCATATGAGCTTCGAAGTGAAATTGATATGTGGACGAATAAGTTAGATTATATTTATCAGGCAGATGAAACAGATTATATTTATCAAGCAGATGAAACTATGTTCAATGGGAAGCCGAAAAAAGAATATATTGAGTGGTACAGGCTAAGGACTAGGCCCCTAATCCATAATCCATTTAGGAAATGTCCATCCAAATACGCACCTAGAGGTTATAATGATGAAGATAGAATGGTAATAATATTTGAGAACCGTTGTTGATTTGTACGATATTTGAATTTTAGAAGTCTCAATAATTTATTTTCATATTTCATATGACTTGATGTGGCTTAGGGACATCAGCTATGCAGCTCAACTTGTACGTGAATATTACAATTCAAGGAATTGAGACCTAGTTTGGGAAACATTAGAATTGCTTGAATTTTATGACCGAAAAGCTGCAGGGGATAAGGATGCATCTAAGGATTTGGAATTGGAAGATGAGATGGAAGATAACGTACCACCATTATGGCTTCCTTCTCGACCAAATGAGGGACAAAGTAATACCCAACCCATCCTCACACTGGTTCAACCAAAGGAGCCTAAATGACAGTTACATCATCGTGTGTCAAGAGAGGAGGAGAGCAGCTCACAACATGAGAGCAGCTCAAATACAAAATTGCAATTGTCACAATGGGGTGAGATGTTGTCAATATGACGAAAGCGTTCATGATAATATTTTTTTGTTGTTGTAAAGGGGCTAGTAGTGCTTATATTGTGTAAAGAGACCAGTAGTACCTATACTGTTTTTTTGTGATATGTGTGATATTTATAAAAAAATTGAAATATCAATCTTTTGTGTTATTTGTATATTTTGTATATATTTTATGTTTTATTGGAATGAGGACCTATGATAGCTTGGACCAAAAAGTTATATCAGCACGCACTAGCCTCTTTATAAATTCAAAAAAAGATGAACTAACACTAATGGCCTCTTTACATTATTTCATATATTTGATTTGCATGTCTTTCGGTTATGACCCACGACCCTGCATCGGCTACACTTAAGATGCCTAATCTCTTTATACTGTATTTGCCTACGCCATTTATGTGGTCGACCCACGGTTCGCCTTGCAGCTAGCAGAATTACTGTTGTATAGACAATCTCTAGCAACTCTAGTGCATTAGGTATTGAGTTGAAGGAAAGGAAATATGTACTACGGTACATTTCAACTGTGAAATAAACGTCGAAAAACCCTTTAACATCTTGATGTTTATGATATATAGCGGCGATTGCATGATTGTACAGCAACCCACTAACCTGCTACACCCGACAGCGTCATATATGTGTTGCCAGATTAACAACATATTTATTATTCGCATTGATCTCACATATACTATCATGTGCCCATATGACTGTATGAATGAATCTGGACATATCCCTCCTCATGTCTATTACTTATTGGGCTTTCGATGTAAGCACACCGCTCCATTCTAGGGACATGGTCATCTTCTTTGAAAATGTTCTCATAAGCTTAACTCTTAGGCATTCAAAGAGTTTAATAAAGGGCTTCTCCCGAGCCTTTTATATCCACCGGTTATATGATTCGGATATGTTCCATGTAAGATGATTGTATCTACAACCCCGAAAATATGCATTTGCCCAATATTTCAGATGTTGTAACATGATCCAGTCATAGGCATCAGCATTTGCACTCTTAATTTTTGCTATGTACTCATTGAAGTCTGATATAAACAATGCACGTGCAGCTCACAACATGAGAGTAGCTCAAATACAAAATTGCAGTTGCCACAGTGGGGTGAGAAGTTGTCAGTACGACGAAAGTGTTCACGATAATATGGTTTGTTTGTTGTAAAGGGGCTAGTAGTGCCTACATTGTGTAAAAAGGCTAATAGTGCCTATATTATTTTTTTTGTGATATGTGTGATACATATGAAAAATTTGAAATATCAATCTTTTTTGTTATTTGTATATTTTATGTTTTATTGGAATGAGAACCTATGATAGCTTGGACCAAAAAGTCATACCAACACGCACTAGCCTCTTTACAAATTCAAAAATAGATGAACTGACACTAATGACATCTTTACATTATTTGCATGTCTTTCGGTTATGACCCACGACCTCGTATCGGCTACACTTAAGATGCCTAATCTCTGTATACTTATATTTGCCTACATCATTTCTTTGGCCGACCCGCGGTTCGTCTTGCAGCTAGAGGCATTACTGTTGTACAGACAATATTTGGTAGGCATTGGGTTGAAAGAAAGGAAATATGTACTTCGGTACATTTCAACTGTGAAATAAACTTCGAAAAATTGTGTAACATCTTGATGATCTATTGCGGCGATCGCATGACTGCACAACAACACACTAACCTGCCACCCCCTACAATGGCATGTATGTGTTGCTAAATTAACAACATATTTATTATTCGCATTGATCTCATATATACCATCATGTGCCCATATGACTGTATAAAAGAATCTAGTCATATCCCTCCTCATGTCTATTACTTATTGGGCCTTCAATGTAAGCACACCCCTCCATTCTAGGGACATGGTCATCTTCTTTGAAAATGTTCTCATAAGCTTAACTCTTAGGCATTCAAGTAGTTTAATAAGGGGCTTCTCCCAAGCCTTTAATATCCATCGGTTATATGATTCGGATATGTTCTTTGTAAAATGATTGTATCTACAACCCTAAATATATGCATTTGCCCAATATTTCGAATGCTGTAACATGATCCAGTCATAAGCATCAGCATTTGCACTCTCAATTTTTTCTATGTACTCATTGAAGTCTAATATAGACAATGCATATGCAGCTCACAACATGAGAACAGCTCAAATACAAAATTGCAATTGCCACAGTGGCGTGAGAAGTTGTCAGTACGACGAAAGTGCTCATGATAATATGGTTTTTTTATCGTAATAGGGCCAGTAGTGCCTATATTGTGTAAAAATGCCAGTAGTGCATGTACTGTTTTTTTGTGATAAGTGTGATATTTATGAAAAAATTGAAATATCAATCTTTTGTATTATTTGTATGTTATTTGTATATTTTATGTTTTATTAGAATGAGAACTTATGATAGCTTGGACCAAAAAGTCATATCAACACACAGTAGCCTCTTTACAAATTCAAAAAAAGATTAACTGACACTAATGACCTCTTTACATTATTTCGTATACTTGATTTACATATCTTTCGGTTATGGCCCACAACCTAGCATCGGCTACACTTAAGATGCTTAATCTCTTTATACTGTATTTGCCTGAATCATTTCTTTGGTCGACCTACGGTTCGCCTTGTAGCTGGCGACATTATTGTTGTCTAGACAATCTCTGGCAACTCTAATGCAGTAGGCCTTGGGTTGAAGGAAAGAAAATATGTACTACAGTACATTTCAACTGTGAAATAAACGTCAGAAAACTCTGTAACATCTTAATGCCTATGATCTATAGCGATGATCGCATGACTGGACAGCAACCCACTAACTTGACACACTCGACAACTGCATGTATGTGTTGCTAGATTAACAACATATTTATTATTCGCTTTGATCTCATGCAAACCATCATGTGCCATATGACTGTATGAAAGAATCTAGACTTATCCCTCCTCATGTCTATTATATATTGGGCCTTCGATGTAAGCATGCTGCTCCATTTTAGGAACATGATCATGTTCTTTGAAAATGTTTATATGAGCTTAACCCTTAGGCATTCAAGGAGTTTAATAATGGGCTTCTTCCGAGCTTTTAATATCCATTTGTTATATGATTCGGATATGTTCCATGTAAGATGATTGTATCTACGACCCCGAAAATATGTATTTGCCCAATATTTTGGATGTTGTAATAGGATCAAGTCATAGGCATCAACATTTACACTCTTAATTTTTGTTATGCAATCATTGAAGTCTATTATAGACAATGCATGTGCAGCTTTTCAATAAAGCTTTGTAAGCGTCGAATTTCTATAGGCCTTTTTGAAGTTATCGGCAAGGTGATTCATACAATAGCCTTGTTCACTGATTGGGAAAACTTTTTCAATTGCGATCCTTTTTTACGATCTGAGATAATAGTTAATGCTGGAAAATCAAACCTCTCGCAAAACTGCTCATTGAGAAGCTTTAGAAACCAAGACCAACTTGGTGTATTTTCACTTTCAACCACTGTATATGCTACATGAAATTATTTTCATTCGCATCTACCCCAACTCTAGGGAATAGTATCCCTTTGTATATTCCCTTCAAAAATATCATATATAGTCCCATCCGTGGCCCACAACCAAACATAAAACCATATAAACATGGACGATTACCTATAAACACACGCTCAAACCTATCATGATCATATGTTTGAATAACTGTTATGGTTCTAGGGCTCGTGATTATAATCTTATGAAGATACTTGGCGAGATCTTTGTATGCATTCACATGGGAACCCTTATGTATCTATTGTGTAACCTTTTTGCCCCGCCATGCTTGTTGGTAAGATAGCATGACACCGTGATCACGTTGTATACCATTAGCCACATATCTAGGTATCAGATTAGGCATATCATTCAAACGGTCTTTGATATTGCTTCTCACCCAGTGGCTTCGAGCAAGCGGGTTATGAACCCTACCAATTCCATCGATACATGAATGTATGTTTACAAACTTCTTCACCCTAAAGAACTTTGTTGTATTGACCCTCCAACGGTACACTTGCCATGAACACCCATCTGCAACACATGTCGCTCATATACGTCTCTCCTTGCTTTTTATAAACTTCATATTGAAGTTTTGTGATATGGCATAATCAATAAGGTGATTACAACATGCCTGTATGTCATTAAAATCCTGACCCTATCGAAGTACAACTTCGTAATGATTAATCCTGAGGGGGCTTTCTATCGGATCAATGTCGTCAATATGCTGCTCGATTTCTGAATCATACTCATTTTCTACGGTTATGCCAACAACACCTTCACTGTGAACTACTTGCTCTAGTCGAGAAGTGTTGTTGAAAATAATTTTAAAGACAAGTGAGAATTATCTTAACCCATAACAAAATATTGACAAATAAAAAATAATAATAAATTTCATTGCAAACTTCTTACATGACCAAACTTGATGGACCATTATTGAGCACTGTTGGTGGTCAATATTCAATGCAGTCGGACTTAATAGGTTTGTGTGATGCATACATAGCAATGGGAGAAGGCCTTTCCATCATATTTGCAATGTCGTCATCATCATCAATACATATCATATTACTGTTACTTGGTAACCTCGGATCAATATACCTAATAGTCATGGTACTTGGGGCATAATTTGATACTTTTGACAAATGATCATTTACTTGATCAAATGATGGGATCCCCCTAAAAAATATAACATTCATGTCTTCACCATTATAGAAAATACATCCATCATTAGATTTCCTCTTGAAAAAACTACCAAAATGTAAAACGATTTTCACTATGTTGTCACCCATTATTGTTGCGTACAAGCTCAATCACTGCATATATATTTTAGATCAAAACAAATATAAAATACTACAGAAAATTTTCAAAATACTTACATATAATGAGGAGGTTGCATTATAGAGGAACATTAGAATGCAATACAAGTGCCACAAAATAAATAAAATTACAATGGCCAACCCAACTGCATCAAGTACTATAGAAAAATAATATTTTGATGGCGAACCATTAAATAAATCTAAAACTTATTTATGCAACAATAAAAATACATCTAAAACTTGTTTATACAATATTTTAATCAAAAAATTACAATGGTCATCCTAACTACATCAAGTACTACAGAAAAACAACATAATACTTTGTTGACATACCTATAAAATAGTGTTGGTGTGCATATTTGATGCTCACGGATTAGGAAATAGCTCTCAGATACCTCATTTAGATAGAAAATGGATGAGAGAGAGAGAGAGAAGGCTAAGGAAGAACAAAATATTTAAAGAAATCGTGCAAATAGGGTTTTATGATAAAAAAAAATTGTCCAAAAAAATGGCGGGCAATAATTATGGTTATTTTTGTACCGTATAATCTATGGAAAGTATTATGGTAGTTCGAGTACCGTAATTGGAGATATTACGGTATTAAAAGTGTCATAAAAGCACATTACGGTAAGTAAAGTACCATATAAACAGTGCTAAACATTACGATATTTAAATTATCGTATAAAATTCGCTAATTATTACGGTTCTTAAATTACCGTAATGTTCTTCACGGTAAAATGACTACCGTGAAGGTTTTTTTCATAAAAAAAAAAACAAAAAATATGAAAAAAATGGTGTAGACGAGATTTATGAAAGTTGGGGTTTTTTCTAATTAAACTAAAATTTAGGTATATTTGTGATAATTTCCTCCTTAATATTAGACCGACTAGTTTAAATAAATAAATACTCCATTTAGTATTAATGGATTTAGAGGAGGATGCGGTTAGCATACGGCCAACCCTCATATTGTAGAAATGTGAGCTTGGCAATAAATATATTTTTTAAATATAATTTGATCCTAAATTTTAGAGAACATATAATCTTTAACATGGACAGAAAATAATAATAATAATTACATTAAGAAAACATTTGGACCAGTAGTTACAATTATTTTTAGATTGACCACCTATTTGCATCCGAGTAATGATCCAATGCAACGGTTGTATCATAGTATAATGTAACGACGCTTTTAGAAAACCATGTTTGTGGTATTTGTATGACCTCAAATTTTGCACACATACTCTCTTCATCTCAATAATCAATCCAAAAAAAAAAAAAAGTTCAATTTGAACCTTAGATATGGTCAAAATGAGTCCCCTCTAAAAACGAATTTGGACCATTCATTTTGTGAATTTCAAGATCTTAGCCTTTATAAACTCAAAATCATTTTTTTTCCTCTTTAACATTGTTCATCTAATGATAATAAAGCCATTCAAAAAAATTGGAAATGAAAAAATCCTTCCAAGGCATAGATCTAAGCATCTCACCAAAACGAACGGCCTATATTAATTGGGCTAAAAAAATACTTTCTAGGTTGTGTTTTCAATTTTTTCTTTTTTTTGTGATTGTTCATTAGAGAGTGTATATTTCAAAATTTAGATCAAACAAATGACTATAAGATGGTTTTTTAAGGTTGTTGCATCGTATTACTATACAACGGTTGCATGAAATCATTACCCTTTGCATCCATTTTTAAGATGGATGCTTTATACCTTTGGACCGCATATTGTAGAAAATGCGGTCCAGCCCGCATGAAACAATTGTTCGTTAGAGGAAATGTTGTTGCAAGAGAGTTTTGTTGGATGAGAATTTCCGAATGTTATCCAGACAGCATACCCATCTTCTAGGATACGCAAATTTGCGGATGTTATCCAAACAGCATACCCATCTTCTAGGATACGCAAATTTCAGAAAAATCATCTCCAAGAATTGGCATATTTGTATAAAGGGCCAGTTGTTCCAAGTCCTTGTCTAGAGTAAACTGAAAAGAAAAAGTGGCCATACAGAACCTCATCCATTCTCTCGTAGCCTAAAAGAGCTTTTATGGATGTTGCAGATATGAATTGTGAGGCAAATTTCACTTGCTTTTTATCCATAATTAACTAAAACTTAATGAGAAGTAACAGGCCAGAGTGTATTCGAAGTATAGTTAGCAATTACGGAAATAACAATATATCGACGAACCAAAATATCAATGATGAATTGGTTTTGCTCTAAATAGTCATAAGTAAAAATCGGGTAAAAAAATACATATTGTTGAAAATTAGTTAAGTTAGTGAATCATGAATATTTTGGATTGGGTTAAACAAAAAAAGTGAAAAAATCAAATCTGAAAAGATAACATAGTATAAGATTATGAGTTGCAATTATTATTGTATACATTAAACCATTAAACTATAATTTTTAGGTTTTTACCTAGTATCTTTCGAGTCATACTTGACAAATTTGTATCTAAACTTTCAATAAATACAATAACAATGCTTACTTTGTTGTCATGACACAAAACGTATGATAGATCTATTGGGTATATAATAAAACAACATCAATATTAAACAGAATAACTACATTAGCAAACAACAACAAAAGGACCGAAGGTATGGAATTATTGTTTGAAAAAAAAATTAAAAGTGACTTCTATAGGATTGCAGGTAACTAAAATCAAAAAATATAAAATAATGGCCAATCCAATTGCTTAAAAAAAACAAAAAACAAAAAATTGCTTAAACAATTCCAAATATAGCCTGCCTAAATCTTTAGTTGTCATTGAATCTCTCTCTTGCTCTTTTCTCTCTCCTGCTCTCTCTTTATAATGATACTATGTATTTAGAGGAAAAAAATATTTTTCATTGAATTACCCTTCTTGTGATATATAGGGTTATTCTGATAGAATATTTTTTGGAGAATATATTGCAGTTTTTTAAGAGTACATAGAGGAAATATTTTCATACAAATTTTTTAAAAAATCATGATTCTTAATTTACTTAAAACTTTTAATATGTTTATCTCTAAACCAAAATTCAAAGATATTAAATCAAAGAAGAGTTAAAGTTATAGGGGTATAATTTTTTGTGAAAACAGTGAAATGCAGATTTATATAGATTCTATTAAAAAACACGATTTTTTTAAAATCCTTTGAAAAGAAAAGAACAATAACATCAGAAAAGGGATTGATCCAATATCACATAAATGCTGCTGGACTTTTACTCACCAGAAAAAAGAAACCCCTGATTTGTGGGAATTGGCAAGCAAAATACTGAAATGTTGGAGGCTGACGGTCAAGACATCTAGACCCATAAAAATTAGATGTAACAGGCAGTAACTTGAATCCACATTCATTCACTACAAGCTCACCATTGGGTGATGCCAGGATAAGAAGTTGAATTGAATTGAATCTTCAGTACATGAATTTCAAGGAAAAAGAAAAGAGAAAAAATAGGTAGCACTGCAACCCGAATAACCCCAAATTACATGGGTATCACAATGGGATGTAGAACCAGACAACCATTGTAACAAACGCGTCAAAACCACCAAAGAAATCATATCAACAGGCCTCTCTATCCGCACATAACATGAACAGTTAAACACTCAATCAAGCCAAGTCCATTGTCTTCCCTATCATTCTCTCTAATCAATCAAAAGGAAAACTCTTTTCTGGAATCAAAACATAATGACAGCCCCAATGAGCAGGACAAGCACAGGAAACAGTATCTTTTCTCTCCCATTAGTCATCAAAGACGACCCCAGAGACTTGGAATGGTGATCTTGGGGCCTGCAAACAGCCGGCATAACAAACTGAGTTAAGGAAAGCAAACCAAGAGAGAAGACAATGATGGAATCCAAAGTTCTAAAGAATGAGGCTCCATTCATAATTTGTAACAAGGCAGGCAAACGTACTTTTGCAAGTGTGCAAGAGCCCCACAATATAAGGCATTATCAGGAACTGGCAACTCTGTCTTGTTGTTAATCTCTGGGTTGAAAACCCTGATATAAACTTCCTGGCCAAGGTACCATGTGTCCAAATTCTCAGCACGTAGGTTCCACATGCCAACATTATCAAGTGAAACTAGAATCGCTGTCCATGCACCTGGGAACACCTGAATGAACAGTATAAACAGTTTTGGTTAGAATAGAGTCTTAATCGGTGAATTACAGATACTAATCAAACTCCTAAGACTATCAAAATACATGTTACACACACATGGAAAACCATACAAACATGCATACAACATTCAGGGAGAGAGAGAGGGAGGGAGGGAGGGAGACAGAGGTACATGCATGCGTGTGGCATATATATTTTTTGAAATGTGGCATACATTCAGGCAATCATGATGTACAGAATGGAATGCATATAAAACAAAATATATAAACGGTAACTGATCGGAAATATTCACATATACAGCATCTTGTGAAACTCTTAGGTGGATATGAGTATATCGGCACCTTCAAAGATAGGTGCATGTTCACACATTCACAACTAGTGACTTTACTCTATGAAATTCAATTATACATGCATGGATACAGGCCTGCAGGTTTACCTGGGTAGTGCAACGAGCAACTCCATCCCACTTATTATATAATCCTCTGCTGTTCTCTGTCCACTCTCCATAGTCCATCCTGCAATTATCCAGATCTACATCATCAGATGTGAATCAAAAGGGTGTATCAAAAGGGTACATGACGCTTTTGATAGGGCACATGATGCTTTTGTATCAAAAGGGTGTCTCCTGCAATTATCCAGATCTACATGATGCTTTTGTATCAAAAGGGTGTCTCCTGCAATTATCCAGATCTACATCTCCCCTGCCCACTTGAAAAGAAAACCTCTGTTTCCTCTAAGTAATGTTAGCCGTTAATGTAACTACAGGAACTTCAAACGGGCCCTTAGTTTTTTATATGTTAAATTATAGAAAAGAAAGAAGAGAGGGACAGAGAAACAAGACCGACATGTGAACAGCAGGAGCAAAGAAATCCTAAAACTATTTCAAGTTAGCAGGGCAGAAAAAGGGATGTCTAAATGGGTTTCAAGTTAGCAGGGCAGAAAAAGGGATGTCTAAATGGGGTACGTCCAAACTGGCCTTTAGTACAAATAAGAAACAAGAAGCAAGGTTAACCTACCCAACAACAAAGAAAGCATAACCATCCATGTGATAATTTTGAACTGAGGTATCATTATTTTGTAAGATGATCTCCATGAATCCCTTGTAATCACCATTAATGATGGATGTTCCAATCCTTGGTGGGCCATTAGTGGGCCGTGTTGGGAAATCCATCTTATAGACACCTGAAATGTTATAGCGGTCCGCAAGCTTAAGAGGAGTGGGGGGATAACTGAACGATATCTCATTCAATGTAGTCCGACGCTTCCCTCCTATCATAACGGGCGGTTTGTTTTTTAACACATAGAGTTGAGTCACATTGATTGAACCATATCTGAAGGAACCCTGAGGATTCGGTCGCGCAGCACCAGCAGAAACATTCCACCTGGTATATACAAAACACAAACCATATTCAATAAACAAATGGCACAGCCATGGATCCAAATTGAATGAGAAAATGAGGGGTTTCTTCATCGAAGCTGAAACTGTTCCAATAATGCAATCACATGATTAACTCTTTTAGACTCATGCAAGCTGCCAATTTCCGACAAGATATAGCCTTGCCAGCAGGATTGGATTTAGGAAATTTCAAAGAAAGTAAACTTAAGACACATTACCAAAGAGTTGGCACCAGAACATTGGGTTTCACACAATACAGGTTTCAGACGAAGACAGGAGTTTTTACACGCATAAAGCAAATTCGGTAAGGCCTCTGGCAACGTTGAAACTAATCATGAAAGCTGAATCTAACAAAGTTCAAATAATATAAGCCCTCTGATAGAGTTGAAGCTAATCGGGAAAGCTGAACTTCAGAAAGTTCAAATAAGAGAGTGGACAAAGAAAATAAACAAAAATGAAATACAAGAACCGCTACAAAAAAAGAACCCCCACCTTTCCTATTTCCATCATACATGCCTACAGGGTTAAGGACCAATCCTTATAGAGGAATGCTCAAGGGAGTTACAACGTGAGATAGTGTAAACATAACACCAAACTGGGGCATCAGCTCTGATGAGTGCTTGCACTCACACTCTGAGGATTTAGTGTTAGTTTGCATTTTTGGTTGTTGCCTTGCCAATGTATCAATTCGTCGAAAGGAATGCTGATATAGTTACATAGAAAGATCATACTGGACCAGATAAAACAAAACAACCAAATAATGACTTGGCAGGTCTTAGGCTTTGGTCTAGTTGCAAGGAAAGTCGTCTGCACGAAGTATCACTTTGTCCTAAAAACAGAACAAGCTAACCTACCCTTCTTTCTAAAATATCAACATTTACAAATTTACAATCTTAAGTTGGTTGTCAAGCAAAGGCCTTGTGCCTAAAATGAAAATAAATACATAGAGATATGCAATTGAATTAAGAAAGACATGGCCCAACCTGACATTTCTCGCCTGATTCATTGACCAAGTTTTGTCATAAAAATCATTAGGTGGATCTGGAAGAGGGCCAGAGGCGGGACCTTTGGAATTGGAATAGTGCAATATAGCTACACCTGTAACTCTAGCCCATGTTGTTTCATTCACAAACCGAGCACTCGCCACGATATAGTAATCACTACTAGCATTCTGATCCATAGTGACCAAGAAAGAGTAAGACTGGCCCACATGTATATCCATGGTTGTGAAATTCACTTGGTTTGTGTATGAGCCTTCTGTCTCTACAAGAGCCATGTTGTGATTCTGGATCCTGAAGTTGAGACTAGTGGAGACTCCAACATTATGTACCCGAATTCGATATGTTTTACCTGTACAACAACCAGACGAACAAATCTTTGATCAAACCAGAGCTCAGGCAAGCAACCATTCTCATTCTTCTGTTTTTTTATGAAAATTGTACTAGTCTGGTCTCCTTATCAGTGTGTGTTTTCCTCTTTCTTCAGTTTGATGCAAACCAATGTCCAGAAAACCAGTCATATGACGCTGACTAACCTGAGTTGATTTGGCTCAAGCACTTGCCAAGAACTCAACCAATTAATACCAAATCCTATTCAGCATAAAATGGAGGGAAGGGGGATTGAGGTATGCGGTATACGGTATACGGTAGTTTAAGCAAATTGCAAATCTTTATCAAGATCTTTGTAGTCATCCTAGCTCAAGAGCAGGCCGAGTCCTAAGAGTCCATGTTTTTGAACATTGGTTCAAACACACTGAAGAAGAAGTAAAAAACTTTAGCCTTAAGCCCTTAACTAAATGTCAAGTCATAATAACACATTTCAAAAAAAAATGCCGATAATAACAAACAAAAACAGTTAAAAAGAACCTCTCTCCATTTGTAAGAGTTTTACAAGGAGTAAGTTGAGCACCTGGGTGGACAAGTATAGTCTCATAATCAATGCCGGCTGGAACAAGTGTATCATTGTAACGATAGGGACCCTTCCCATTAATGAGAACACCATCTGGCATGCCCAGGTCTTTACCATCATCAAGTGCTTGTCTCAAATCCTATTAGAATCGTTGAACATCAATATAAGGATAGCAGACAGAGCAAAAGGAAAGAGCATAGACGAAAATATCACAGGTTAGAAGTATACATGGTTGAGGTTACCAACCGTGTGATTTCGTGTATACCAATCACCAATAAAGATGGCAATATCCCCATCTGGGGTGCCAAAAGGTACCGCTATAATGGCCCTGTTATTAACGATAATCCCTCCATATCCTCCTGCTGCTCTTTGGAAACGAGTTGACGGGAAGTAAAAAAAGCTCCCAATTTGGTCTTTAACCTGAAACTGGTAAGTCCAGTTCCACCCAACAGGGATTGGGCAATTTGTACCCAACACCCCATCTTGCCAAGAATTCCTCCTGTGCTGTATGCCATTCCTAAACCGAAGAAACCAAATGTGAACATATGCACAACACAAAGTTAATGGAGAACATATTATAATTTCCTTAAATCAAATAGAGACAATGATGGGGGAACGAGATGATTGTAAAAACTAAATGATAAGAGAAGGAACTGCTTAAAAAAAAGAGTCACATTAAACATAAAATACAGACAGAGTACAGAGCTTTCAACACTTACCATGTGATTAGTAAAGGCTCATCTAAATTGTTATTAACATTCGCAACCACGTTCCAATTCGTAGTCCAATTGACAGTAGGGCCAGGAAACTTCCCATTAATCCCAATCACCTGGAAGGAAGTAAAGACACATTCATGATCTCACCAAGAGAGAGAGAAGGAGATGGAAATATTTGGGGTCGGGAGAGAACACTTGTAAATTTAAAATGAAAACCAGTTTATTCAAAAATAGGCCCAAAAAATAATTTGGGGGAGAGTTTTTATTTTAAAACGTTTTTTTACAAGAGCTCCAGTTAATTCAAACACTGAGAAGCATAACCCAAAGTAATACTCATCAAACCATGCTACAGTATATATAAAACAGTTAGCTCATATGCTCACTTAAAAAAAAACAAAAAACAAAAAAAACACGTAAAGCCATCTATCTCTTAAGGAAAGAAAAGTAATAACAGGAATTAAAAGGGGGGACAAACTCACAGAGATCCATTTATCTGAACACTTCTGTCTAAGTTTCTATCTCCTCTTCACTATCATGAAAAGCCTAACTAAAGCTTTACCCAAATCCACTAACCATTCTCAAGAATCGAAAAACATAAATCCAAAACAGGAGGAAAGACAAAACCAAACCAACTACATTCATTTCAGATAATCAAACGAAGAAATCCTTTTGTCCAAAAATAAAAAGAAACTACATTCCAACTATGAAACATAGAAATGGGTCAGTTGAGATCGATAGAGAGAGGTAAGTACATGCGGATGACAAAACTGAGAAATGGGTTTATTAACAGGCATAGATTGGAGAAAGGCTAACAGATCTACTCAGAGAATCTCAGTAGCCCTGTATGAGACTTCCTCAGATAATTGCAGAGAAGAAAGAGAAGCGATGCATATCCATACTGAAACCAGAGTTTCTACATTGCTCAGAAATATGCCCAACATGCCCAAATAAGCAAAGAAACAAAATGCTGGAATCAAAAAGAGAGTGAACCTGCTGCTTGACGCCTAGAGGAGAAGCAGTGATGTAGGAGAAGTCCCAATCAAGAAAATCGAAGGGGTCTCCGCCATGACTGAGACCAAGTAGCAGAGAAACAGAGAGAAAACTCACAAGTACAAATCCAAACTGCGCCATTACCTTTCCTTCTTTCTCTTTACATATCTCAGAAGAGAGGGAGGAAGAAGCAGATTGAGAACGAGGAAGATCAACAGTGAGAGGAAAGGAAGAGAAGGCGCACGAAGCGAGAGACAGATGAGAGAGAAAGAGAGAGGAGCTAAGAGTGAGTTGGAAAGCAATTACAGTGTTTCAGAACGGGAATGCTAGTAGGTTAATGCATATTGTCTTATAATGACGCAAATGCCCTTCTGTAAAATGACCGTATTGCCCTTGACAATTTTTTTGTCCGAAAGTACTATTTAAGCTGCCTCGCGCAGTTTCTAACAAAAATACTTGTACTGTGCTCCCCCAAGGGCATACTGTCTCTTTGCTCCCTCGGATGAGAAAGCTACTTGGGGATTTTTTGATCCAAAATTCGGGATCCACTTAAGAGCCAGATAATTATTTACAAAACTAAATTTTGATTTTCTTAGCACTTTATTGAAAATTAGACAATTTATGTTAGCAAACAGTATTTTCATAGAAAATGAGCTTTAATTTTTTTAAAAACTTTTTGCCTCTAGGTTATTCTAGAATTTAACCACCACTTTAAAGAGGCTTCCTCCTTTTTTTTTCTTTCTTTCTTTCTTCTTTTTTTTATTTATTTTTTAATGGGATAGTTTAATCGCCTAGTAAGTTTTCTCTATACAATCTTCACAAATCAATAAAATGGATGGGGTATTGCTCAAGCTCAAATTCTCAAACTTTAGAGAAAAACAACGGTGGGTTTTATAAAAATTGTAACTTACATGTAGAAAGTGCTCTACACTATCCATTTTAGTTAGACGATATAAGTTTGACACATCATTTAAAACATTATTAAAAAGTGACACATGTTTTACGAATGTATTGAATCTACACCATTCAAATAAAATAAATAGTGTTGATTAGTACAATCATATTTCTACAAATACGATTACGAACCTGATATACTTTTTTTTTCAAAAACGAAATTTGAACTATATGAAACCTTATGAACACCTTAAAGCCCAAACCTTAAGTAGCATTTTCGTGGTAATTCAAGTGTTCACGAGGATTGCTTGGAGCATATAGGAGACTATCTTTTGGGGCATTGATAAAAGAAAGTTTGCGGAATTTTCGCATCATATTTGGCATGAGATTGCGGCTCCAACGGTTAAAAGTCAACACCATGATATATTATTATTTTGAAGGTGTTCTCAAAGGAGCATTTGACCAGGTATGTAGTATTATTATAGTATGCTACAAGCTGGAGAAAACCATAACTTGTTCACCCGTTCATCCTTTATTTCATCAACAAGGACAGGGGGTATGAACAGGATGAGTGTCGGTGGTTGAAACGAGGAGTTTTGTCTCTATTTTTTTTTTTTTTTGTATTTTTTATAGGTTAATGGTGAGAATAGAGGGCGGGACATTATGTTTAGATGTGCTCCACCCCATTTCCAATTTTGTCTTTGGTCTTTTTTGAGCCGTATGAGGACCAATTTGGATTGCCCATTCAGGCTGGATGAACTAATTCTTCAATGGACAAATTGGTTCAAAAACAATTCAATTACATTTTCAAATTTAAAAAATAAAAAATAAAAATAATAATTATAATAAAATCAAATAGGTGGGCAATAAGGGATTCCGTTGACTACAATTACTGACATTCTCACCCAAATCTTTAACAACACCAGTGTTCCAAAGAACGAATAGGCCAACGAGTCGGTCCTAGCCCAATCTGATTAGTCAGATCGATTCCGACTAAATCGGCTAATTAGTGCCCTAAGTTTTACTAAAAAATATAATTTGGGTAAAAAATCTCAAAAAATTTGTGAAAAAAATACTTAAAACTTAAATTCATTGTTTTTTTTATATTTTCACATAAAATAAGCAAAACAAAAAAATATTATAGGCATAATTGGGTTTCGGAGAAAATTTTTAGGCACTTGAAGCAATATTTTTTTAGTGAACTAATAATTGAAGGATATCACATAATATTTCACAATAGTACAAAAAATTGCTCAAAAGTAGTAAGGTCGGCGATAGGGTTTAGGATTTTCTTGAGTTTCGCTATCAGGGTTGAAAGAGGAAAAAATCGTCCGATGAAGTCTGTAGGACCGCAGCAATACCTTTATGCCAAGTAGGAATACTACCTTGTAAAGTTCATAAGCCATTGTCACCTAGATTTTAAAAACTGTTCATGCTCCTCACCTCCTTGGCCTGTGTTTTGCCCCTCATTCTCATTGTCATGTTTATGAATAATTAGCCTATGGTGTTCGTGACATGCACGCCACTGTCCAGGTGTGTAGCTGTTGTGCTTGGCTCTATTGACTTCTTCCCGAACTAACATAAGTCCCTCTTCTTCCGCAGTGCAGGTCCTAGTACCTTGTGGCACCTCACACTATATGACTATTGGCTCATGCCAATCATCTCGCATTTCCCCATCATCACTGCTGTCGTCTTCATCGATGCCCTCATTGAAATCAACTGTGAGCAAAGAAAGAGCACCAACCAAACATCCATTGTTGGCATCTAATGGTCTGGGACAACTAAGCAAAATGTAAAAATCCCATATGAACATCTAATATACTTTCTCATAGTACACTTGATATCTACTACACGCCTAATGATGGTTACTTAGCATATCAATGGAGAAATCGGGCTTGGGCTTGATTAGTTAGTAGTGCTACATCTCAAGTTTGATACCTACCGTTGAACTAACCAAGAAAAAAGAAAGTCGATTGACCTATTTATTCAGCCAAAAAAAAGGAAGGACAACTTCGAAGTAATGGTCGCACTTTGGTCGCATACTAGTGGAAATTGAATCCTGAATGAAAATAACAACAATTGAACTGATAAAATAACTATAATAAAATGATTGACACAAGCTATTCGTATGTAAGACCTTATGTCTTTGATATAAAAATATTATCATCGTCCTTAGTCGTTAGGCGAGAAACCGGTAGGCTAAGGGTATGCCACAATGTTAAAGAAACTTTTTCTTTGACTTTGATGGTAGTTAAAGGTATGCCTCCTAGTCACCCAAATTTGTATCTAATGGCTAGGGGTAATTGTGAGCATACTGTACAAAAAGTATACGCTTTTATCGTACACTTAAATAAGGGAAAAAATCATAAAAGGGTAAGACCTAAACAATCAAATCAAGGCACACCTCAAAAATTCACTAGAAAATGTTGTTTTGATGCTAAAAAATCCTCAAATCGATCATCTCGGCCTCAAAATATATAAACATGACAAAAACATGATTTCTTGTCTCACAAATAGTACATCATGTAATGCATTTTCTGGACCGTTAATTTTCAAGATTTTCAATTGTTCATAGATATGTTCAACCTACATTATTTTTCAGCTTTGAATTTTATAATTAGATGTAAAATTAATTTTTAAGGTCGTCACAAAGATTTATAGTAATGAAACAACACCTCTCGATACTATTTGAAAGTGTGCCTCACTTTGATTGTTTAGGGCCCTAGCTTTATACAAACCACACCCCTTAAAACCTATAAAGGAAAAAGTTTATTTAACGGTGAGGTCCTTAATAATTAAATTAAGGAGCACCTCAAAATGCCAATAGAAAATGTTATTTTGAAGCCCTAAAAATCCTCAAATCGATCATCTCAACGTCAAGATGTTTGGACATGAGAAACAATGGATTTCAGGTCTTGAAAATAGTCCATCTTGTAATGTATTTTTAGACTATCAATTTTTAATATTTTTCAAGTTTTCACGTATTTTTCACTATAACAGTGCACAAATTGGGTAATCTTTACAACAAATCGCTAATTCATACCAATTAGTACAATATCAGCCAATTGGTGCACTATTTGAAAATTTTAGAATACATAACCTTTAGAATCGAGCCAACTTGGGATCAGCCGGTGACCGATCCCGATTTAGTTGGCCAATTTTTGAAACATCGGCCGATCTTTTGATCACTGAACAAAAACATGACAAGTATCTATATATCGAAAAAAGCGGTTGGGATTATGATGATAGCACCTCTCACCCTAGTCACCACGTTGTGGTTTCTATTCCTACTAACTTATTCAAAAAAAAATCCAACTCCTAAAACTATTTGAAAAAACCAGTAGGGGCGGTCTTCCTCACTCTGGATTAACCCCCAAAAAAAAAACGAAAGAAAAAGAAGGGCAAATTACAAAAAACTCCCTAGACCACACTTTCTATGTAATTTACCCCCAACCTAAGTTTTTCTCTCACTTTTTTCCAAAAAATACACTTGCTATGTAAATGCCCTCCCAAGGAGAAAAAATCATTTTTTAGAAATGGAAATGCCCTTTCCATACACAAAAATCAATTTGGCCATATTTGACATTGACTTTCGAAGCTCATTGCTGGAGCGAACTACCGCAATGCCGGAGTGCATGATCGACTGCCGAAGCGCACATACACATTGCTGGAGTGTTGTGACTCCATATTGCACTGTCGGAGTGCACTTACACAATGTCAAAGTGCATGATCCACTACCAGAGTGCACATAGACAGTGCCGGAGTGCTGTGACTCCAAAGTCATGCACTGTCGGAGCACATCATCTACTATCGAAGTGTACATACACAGTGTTGGAACGCACTTACACAGTGTAGGAACGCATGATCCACTATCGGAGCGCACATAGACAGTGCAAGAGCGTTGTCTGCAGAGTGTTGCACTGCCGGAGCGCACTCACGTAGTGTCGGAGCGCACATAGACAGTGCAAGAGCGTTGTCTCCAGAGTGTTGCACTGCCGGAGTGCACTCACGTAGTGTCGGAGCGCACATCTATTGCCAGACCGCACATATATAGTGCCGAAACGTTATGACTCTAGATTCCAATGTCGGAGCACACATAGATAGTGCTGGAGCGTATGATCCACTGCCGGAGAGTACATAGATAGCACCGAAGTGCTGTGACTCCATAGTGTTGCACTGCCGAAACGTACTTACACATAGGAAAGAGAGGAGTGGGTAAGGTAAAAGTAAGGGAGGGAAGTTTAGGTTTTTTTTTATTTTTTATTTGGCTTGGGGTATTTGCATAGAAAATATATTTTTGAGAAAAAAGTGAGAGAAAAAATTAAGTTGGGGTAAGTTGGAGAGAAAGTGTAATATTGAGTTTTTTTTTTTTGTAATTTTTTTTTTTTTAAAAAAAAAGTGCTTAAAAATCGAACTAAGTTATGACAAATTTGAGGGTCGCCATTTCGTGAGATGTTTGGGGTAATATATGGTCTGGGCCCGTGGAAATAAATGATGCCGAGCGATAGAGACGCATAGAAATATATAGAAAGGGTAAAAGGTCGGGAAAGGGTGGGGGGGGTTGGATAAGCTGTCGGCCATGTGGGGCCCACGACCGTGTGGGGCATATGTAGCATACGAGAGTGCCAGCCAACGTTACTAATTTCGGCCTTCTTCGCACGCCCCCAACGTTACGATTTCCCGCTCTGCACATGCGCTCAAGCTATGTTGGACCCACCAATTAGTTTCAAATTCCCTCCAATACCAAAAGATTTCCTACTCCTGCGCGAATGTGATATCCATTTACGCCCCACATATAATAAAAACTTTTAAGGGATATAATTTCTACAGCATATAATCTAAAGAAAAAGTTTATACAAAGGTGAGGTCCCAAATTAAGGTGAACCTCCAAAATTCCCTAGAAGATGTTTGTTTCAATGCTCAAAAATTTCCATCTTGGACTCAAGATGCATGGACATGAAAAAAAATGTATTTCAAGTATTGAAAATAGTGCATTATGTAATATATTTTATGGACATTCACTTTTTAAGATTTTTGAGCGTTTATAGATCTCATTGATCTGTACTATTTTTGAAATTTTAAATTTTATAATTCGATATAAAAATAAAATTTCATACCATCACAAAAATTTCTAATACTGAAACATCTTTTGATGTTATTTGAAAGTACACCGTGGTTTGATTATTTAGTACCTCAACTTTATACAAACCACACCCTAAACTAATCTCAATAAAAAAAATGTAAAATAAACTCGTTACATACTAGAAAAAAAAAAAAGGTCTAAACATTAAGTAGAGACTGTCCAGTTTTTTGAAGAGTTAGATATAAGTGCCGCAAAACTCCAAAATTTAAATTTTCTATTTTTAAAATAATCATCCAATAGTTCTTACGCGATTCGCAAAGACTAAAACAATCTATTCAAATAAGTGGTTTGCACATGGGAGTATACACATAGTATGCTTCCGCGTGTGCATAGTATAGTGCTAACTAATATAGTCCACCTGCTGTTGTTTTCCTCGAGATTCGCTCGGGTTTCTCCCCCTTCGCTCTCTTCTTCATTCTCTCTCTACATGGTGCATTCAAAGATATTTTTGAAGGCCCCCTAAAGTTTGACCTTCTATGGACGCATGCATTTTCCATTGGTCCCGGTTTTTATGCGGCCAAGCCCGCATGCGGGCCTTTTAATAAATTTTGCGATGGATTTTAAGTCTTTAAGAACTGTAACATGGAGATCATGAATTTGAAAAATAAATAAGTTTTTTAAAAAAAAAATTTTAGTTAAAAAACATTTTAACTGTTGGTTTCTATTTTTTTAGATGTCATATGCTTTACACTTTTTGAACCGCATATATAGAAATGCAATCCAACCCATATGAAACAATTTTCTTTTTCCATTCTATTGCTTACATTGTTTTTGTGAGTAAACCGACTTACTTAATATGGTGCTACGGTCCCTTGTCTATCTATCGTTCATCTCTAAGATAGATTTCAAAAAATGTCACATCCACTAAAAATTAAAATAGACGATGAAAAAATGAATTAAAAAACTAATATTTAATATCTTAAAAAAGAAAATTTGTATATTTCTTATTGTCATGATTGAGATTATTAAAATCTAAAATATATCCATATTTCTTATTGTCATGATTGAGATTATTAAAATCTAAAATATATATTTGAGACATATTTTGTAGAGAAACTACATAAAAATAATGTGAATCGGCTGACTCACCAAAACACTTTTTCTTTATCTTTATTGGACTTTGAGCAATGGAACCTCACTCTCAACCGTCTCTGTTATGGCGACCGGACCGTTGAAAAGGAAAAGTTCATCACGCGTCTACATGGCATGAGTCCAGTCCGCACCTTTTTCTAGTGGATTTATTACGGGTGTCACTTTTTTTTTGGTATGTTTTACGTGAGGCTTTTGATGACACTCAAAAAGTAAAATGTTCTTCCAGGCTATGTCCGAGATACGGTTTTGGCATCGCAAATCAACTGAAAATCGATTTGACCTCATAAAAGTTCCAGATCGAGCAGACTAATAGATACTTGAAATTCGGAAGTGGACGGTCTAGACTCTACACAATGTGCTCCAAGATACAATTTTTTTTTGGACTTCAAGTCCTTGTTCTTTACTCTCTCTTTTTTTTTTTATAAGAAAAATATCTTTCATAACTTTAATTTTCCATTTTATTTCACGGTAGACCTTCCTTCCAATTTTTTTCCAAACGGCATAAATAAACCATCAAATATTTCACCCAATCCCCTCATCCTTTATTTCCCAATTTTTTCACTTTTGGCTATAAAAATTAACCCCAACAAGCTATTTTATTCCGTGTTAATCCAAAATCATTTTTAATCCTCATTTCTCCTATTTTCATTTTCACTATGGTAATATCTCTCTCTACAAAGGCAATAGCTCTCTCTCCATTCACCACAGTAGAGTCCACTCGCTTCTCACGATAAGTTGCTCTTTCTCTCTCCTCTCTCTCTCCCTGCCTTCAAAACCTCTATTGCTCTCATTGTCTGGTACTCTCTCTCTCTCTCTGCCTTCGAAACCTCCATTTTCTTATAGAAATCCGGGTTCTTGTGTATCTAAATTTTGGACAATCTATTTTCAAAATCTAAAAATTTCAAGCACCTAAAAATTTACAGAGGAAGGAACCCATTTGCAGCAGAGGCACCTGTTTATAGTCTTAGAGAGAAACACATTCTCAGAGGTTAGAGGGAAACACAATTTCAGATTTAGACAGAAAAAAAACAATCTGCAGTTTTAGAGAGAGAAACATCGACAAAAGATAGAGAGTGAAACTGGACAAACAAGAAGATAGAGGGACTCGCATTACATGGTTTTTTTTGTTGTTGTTGTTGGAGATGGAGAGAGAGATGCATTCATGGGTTTTTACTGAAATTCTGATTCTTGTTGTTGTCGGTAAGAGAGGTGCAATTCATGGGTTTGTATTATTAGTGAGAGAAAGAAGAAATTTATGCATTGCCTTGTTTTTTTGTTGGAGAGAGAGTACACTTCATGAGGTGTGTTGATGAATAGAAATGGAAAACGAAAAAACAGGAAAAAAAAAAAAAAACAAACAAACAAAGGGTCTAAAAGGACATTTCTGTAATTTCAATTTTCAAGGAAAACGAGCGAAAGTTAATAATAATTTATTTCCTTTGTTCCCCTAAATGCAGTTGTGTTGGCTCGCGGAGTCGCAGTACAAACACTCACTCACTCTCTATGACTTGAGAGATGAAGACTTATGCAAAGACGCCTCAATTCCATGGCTTTCCCCTTTTCCGCTTCCTCCTTTTTGGCGCCATAACTTTGGATAAGAAACATGAAAATTTTTTAATTATTTATTTTCTGGATATTGTATTCATATATTATTTGAATTCTGTTCGAGCGACAGAAGGATATAATACATGTGTAATTTCCTCGTTTGACTATGACGATTTTAGGGTTTTTTTAGCTCTTGTAAGGGTGATTCATTTTTGATAAAAAATAGGAATGGATGCCATCTTGTGGTCATATTAGGGCTTTTGTTGGATTCATATCGTGCGATGATTGATTTATGGGCATAAATTAATATCTGGAATTATTCTAGAATATTTTAAGAAGCTTGTGTTGGATTGTCCAAAATTTAGATGCACAAGATCCTTGATTTCTATAAGAAAATGGAGGTTTCGAAAGCAGAGAGAGACTACCAGTCGGTGAGAACAATGGAGGTTTTGAAGGCAAGGAGAGAGAGAGGAGAGATAAAGAGAAACTTACCATGAGAAGTGAGTAGACTCCACTATGGTGAATGGAGAGAGAGCCCTTGCCGTTGCAGAGAGAGAGAGATATATTACCGTAGTGAAAAATGAAAATAGGGGAAAGGAGGGTTAAAAAGGATTTTGGATTGAGACGGAATAAAATAGTTTGTTGGGGTCAGTTTTTATAGCCAAAAGTGAAAAAACGGGGAAATAAGGGATGAGGAAGTTGGGTGAAACATTTGAGGGTTTATTTGTACCGCTTGAAAGAAAATAGGAAAGATGGTCTACCATGGAATAAAATGGAAAATTAGGGTTTTGTATAATATTTTCCTTTTTTTTTATATCAATATATCTCAATGTCGATATAATCAACTAAAGGATTTTTTAGTGCTTGAATTACCTTTTTGTTTTATATATATATATATATATCTAGGTTTTGGAAGTGCATCTTACTTTTAGGGTATAAAACCTTATATACATTCAAGAAAAAAATCGACCCCTTCTTCTTCTTCTTTTTCTTTATGTTAACTTCTCATTACACACCGTAAAGTGTAGAAATTGTATGGACAAAATCAATCCTACATAAATGTTTATGGCCTATATAAAATTCCATTAGAAGGCGGTTTAGATCTAGTTAGTACCTAGATTGTTTTTGAAACTTCATTTTATTCCCCTCGTCTGCTTCCTATTTTTCGTCCCATATATGTGAATGAGTTGCATCCCCCACTCTATTTTATCTATTATATCTCTAAATAATAATATATTTTTTATTCTTTATTTTAATGATTATCATCATAGCCTTTTTCAAATTAATTGAGGTCAGCTATATGAATCATGGTCTGTCATTCTACTCTATTTAATGCTACACCCTTGGTGAGGCCATAAGTTTCCATGTCTTTTTAAACTACTTCCAACCACGTCCTTTTAGGCTACCCCTTGCGCTTTCCAATCTTTCCGCTTGAACTAAATCGCACATCCTAATAGGTGGTGTATGGAGTCGACGCTACACATGGTCAGTCCACCTAAGTCTTCTCTCTCTCATCTTAGCGCCTTCTAAACTTTCCTGAGTGGCTTCATTTCGGATTTAATTTATTTTTTATTTTTAAATAATATGTGAGAGACTCCTTAGGCCTTTGCTTACCATTACATAGTGGCATTCATTCTTTTAAGTCATACTTGACGCTAAGTCTTGTAGGATTCCAATATAAATCTCGGAAACAATGGAAACGCAAAAACAAATAAACTCGATATAAATTCTATATATTTTTTCATATATGTGTCACACCCCAAGAATTTACAATACTGTTATTCCTGCGATGTGACAGACAAAACATATATACATCTATTGATAGGACAAATTTACAGTGGCGAGGTCTTACAAAGTAACAAAAGAAAGCTAGCACAACAACAATATCTTCCAAAGTTGATCTTGACTAGCACTCAAAATGAATCCGCAGTTATCCTGAAAAAATGTTTACCATAGTTTGATGAGTTTGGCTACTCAGTATATGATCATCATAATCCTAAAAATAATCATGATTGAAAGATATCAATATTTTTCAAAATGAGATCTATTAACAAAAATGCATCAACAGTTTCACTTTCAATAAATGCATAATTAAGTATAATCCGAGTAATTGAAATGCTTATAACACTTTTAACGGCAGTGCATAATTCAAAGGATTTCACAAAATACCCTACTGGCATCTCAAGTAGGTCACCT